>BSBM01001373.1:367500-830000 GCA_027924585.1 Larix kaempferi | reverse complement strand
TAAAATCTATGGAAATTACTTCCCATTTCCATTCAGGTATGGGAAATGGCTACAACAAACTTGCTGGGTGTTGATGCTCGACCTTCAGCTGCTGACATTTCATGCACTTAGAAATATACTCAACAACGTCATTTTTCATCCATGGCCAAAAGTACTGCTTTCTGGCTGTAGAAATCATTTTATAATATCCCAGGTGACCAAAATATGGCATTGCATGAATCTCCTCCATAACAATCCTTTTCAAATTCTTGACATTGGGAATGTACAGTCTACCCTTAAAGGTAAGAAGTCCTTCTTCTTCTAGTTGGTAACCCTCATACTTTTTCTTAGTTTTCGACTGCTGCAAGCCGTCCTTGACCTGTTGATAATGTTAATATTGAGCTATAGAATCAATGATCCTTTGCCTCAAATTTCCTTTACAAACACTAATTTATGCCACGTGCATTGTGTGCATCTTCCAGATGAGTGCATCAACTACTTTTTTCTCCTTTCCTTTTATGTGTTTTTATCTCGAAGTCAAATTCACATAGGAACTTCAGCCATATGGATTGACTGGCATTAAGAATTGGATTTTCAAACAAATACTTTAGACTGCAATGGTCTATTATGAGCTTGAATTTCCTACCCACCAGATAGTGTCTCCACGTCTTCAAGGCATGCATTATGATGTAGTGCTTTCTAAATCATGGGTAGCGTAATTCATCTCATGCTCTCTCAGCTTCCATGATTCATAAAATACCACATGATTTGTTGCATAAGAATTCATGTGATTCCCTACTTGCATGTGTATGTGCATACCACAAAATATTTTTCTGGGTCCATAATTATCAAATTTAACGCATTGCTGCAAAGCTTCTTCAACTATTGGAAACTGTCTTCACATTTATGTGTCCATTCAAACTTAATTACCTTCTTCTGCAAAGAAGTGATCGGGTGTGCGACCTTGGAGTATAACTTGATGAATCTCCTCTAATAACTGGAAAGGCCCATAAAAGGCCTCACATCTTTAACATTCCTCTGGGTCAACCAATTCATGATGTTTTCAATCTTTCCTAGGTCTACTAATATCCATTCCTCTGAAACAATGTCACCCAAATAATGAACCTACTTCTTATAAAAATCACATTTACTGATATTTGCATATAGTTGATGCTTCCTGATCATTTACAGAACCTTTCTTAGATGCTCCTCATGCTCTTTCGAATTATTAGAGTAAACGAGAATGTCATCTAAGAACACCAATACAAATTTATCTAAACACTAACTAAACACGTTGTTCATGAGGCATATGAAGGTAGATGGTGCATCGATGAGACTGAATGGAATCACTTTAAACTCATAATGGTGGTATCAAGTTTTCAAAGTAGTCTTATGGATATCTTCTTCTTTGATTCTAACAAAATGGAAACCCGACCTGAAGTTGATCTTCGAAAATACTCTTTCCCCTCTCATTTGATCAAGTATATCATAAATTCAAGGCAATAGATATTTTTTATTCACTGTGGATCTGTTAAGTCGTTTGTAGTCAATGCATAACCTACCCATTCCATATTTTCTCTTTATAAATAGTACAAGTGCTCCCCATGAAGACACACTTGGACTAATGTATTTCTTTTCCAACAGTTCCTGCATTTGCATTTTCAGCTCCATCAACTATGGGGCACTCATCCTATACAGTGTCTTAGACACTGATGCAACTCCTAGCACAAGATTAATTGTGAAATCAATGTACCTCTATGGAGTGAGTCCCAACATCTCATCGGGGAATACATCCCTAAATTCTTGTAGGACTCTATAATCCTATAACCCCACAACTTCCTTTTTTCTATTCCCTCTACATGGGTTGCATATAATTGACAACCTTTTCTAGAGAAATTTTGTAGTTGCATGGATGAAATTTTTCTAACAGAAACACCCTTTGGGATTCCTATTACTATTTTTGGGTTTCCTTCTTCATCAATGCACTCAAATATCTTTCTGTAGCATTCATGATTCACTCTGCATGCTTCAAACCAAATCCATTCCAATGAGAACATCATAAGAACCTAGTGGAAAAATGTTCAAATATGCCATTGTAAATAGCCCATTCATTTCCAATGGACAAATGGTCATTACCTCATTGAATTTCCTCTTGGTTCCAGTGGCTAGTTGAACCAACCATAATCTACTATGCTTTGTTTTGCTAAAATCACAAAGATAAACAATTCTAGGAGTGATGTAGCTATGAGTACAGCCATTGTTAATCAATATAGATATGGGTTGCTTGGAAATATTACCTTTAACTTCAACCACAGTTGTTTGATGGTCTGATTGATAGTCCTCTAGCGTTGCATAAATTCTGGGAGCAGTCTTTGCCACTTAATCCACAATTTCAACTTCTTGGACGTAGTAAAATTTCTTCACACTCCCATTCCAATGTGGGAATTACCTAAGCCTATGATCCTCTCCACATCCCTATCATTTAAGTGACTCTATTTTCTCTCTCAGATCATCTCCTACTATCCTTGCTGACTTAGTCATACCCTGTTGGGGATGTCTTTGTTGATTTATGAAATGGGGAAGCTTGAACCCCATTTTCCTTTGGATAAACCTCTCCTTCTTCTTGTCCTTCCATGCCTTCTATAATTTTATCCCACTTGTATATTTTGCTCATAACAGTACTTGGCCTTCCTTATGGCTTCATCCAGAGTTTGAGGTTCATCAAAATCAAGCCTATTTTTGTAGGACTGGAGTAACCCAATGAGAAAGCGCCAAGTCTTAACTTTCTCATCTCTGATATATTTGACATATATCAACAACTCTAAGAAATTCATGGGTATATTCTTCCATGGTTAGCTGTCCCAACTTCAACTCATGGAGTTCCTTGATTTTTCCATCATAATACATGTTATAGAGGTACTTTTACTTGAAGTACTTCTTGCATTGCTTCCACACCATCTTCCTTTCATTGATCTTCTTCACCTACCTAAGGTGATGTCACTATATGGAATCTCTTCCATTCAGATTAAACGTGACTACCCTTTCCTTCATGTTTCCTGAGTAGTCTTGGACTTGGAAATACTTCTTAATCCTAAGAATTCAAGACTCAACTTCTTGGTGAGACTTTGATTCACCATCAAATGTAGAAGGATTCACCTTCCTAAACTCTCCATGAGAGTTGTTACTGAATGAACTCTTCCTCTTTTCCTTGTGAGAAGAGGACCCTAGACCGTCAGTGGAATCTTCTGTATCAAAGGATTCATTGGAAGAGATGTATGGAGTACATAACCTTCCTCTAGATGCCCTTCTCAAACTATGGGACTTCATACTCTTTGAATCATTTCCCGAGTGAAACTTCTTCTGGATATCAGTTAGGCTTTAGAGCATAGCTACATTCAACTAATTATGCTCTTCTTGGGCTCTAATAAGCTTCTCATTGTCTTCTCTACAACTCTACATTTCCACTCTTAGGATCCTTATGGCTTACACAATATTTGGGGGATTTACTTGATTTCTCCTACCATTGGATTTTGTCTCTGCACTCTCAACCTGAATATTTTCCCCCGCGACATCTATTTCAAATTCTTAGGGATCCTGGGCATATTCCATGATAATGAGCTTCTAGGATTAATAAAATGAAGAATCCAAACCTACACAATACTAAATGTTGTCCCAGATGGGATACTAAATATGAAAAAGTGTTAATGTAAATAGGTCTGTTAGCCTCATTACACGATGAGAAAATCGTAAAATAAATTTCATGCATTCTGGGAATTTATCCATATTGATAATTTTGGGAAAACTAAGGCTACAAGAATTTTCTAATCATATTTAAAAACATATAACCACCCCTTCAAAATATGACTGTACACATTTTTCCCTCATGGATAATCTCTCCATCAGTCTGTAAGTATGAGTGTTTTTCATTTCTGAGTGAAACATTACAACCTTTCCAAAATCGATGAATTTACCCAATTTTGTACTTTCCCAGCACATGAGAGTCGAGGGTGAGTACCACTATCCTTTTATCGATAGATGTTTTCCAATGATGGGTCTAAGCTGCATCCCTTCACTAGTACCAATGGTTCGAATCAACCTTGTTAAATTAATGTAACTTCAAAGAATATTTTACTTGTACTTTATTATTGTAACTCCGTCGGGGATGTTTTACCTCCGTTCGGAGATGTCATTATTATATTTGGTCATGTAAAAGTCACGAGGTAAAGCCTCCATTGTAATTCGAGTTGTTAATACCCTAAATAATTTAATATAATATTATTTGAGTCTTTCTAGGAGAGGTCGGCCCAGTCAATTAAAGTGAGGCTGGCCTAGCTGGGATAAAAGTCAGTAAAAGCTAAAGTATAAATAGAGGGTGAGTTCCTCTCATTTGTACTATCACTCACTTGTGCAATTCACATTAGGAGAGAGAGAGATATCTACGAAGGAGGAGGAGGGTTGGATTAGGCCTAGAGTTTGGGTTTGTCTCTCTTATTTTTGAGACCTATTTTGGGCATTGTACTTTGATCATCTATATTTAGGAAGTTCTTGTTGGGTTTTCTTCCCCTTGAGGGTTTCCCAGGGTATATTGTTTTGTGCTTTGTGATTGTGTATCTTTAAAAGATCCTTATTATGTTGCTATTGTGAATAATGTATTGAATGCTAATGAAATTGGAATCTAGTCTATAGTAGCATATAATATTAACATGGTGTCAGAGCTAGCCTGAAAAGAGAAACTTTCATAAGGTAAAACTCTCTCTCTCTCTCTCTCTCTCTCTCTCTCTCTCTCTCTCTCTCAAGCATAGCAATTAGGGATTCTCACAAAAGTGGAATTTTTTAGTGCAATTGGCATAGGGAAGTGCGCCTCTCCAAGATCGAAATTTTGGCACCAAGATCGAAGTTTTTCAGTGGGTGAATCTTCCAGAAAGTAAAACCTTAGTTTGACTCTGGATCAAAAAAACTAGAAAACCAGAGAAAGCCAGAAACTGCAGACCGGAATTTTGCAAGTCAATTTTCAAGTGTGAAATTTTGGAATCTTCATAAACCAAGTGTACCAGCATACTCGCCTCAGTCAAGCACATATTTTGGTGAGTTCAGTTTTCAATTTTGAGAAACTTTAATTTTTAGTTATTCTCTGTTCTATGGGATAAGATGGCCCCAAGCACTAAGCTTGATGACAAGTTAGAAGGCATAGATAACTTCTTTTCTTGGAAGTATCAGATTGGAATCATTCTAGAAGAGAATGATCTTTCAAATTTTATTAAAGAAGTTGTACCAAAACCCACATAATCTTAAGCCAAGGAAAAGCATAAGAAGGATATGATTAGAGCCAAGAGGATCATAACCGATTCCATCGAGGATCATTTGATTCCACAAGTGTCCTCCAAGAAAACCCCAAAGGATATGTTTGATTCCATATCGAGAATGTATGAAGGGAGAAACATAAATCGAAAGATGAATTTGAGAACCCAACTCAAAATCACGAAGATGAATCCAGGTGAATCTATCCAATATTACTTTACTAGGGTTTCTGAATTCAAAGAATAACTAGAAGAAATTGGAGACAATCTTGACGAAGATACTGCTCTCAATGGTCTCTCTAGAGCTTGGGACTCTTTTATCCAGACAATGTGTGCAATAAAGGAAAGTCTACTATTTGAAGTTGTATGGGAAGAATGTATCCAAGAGGAGGCTAGAGTAGCAAATCGAGAAGCACTACTCAGAGATGATGATCAAGCTCTAGCTACCCATACTAAAAGAGGAAAGGGGAAACCTCATTTCAAGAAGGAAAACCATAAGGAGTTTCATCCTCCTAAGAAGTTTCAAAATTATAAAAAGGTAAACTACAAGCCTCCCCAAGGATAATTTTAGGGGCTAAATTTATCCCATGGGATATTTTTCCATGTTTTTTTCCAAAAAACGATTCACCAATTTGCATTTTTTGAAGCCCCATTTCGCCCAATTTTGATGGGGCAAACTTTTTTCACTCTAAAAATCGCCAAATTATTATATAAACTATATAAAATCCTTAGAAATTGAAATAATTTTAGAAAAATATCGCCAAATATTTTATAGTTGACATTTTAAGAATTGGGAATATTCGCCAAGGTTTATACACTTTTAAATAAGTATGGGTCCTTAAAATTATCCTTGGACCTCCCAGGAAGCTACCAAAGGAAGAAATCAAAGATTATGTTTTATAATGATGATGCTTCAAATCACTCTCTCAAACTTGATTCAGGAACTCTGATGATGGAGTAGAGTTCACCATCAGACATTCCAGTAATCCCTGCAAGGAGACTAGGATCAAAAGAGATCCTACCAAACAAACAAAGATAAGTATTTGAATTGTCATTTCATCAATTTTTTTAAATGATAGTGTGCAGTTGTGTACACATTTAGTTAGGATGTGTGTTATGCATGTTAGAATGTTTGCAGTGATATGCATGTGATGGGTAAGTAGCCTATGGTGCTATACAACATTCCATTGCTACTTATCTAGAGTGCAACCTCTTTGCTGACATATTGGGAGTAGTGCATGCTCTTAATAATGTTATGGTAGAGATGGAAGGAATCTAGAAAGTTACCATATGAATGTAGGATGTGTATGAATGTTGTGTTAGCATTATGACAGTGTGACTTATGTTTTATGCATATGTTTTGGAAACTATGAAATGTTTCTAACCATGCTACTAAATTTGACTTGTAGGAAAGATCGTGTGTACTCTCCTACAAGAGAATAATGATGAGACTTATTCTAGAGGAAAATTGACGATAACATTCAACAAGACTTATAAAATCAAGCAGAGGAAGTCGACTATGATGAGATGTTGCTCTAGTATCCAGAATCATGATGTAATCAAAGTAGAAGAAGATATCGAGCAACGTCGAGGACTCAGAGAACCACATTTATGTAGATTGAAGAAGACTTTGTACGGGCTCAGAAGTCACCCATGGATAGAATGATGAGATCAAGGATCACCTAGAGTGATGAGACATCAACCTTTTCTATAGGGTTGAATATGAGAAGCTCATATATGGGTGCAAGAGAGAACTTGCAACAGAGTTCAAGATCTTGGTATCCGGTGACTTAGAAAGATGAAATAAATGGATATACAAGATGGAAGTATTGTGGCTCGTGGATTCTCTCAAAAGGAAGGAATCGATTATGAAGAGACGTTTGCTCCTGTAGCAAGGTACACTTCCATTAGAACCATCATGGCATTTTCATCCACAATGAAGTGGAAGTTACACCAGATGTATGTGAAAAAAACTTTCCTGAATGGTGTCATTGAAGAGGAAGTGTACATAGAACAGTCACAAGGATTTGAGGTTGAAGACAAAGAGACACATGTTTGCAAACTGAAGAAGGATTTGTATGGGTTGAAGCAATCTCCAAGAGATTGGTTTGGAAGAATTGATAGTTTTTTTATGAGCTTGGGATTTACCAAGAGTAAAGTTGATCCTAACCTTTACTTCAAGGTTATGGATGATGAACCTATCATATTATTGTTATATGTGGATGACTTATTCCTGATAGGAAATGAGAATCAAATTTCAGAGTGCAAGAAGAAGCTTGTTGCAGAATTCGAGATGGAAGACCTTGGCTTAATGCATTATTTTCTAGGTCTCGAGGTATGGAAGAGCCCAGAGGGAATATTCCTTAACCAAGGGAAGTATGCAATAGAAATCTTGAAAATATTTGATATGTTGGAGTGTAAAGCCATGGCCACACCCATGGATAGAAACTTGAAGTTATTATCTGATACTTCGTCAAAATTAGTGAATGTGACTCTATACAGGCAGATTATTGGGTCGTTGATGTATCTGACGCATACTAGGCCAGATATATGCTTTGATGTGAACACCTTGAGTCAGTATCTGGTTGAGCCTAGACGTGTTCACCTTGTAGCTTCAAAGCATGTGATGAGGTACCTAAAAGGTAGAATATACTATGGTCTCAATTATTCTATATATCATGAGTTCAAAATGTATGGTTATATAGATTCTAATTGGGAAGGAAGTGTCTCATAAAGGAAGCGCACTTCAGGAGGATGTTACAGTATGGGGTCAGCCATGATCTCATGGCTAAGCAGGAAGCAATCCAGTGTCTCTCTTAGCACTGCAGAAGTAGAGTATATTGCAACCTATTCTTCCAGTTGTGAAGCCATATGGCTTTAGAAGTTGTTATCAGGTCTATTTGATCTGGAGTTGGATACCATAGTGATTATATGTGATAACCAGAGTTGTATAAAGATGACAGAGAAACCTGTGTTCCATGATAAGTCAAAGCACATAGAAATATGGTATTTATACATCCGTGATATGGTGTAGAAGGGAGATATAAAGCTCCAATATGTGAGCACGGATGAGCAGGTTGCAGATGTGTTGACTAAGGGGTGAAAACATGAAGTTGGGAAACAATTTTATGACAACAGAGTGAAAAAAAACTAGTGCACGTAGATTATCACGTGAAAAAAATTCAACCTCAAACTCTAGGCCGAGAGTTTGTGGGAGTTCAAAATCTCGACCGAGAGTTTAATAAAACTCTAGGCTGAGAGTTTGAACCAATCACCACGCTGTATTTTAAAAACAAATATCGGATAAGATTTTGAACTAAACTCTCGGCCAAGAGTTTGGAAGATATTTTTCGGCCGAGAGTTCATGGTCAACAAAACCTGCAAAAATATATGGCGTCTTTCTGGAATCTGCAACTTTAGCAAACCCAAACCCATGCAAATTTTAAATGTTATTTGTTGGACTTGGTAGCAATGGATTCATCTCCGAAGCTAGTTTCCAATGATATAATAATTGTTTCATTTCGATTTGAATTTCTATTTATTAATAAATTTTTTCTAAACCTTATCCCTTAAGAATTTTATTACTCAGAAAATCACCCGAAATGAAAATTCAATATCATAACAAAGAAAACACCAAAAAATTTGAAATCTTCATAGAGATATTCCTTGCCCCATCCTCTTCAAAAGTGTACTTTTAGTTTTTTCAATAAAAGTCACACTAAAAAGAAAATTGAAGCTTACCAACATGTGTCGATAAGGCACCATTTTATGAACATATGTTATTTTGATAAATAATAAAAAATAGTTCTCAAGTACAAAAAACCTCAAAATATAGTCCATGCACAAGTACAGTGTGTGTGGATTATTATCATACATTGTTTTACCTAAAATGAATAACCATCTTTAAAAAAACTAGTGCTCGTGTTGGTCACTCATTATCCATACCTAAAATTTTCAAGTATATGCCGTTGGTGAGAACCAAATTTGTCCCACGATATGTCCATAAAAAAAATTTAAAAAATATTAATAGAAAGATAATTCAATTCTCTACAACATTTGTGTTTACTTCAAGTTTAAATTGCTAAGGGAGATATGGGTTTGAAGAGGTCGAAGTTGAAAAACATAAAATTTAGCAGTTTTGTTTGTAAAAAACAAGCCAACAGTGTTACCCAACTTCGCGTTTTCACCCTAAGCCTTTGTCTCGTGCGAAGTTTGAGCACTTCCGTGACAAGCTTGGTGTATTCCGTAAGGACTTACCTCGAAAGGGGGAGTATTAATGATGATATTGTGGTGCAGTGGGATTGATCATCCCTAGACAGTGATCCCATAATTCTGAAAGGAAGGATAGTCTTAAATGTTGATCCTGAGTTGTGGTGGGATTGATCATCCCTAGACAGTGATCCCGTAATTCCGAAAGGAAGGATAGTCTTAAATGTTGATCCTGAGTTGTGGTGGGATTGATCATCCCTAAACAGTGATCCCATAATTTCGAAAGGAAGGATAGTCTTAAATGTTGAACCTGAGTTGTGGTGGGATTGATCATCCCTAGACAGGGATCCTGTAATTTTGAAAGGAAAGATAGTATTAAATGTTGATCCTTAGACTGAATCCCTAGTTCCGAAAGGAAGGATTGTCTGAGATTATTGGACTGAATACTTGGTTTCGAAAGGAAGGATTTTCCATGATCCCTAGTTCTGAAAGGAAGGATCACCAATGTTGTTGGATTGAATCCATGGTTTTGAAAAGAAAGATTGTCCATGATCCCTGGTTTCGAAAGGAAGGATCACCAGTGTTGTTGGATCGAATCCTGAGTTCCAAAAGGAAGGATTGTCCATGATCCCAGCTCCGAAAGGAAGGATCACCGATGTTGTTGGAATGAATCCTGAGTTCCAAAAGGAAGGATTGTCCATGATCCCAGTTCTAAAAGGAAGGATCACCAGAGTTGTTCAGAAAGTTTGTCCATGATACCAGTTCTAAAAGGAAGTATCACCATAGTTGTTGGAATGAATCCTGAGTTTCTAAAGGAAGGATTGTCCATGATCCCATTTCCGAAAGGAAGGATCACCAGAGTTGTTGGACTGAATCTCGAGTTCCGAAATGAAGGATTGTCCAAGATCCCTAGTTCCGAAAGGAAGGATCATGTGTGTTGCAGGTGATGATGCTCCTGATGATATTCCAGTATTGTAGATGAGGATGCTCCAGTGTTGTAGATGATGATGTTCCAGGATGCTCTAGTGCTGCATATGATGATGTTCCAATGTTGAATATGAGGATTATCCAGTACTGCAGATGTTCCAGTGCTGAAGATGAGGATGCTCCAGTACTGCAGATGTTCCAGTGCTGAAGATGAGGATGCTCCAGTGCTGAATATGAGGATGATCCAGTGCTGAAGACCATGATGATCCAATGCTGAAGATGAGGATGCTCCAATGCTGTAGAAGATGGTGCTCCAGTGCTGAAGATGAGGATGCTCTAGTATTGAAGATGATGATACTTCAGCTCTATACTGAAGATGATGATGTTGTTGAAGAACTTCCAATGATTTATAGATGTATCAACCAATGTTCCAGATGATGTTGATGATTCCCCTCCTTCCTCCGATGTTGTTGTGTAGATTTACACATGCATATGTTGTTGTCAGTAGAATACCCTTCTTGTTAAGGGGGAGTGTTAAATTAATGTAGCTTCAAAGAATATTCTACTTGTACTTTATCATTGTAACTTCCTCATGGATGTCTTACCTCCGTTCGGAGATGTCATTATTATATTTGGTCATGTAAAAGTCATGAGGTAAATCCTCCATTGTAAGTCGGGTCGTTAGTACCATAAAGAATGAAATATAATATTATTTGAGTCTTTCTAGGAGAGGTCATCACAGTTAGTTAAAGTGAGGCCGACCTAGCTGGGATAAAAGTCAAGTATAAATAGAGAGTCAGTTCCTCTCATTTGTACTATCACTCACTTGTGCAATTCGCATTAGAGGTGAGAGAGAGATATCGGCGAAGGAGGAGGAGAATTGGCTTGGGTCTAGAGTTTGGGTTTGTCTCTCTTATTTGTGAGACCTATTTTGGGCATTGTACTTTGATCATATATATTAAGGAATTTCTTGCTGGGTTTTCTTCCCCTTGAGGGTTTCCTGGGGTATATTGTTTTGTGCTTTGTGATTGTGTATCTTTTAGAGAGCCTTATTATGCTACTATTGTGAATAATGTATTGAATGCTAATGAAATTGGAATCTAGTCTATAGTAGCATATAATATTAACAAACCTATGGGAAACACACTGTTATATATTATCCATTCACGACACTTTCCTTTTTTCTTTACCATCAAATAATTCATGTTTACAGTATATAATGTCAGGGTAGGGTTAAACAAATTTCAGGTTAACGATAGGCGGGTTCCGGTTAATAGAAAACAATTTATAGGTGATGGTAATGGTTTATTGGGACCTTCATACGTGTGCAAATTCACCCTACACAAATGGTCCAGCTCTTCCTTCTCTATGGGCCTTGATTAAATCTCAACCATTTGCGCAGTACCCCTCAGGATAAGTCCCATTCAACTTACCTTGCGTAAATGGTCACGATTTTCTTTTGGAACTTGCATGCCTTGATCTCAGCCATTCACAGCTTACTTCTTGTAACATGTAACGTTCACATCCTTGTTGCATGGATGACCAGGATTTGACAATTAACGATGCACGATGCAATCTGGTTCATTCACAGAAGGGGTCTTTCTTTTAACCTTCGATTCCAAACTCTGCACTAATCCGATTGGATATTAGACCTCAGGTATTGACCCTTCACAAGCTATGATTCATTGTATACCTTGCGAATCTAACTTTGACTCTCAACCACGTCTCCACTCAAGACTCCATTCTTGGATCCTTCCTTTCAACATTTTCCCCACTACATTCATTTGGGTACTATGATGCACAACACTAATATGATGACGCATGTTCTCTTTAGGGCTCTCCATCGAACCTTCTTTTCATGATGCCTCAAAAATACTATGACACAAAGCTTTGATGCAATGTCATGTGTCCCATTGGAGCTTTCCTTTAGAACTTTTTTTTGTAACACCTTAAAAAATATTCGACGCAAATCTCTGATGTGCTGACACATGTCCCATTAGGGATTTCCTTCAAAACTCCTTTTTGTGACACCTTAAAACAACTCCGACGCAAAAAATCGATGCATTGATGCTTGTTCTCTCTCGGGCTCTCCATCAAACCTTCTTTTTGTGATGCCTTAAAACAACTTCAACACAAAATATTCAATGCATTGATGCATGTCCCATCGGGGATTTCCATCAGACCTTCTTTTTGTGATGACTCAAAAGAACTCCAATGCAAATATGTAATACACTGATGTGTGTCCCATTAGGGTTTCCACCAGACCTTGTTTTGGTGAAACCTCAAAACAACTCCAATGTGAAGCTCCGATGCATTGAACCATGTCCCATCGAGGGTTTCTGTTGAACCTTCTTTTTGTGACACCTTAGGAAAACTTTGATGCAGAACTCGAAAACGCCGAGATGTGTCTGATCGGGACTTCACCATTGAGCTTTCCCATCGAACTTTGCTTTCATGACACCTTAGGACAACTCCGATGCATAATTCCAACAACTACTTGGATTCTATCACTTGTCACCATGTTGAGGTTTAGATATCAGGGTTTCTCCCGAGTATCCCCAATCTCACCCCCGATATCAAAATATGACAACCACTAGGATCTTGCCACTTGTAAACATGGTGGGGTTCGAATATCAAGGTTTTCTATAACTATGCTTTCTCCTTTGAGTGCAGGTTCTTGGCCCATACAACTTCATTGTTGCAACCTAGAGCTTTGATACCACTTTGTAATGTCCTTGTCCATCATTCAAACAACATAGAAGGGGATATGAATGATTATGGGTTCTAAACTAGCCCGAAGGCCATATGTGAATTCATAACAATAAATAAGGTGTGTGTAGAAGCATAATAAAAATAAAACATACATAGCGAAAATTAAGCTCTTTCCACACACACAAGACATGCATTTACCAACATAATAATCACAGGCATAATCATAACAAGTACAACATTTCAGACACAAACAAATCAATACAAGGAAATACTTATATGGAATGAGGATCCAAGCAATTGGTTGTGTATGTGCAATTTTTCATCCAACCATAGGTACTATATGCAACATATACTTTTTTATCGAGAGTCCAACCCCAAGATGAGCTATGAGTCCACCAAGGTAAAGGAAAGGTCCTACACAATTCTATATCTTCCCCAAAACCCATTCTTCTCTATGTTCTCAGCGAAATGCTCATACATATCTCTACAGTAGGCCCACTCAACCTCCATACCTTCGAATCCACAATACTTGCACCACACAACACCTTCCAAGATCAGGCATCCCCTTCACCAATATGAGTCCCTCGAGTTATCCATCTTGCTAATTGCTTCCAGTGCGTGCATAGAAAGATTCCAATCAGGTGCCTAATACAAGCGATATGCCTATATATTTCAGTCATGGATCTCGAGCATGTACACATAAAAAAACTCAAGGGGTTGGTCTCCAGGATCAAGGATCACTTATAGCCAACTCTCTCTCTCTCTCTCTCTCTCTATCTCTTTAGTATAAATATCAAGATTATAGGGTAGCAAACAATCTGGTGTTGAAATAATTTTGTGACAACGCATGAGGGTAGGAGTGTATGATGCGTAAGGGTAAGTTTATAGGTGTCTACTCATTGTAATGACCTGGGATTGAGGGTGAACCAGTCATAGGTATCCACATAAATGAATCGAGCAAGTCCATGAATGAATGCGTCTCGAGGAGTGTAAGTCTGTGTTGGGTGTTTTGAGTGTAATGAGGGTGAGTCTATGTTTGCAAGGGAGGATGTCTCCACTGGGTGCATAAGTTTTAAATAGAGTCTGGGCGAGAAGATGCATGATTAATTGTTTGTGCGAGCATGCAGGCATGAAGGTAAGCTCGACATCCTTGACTCTAGGTTAGGATAGAGGGGGAAAGCAAAATGCTCATTTGAAATAACTTCTGATCATGGGGAAAAGTACATATTCAACTATCCCATTCGAAGCATATTCATCCCCATGATTTGTTAACTACATGAAGGGACTTTTCCCAACAAAATCATAGAAAAATTAAATGATTGGGTGAAAGCAATAAAAGGTAGTAATTGGCTCATTCAAGGAACATGCATTACAAGGAAAAGGCCCTGTAGTGGAGGTTATAGTGGATGCTCTTATCAAAAGATATCAAATACTCATTTATAGCGGAGGTCACTAGCGAAGACGCGCGACTGGAGGTTGTAGAGGTTGTTTTCTTCTTGGTGTGTTTCTAAGTTAAATGCCCTAGTGTGTCTCTAATATACATGCACCGAGACAGACAAAAAAGCAATGTCGCACGACGAAAAAAAATGAATTAAAAAAAATATGCAAAATGACGATAAATTTTGTAAAACCATCACAGTGCATTTTGTTACACCAAATGCATGGTGCATCGACATGAAAAATGCAACGGGAACACCAAAAAACAATGTTTCACCCTGAAAAAACATCAATTAAAATAAAATTTATGCAGATCGCGCCGTAAATTTTGTGCAACCGCAACGATGTGTGTTTGTAACAATAACACCCCGATGCGTCTCCAGAACCAAAGCACCATGACCACCAAAAACAATGTCTCCCCCGATAAAAAACATCAATTAAAAAAAATTATGCGAAACGCGCATAAATTTTCTAAATCCGTTGCAGTGCATTTGTGTAATCTCAACGCACCAGTGCACCTAAGATAAATAAATTACCTGGGTAAAAATCATTTTAACCCCTCCACAGTGCATGCTTTCGATCCATTTGTACCGGTGCCATTTATAACCCACCTAGACGACCTGCCACCAGTGCTCATTCCACCCCGTGCTGACACATTGCTCCTTTTTATTGGCTGTTGAATTGAGTTTGAATTTTGGAAAATGATGGGAGGATTTTCAAATTATCCATACCTAGCGAGGATGCCTCCCCGACGCACAGTCCAGTAGGTAAATTAATGCTTACTTGTTATTTTAATTTTTAGTGAATTAATTTTTCCAATTAGGCCATAATTTTCCATTTAAAAGAAAATTAAAACTTGCGCTGTGCGTTCGAACCCTTTGGCTTTCATCGGTAGTCAATGCACTCTGTAGTTTTTTATAATGCGCACCATCAATGCGGAAATCCAAACGGTTTGAGCGCACCGCAATGACGGTGCACTACACTTCGTAGTGCACGAACATAACATAAAATTTATTTTAAAAAATATAAACTAATAATCGTTGTGGTCATTACATATAAGCGCACCGACAATACGATGGGAATACATGTATATAATGCACCGGTAAAAACACCAAGAAATTTGAAAAAACCAACTTATATAGTGCATCGACTTCACGTTAGCGCAATGGTGTTCGGTGCTATGGAATCCACTAGGAGAACCGTGGTGCTTTTACATCACGTTAGAGCACATTAAACGGTGTGTTTACGTGTTGTAAATGCACTAGGGATTTTAGTTTTTTTCTTCCCACCATATTTCAGTGCATTGACGTTTTATAGGTACACCGTTGAAACTATACTTATCGCTTATAAAATGAAATAAATGACAGTGCGTGTAATGAACTTGAGCACACCGGTTATGGTGCATTTACTTGTTCAGGAAGCACCGTTTCATACACATTTAAAATTTACTATAATTAAAAAATCATAATTAAACGGTGCTACTAGCGTAGGTCAACTCACCAATTCTTGGCGCACTGATTCTCGACTCACCGATTCTTAGTGCGCGGATGTGCAGTAAGCGCACCGGTAAAACAATTTTGATAACGCACTGGTGCATGTACATTATAGTGCACTAACTTGGTAATAAAATTATAAAATTATGGAAATATATTACCGGTGCATTTGGGTAGTATAGAGCACCCTTACGTTGCAGTAAATATTAAAGCGCACTTTCCACAGTGCGTTATGTGTATAAAAGTGCACTGTGTGTCAATTTTTTGCAAAAAATACAATTTTTTAATTTAATACATATAATTCTCATATATTGTTTTTATATTTAGTTTGATGAGACTAGCTAATTCATTTTATATGTGAAACAAAGATGTGAGAGTTGTGAGGTGAGGCAGCAGCATGAAGCTCAAGTTGACCAGTACAACTTTCAGAGATAGTGAGAGGCTAGGGAGAGGGAGAGAGATTTATACCTTCTTCCCAATACTGCACAGACGAGACACCTCTTAAGCATTGTTGGACTCCCCAATTTCTATGAGGATGCTACATCACTGAAGGGGAACACTACATTCCTCACCTAGTTGATCAGATGTTGGTATCATCATAGGCAGGCATTTCGAGTTGGTATCGATCAATGGTTTCGACCCACTAAGGAGGACATATATTTTATCACAAGGCTCTCTAGGAGAGGTGAGGACTTTCCTCAGTTCCCTGAGGTCCCAATTGGACCTGTAGCGTCATCTCAGCTAGTATGTGTTCAGAGGTATGTTGATCACAACATTCTTGAGCCTTCTCAGTTTCAGGTCGGCGGTGGGAAACTCTCCATTGCTACTTTTGGTAGAGAGGATTTTATGTGCCTCTCTTTGTTGGTGATGACCCATTGTAAATATCACCAGTGATGGAAAACACATTAGCCGCCCTCTATTATATTGTATTTATTCTTTAGTGCAGACACCTAGATACGCTAGGTGGTTTGTTATTTTCTTATGACAATTTTTTTATGCTCTTAGTTGATGTCGTGCGTGTATTGGAGGGAGGGCGAACTTCCCTTTCACTTTGAAGTTGTTTTGCTTTTTTTGGAGAGATTTTCGACCACCGGGACATATTTTGACTGGCACCCTCCTAGGTTGATGATCGATGTGCATATGTGCATGTGGGGGAAGATGATGCCCAAGAGGGCGAAAACTAACTTTTCGGTGAGGATCACCGTATATGTGATTGATATGCTAGGCAGTGAGGACCCACCTAGATTAGACATGGCTTCATATCCATATGCCGACTTGTATTGGATAGGTTGTACCAACATCTTATTCACTTAGGATGAACCAACAAATGATAGAGGTAAATTTAGCGTTATGTCTTAATTAATCTAGTTGCATTTTATTCTTTTTATATTTAATGCAAAAGTATTTTAAATTGTTAATTAAATTCATGTTTATTGAAATTTTCTAATTATTATTGTGTACTATATATTTTACAGATGTTAGGACATTAGATGGAGATGTGCTGCCTCCTCCCGTTCAGGATGAGGAGGATATGGATTTGGATGTAGGTGATCATCCTGAGGTGCCCCATTTAGCCTGACCTGGCCCTCGATGCAGTCCAGATGAGAGGTTCTAGTAGGACATCGTAGACAGGATGTCTACGATGTTGGAAGATAAATGGGTTCAGCTTGTATGGGTGAGGTACATTATGAGAGACCCTCACCACGCAGAGTTGTGGAGGATGCTTCCTCGTGATATGAGGAGCTTGGCGCAAAATATTTTTGGTGCTTGTGATATTTTAGATGGTATCCATGATAGTAGTTCATCCTTAGATGAGGGCATAGATCCTATGTCGTCTAGTCCACCTCCTTCTCCAGTAGTTGCTTCGACTGGTGGTGCAATCTACACATCCATTGAACCTCCTCCTCAGCCTCCACCTCCTCCCCCTCCACCTTCGACATCTTATCCACATCCTCCTCCTCCACCTTCGATGTCTCATAGACCTCCTCCTCCACCTTCGATGTCTCATAGACCTCCTCCTCCACCATGTCCTCCTCCTCCACCTCCTTCATCATATAGTCCTATACTCTTAGTCGACCTTCCTCCCGATCCTACATCATCATCTCCTCTACTCCTGCTCCATTGACCCTTCGATCCTACTCATTGATCGGACCATCCAATAGTTCCTACTTCACTCGTTTCTATTTTATAGATGCTCAGAGAGGGTCGTACACTTCATCTTGATGTACCTATCCCTCCTGCTCTCAGATCTCTTTTTCTTTCTGGAAGAGGTGTTGATACTACCACTGGCTCTATTGGTGGAGGTGATGATGCATCTAAATCTGGTCGAAGAGATTGATGATGCATCTAGCTCTAGTAAGAGAACTACTGGTGATGCATCTGTTGGCAAGGTGGATCATATATGCATAACAGTTATTGGACAGGAGATATATTATATTTGACATATTGTATCATGACTTTTATGTTATATATGTTCATATATATCTATATATCTATATATATATATATATATATATATATATATATATATATATAGATATAGATATATATATATATATATATATATATATAGATATATATATATATAGATACTGCATTTTTCATGTTTATGTTGATGTTTATTTATATGTTGATGGTGATGTGTTTTATGTTTGTTAGATGGTGAAAATGATGATCATGGAACGTTTATTTTTACATGTATTATTAGTTATGTGTGTTGGATGATTTTTAAATCTGTTAGATGTATATGTTACCTAAATATGTGACGTAATGTTTATGATGGTACATTCATGCTTATTTTTGTTTTTATGTTAATGATGGTATGTTTATGCTTATGTCGTGAAAATGATGATGATGCAGGTACATTTTTTGTTAAATCTATGGTTATGTTTATGTTAGTAGGATGATGCTTATGTTTATGTTTATGCTTATGATGGTATGATCACGGTGTTTAGTATGTTTGTTAGATGTTGAAAATGATGATGATAAGCAAACCAAGTAATAGAGTAACAAAATTTTAAAGCAAACCAAGTAATACCCTTCTTAAGGTTTGATAGACCAAAGTTGGTCTCAGTGGACGATAAACATCATTGTCGTCATTAATTAAGGACAAATGATTTTAAAAAAAATCATAACAATATTGCTATTGGAATAATAAATTCTAAACTATTTTTCATGTTTGAAATTAAGTTTTTTTTAAGAAACACACACACACATATGAATTTACATTTCTATTTAAACATACTTTCACATACTTATGATATTAAAAAATATACAAAGGTGTTTCATAGATTCTTTCTAGATATTTTTATCAATTTTATAATGCTTAAAAAATAATTAAAATTAAAATCAAGAGTAAATAATCTAAATTTAAAATGTTATCTTTTTATTTGTAAAATATAGCTTATATTAAAATTTACTTAAATTATAATTCTAAAATTAAATATCTTTTTAAATTTATTTATTTATAAATCTACAAATTTAATATTCTTTAATTTCAATATTCATATAATTAACTTTATAAAGAAAATAATATAATTTCATAAATCTAATATTCAATAAAAAATTTATCATTTAAAATTAGAAAAAATTATAAAAAAAATCATTTAAAATAAAAACTACTTATGAAAAAGAATCATTTTACAAATTTAATATTCTTTAATTCTAATATAATTAGCTTTTAAAAAAGATAATGAAATTTCTTAAATTCAATATTCAATAATTGTTTACCATATTATATCATTTTAAAATGAAAACTTTTTTTTTAATCAAATTTAGATTTAAAATATTATTTTTCTATTTGAAAAATATAATGTGTATTAAAATACACAATCAATTTATTTACTTATAATAATAAAAAATAATTAATCAAAATTTATTTATTTTTAATTTCAATATTTACATTTTTAACAAAACAAGAAAACCTTTTATTCATATCTAAGTGTATAAATTTAATATTCTTAAACTTCAATACTTATATTTTTAACAAAATAAGAAATTTTTTTATTCATTTATAAATATGAGTAGTCTATTCATTCTACGCTTTCGACTTTATGATGGGTTTTGGTCGGAATCCAGTAAATTGTTTTTGGTAAAATCCAAATTTTTACGTGTTTAAATTGTATTTTTGAATCTATAAATAGATTCATCACCCTCAAATACCCCCATGGCACCCAAATTATGCAATTTCCATAGCAAATATATGTGATTCTGAGATTTTTTAGAGATTTCCAATCAGAATAAGAACAAAATTAGACGAAAAATATGCTTGGAAAAGGTTGAAAACGTAGAATATTTAGACTACACCTTTATAAATATACGAATTCAATATTCTTCCAATACTTACATTCTTTAACATTTGGGCTAGGCATAAACAATACATTGTTACAAATTTCAAATGTTTCATATATATTTTAGCTTTTAACTTTAGAAATTGTACAACAATTTCATTAAAGCATTTCCAAATGACAGGTATAAGCAGCATTGCTGCTAATTTCACTGGTTATTTTTTTATAATAAATCACTTTACAATGATAAATATCAAAGCTCTAATAGGAAGAAAGACAAATGCTTAATTCAAAATAACAACATTTTTCTCTCAATTGTAAACCCAAAAGTTGCATTCTCCAAATGTATTATTAGTAATCATGATGATCTTCATTATATAATATAGCATTAGTCCACATTCAAGGAACACATCTTATATGCTCTAAAAATGAGGTTTAAAGCTAGCTAGTGTTCAAAGAGTTACAATTATTTCCAATATTGACAGTTATGTACTTTTCCATTAAATGTGATTGGAGAAGATGATAAAAGAGAGTTGGATCACGTTCCCAAGACCCTTTTTAACCAAGGTCAAACGATGGAATAACCCATCAACAATGAAACTTGAAATACATATAGATATGAATATGCATATTCCAAATATATGATTTAAAAAAAAATATTGTTTGTTATTTTTAATTTATTATATCATATAAATTTTAAAGGATATACATATTTTATTAATCTTGCCATAAGTTTTTTTCTTCCTTAACGATATATACGTGTATAATTATCTAAAATATAGGTCTCTAAGTATAATATAATCATTAAATTGACCCTGTTACTGAAATGAGAGTAGATGGAATTACAACAAACAATAAATGTGATTAATATCAATGATAATTCGTACTCTAATTCGCTAATTCTGATCCAATTGTAACAATACAATAAATTAAATGATAAAACCCACACTGCAATTATGAACTAAATGGAAAGCTACAAATATCATCTCTAACTATGTAGAATGACATACAATCATTCCATACAGTCACAAATTAGTTCATAGACATAAACCATATTTTGCATCATATTGGTTGTTAACCAACTAGAATTGTTTAAACACCGCATCCAACAATCAACTTTCCATTTCCACCGCCATAACATAAAAAAAAAACAATATAATTAGACAATCAAAGATAACGGTAACAAAATGATATCTTCATACTCTAATTTGCTAATTCTGATCCAATTGTAACAATACAATAAATTAAATGATAAAACCCACATTGCATTTATGAACTAAATGGAAAGCTACAAATATCATCTCTAACTATAGATAAATGACATACAATCATTCGATACAATAAAAAATTAGTTCATAGACATAAACCATATTTCACATCATATTGGTTGTCAACCAACTGGAATTGTTTAAACACTGCATCCAACAATCAACTTTCCATTTCCACCACCATTACATGAAAAATAAACAATATAATTAGACAATCAAAGATAACAGTAAAAAAATGATATCTCAATTTGTAAATGATGAAATAAAACATGTACATATCACTCTCCATTTCCATAACCCTCATTATCTTCCTTGTTTGGCATGATAACACTGTTGTTCTCAAAAACATGTTTAGATCTAGGGCCGTGTCTTAATTTGAACCACCAATCTCTATCCAACACATCTGATTAAAAGAACACTTGGTTGTAGTGTTTTGGAAAAACATAAGGCTCCTTAATTTCATCCCACGTCTTTCTAGAGTTGATACATATCAACCCACTATCACGATCTTCCTTTAAATTATTCCCGTCGAATGTGTCCCACCACCTGTACCTAAAAATAACACATTGGAAAGATGAGAATTCCACTTAAATGATCTCTTGTATCTTTCTGACATAACCCAACTTCCCTCCTATCAGGTTTCAATCTCGGTGGCTAACACGACTAGATTAGTCGAACTTGACTTCCACTCCATAGTCTTGTGTTACACACCCATCATCAACATCCTTGGTGTGAAAATGATGTCCATAAGCCCACATAGATGGGAATGGATGCACCTGTAAAAAAATTAACAAATGATGGTGTCATATGTCTAATAACCCAAGCATTAATATATTAAATATAGATGTTATAATTCAAAGTTGCATTATAAAGGTAGAAATGTACATAAATATTTTATTACTGAGTTGTTGCACCCAATCCCAATGTTTAGTGCATCCTACTCTTTAGGAGGGTAACAAACGTATGCACCATATTTCTCTTTAACTTGGTATGTAAACCAGCTGTTGTGATAGATCATTGGCATATTTTCTTTTAAATGATCTGGAAAAGGCATGCTCCTACTGTGAAACCAACTGAATTATTTTATGTCAATGTCCTATTTCCTCCTCTTCTCTTCATACAATGCAACCCACGGTTGTGTTGCCTCCATGTTGTAAAGAATGAAAGTATTGATTGCATAAATTTCTAAATTCGTTGTTGTATTCATGGAAACAAAACCACATTCACTACGTATGGCATCAAATATAGATTATTAATTTTGTTATGAATAGTTACTATGTGGAAATTTGAAGATAGAAAAATAAGTGACTTACTCTTTAACATGCGCATTTTTACATTTGTTTCCAGTACCTCAACTTCTCTTTTGTCATCATCACGTTCATCATACCAAATCACTGCGCCTGGTGTGTGGTCCATTTGCTTGAGGTACTCACTGGCATAATAGAACAGCTCATATACTATGTACCCTTTGCCATAAACCCCTTGGGTTTTTCCCTTTGTCGAACAAATCCATTCACTTTTTTCGGGAACCTCTCTAAGAAGAACATCCAGCAACACAAGACCACCCCGACTAATTCAACCTCATTGACTAGGTGAATTAGAAGATGAACCTGCAAGTCCATGAAACTCGATAGCAGTTCCTTCTCAAACATACAAACAATCTCAGCTATCTCTTCACGCCACCGTGGAATGATGGCAATGTAAATATCCTCTGATGTGATCCACCACACAAATGCAGATAGTTTAGATATGGCATGCCACAGGTCATCGGGAAATTCATGGTTCAGACACCCATGCACAAACAACGGATAATGACACTACAAATTAAACACAAACTATTTAATTTCATTTTAAATTTTGTGATAAAAGATATAAATAAAGAGTAATAACATTTTTTTTCGGCATTATACGTACCCTTATAAGGTTGAGATGGTCATGTGATTTCAAACCTGTCAACTTTTCATCTGCAGTGAAGCAACGCCACAGAGTAGACCCATAAAAAGAAGGTTCATTCACGCCCAATATAACTTCCTTTTCCAAATTAAGATCATATTTCTTCAAAATCCATGGGACATCGCCTTTTTTAAATGAAAAAGAGGGACTAGGCTCTCCTCTATTTCCTTGTCTTGGCCAATGCTTCTTTTTAGTATTTGAAGAACTAATATCTTTCTTTACTTTCATCTTGTCACTTTTTTTTATTATATGTGACGCCACAAAGAACATGAAACATTTTTAAATATATGCATGGGATCTAGTAAGTGGAAAATCTTAAGATGCTTCCAATATGGGAGCTCATAAAATATCGATTTCTTTTTCATCTCTTTGGGCATTTTCTCAACATAGGTGTTGAATACTTCAGGATCATCGATCATAGGTTGCACATTTGAATCGAACATCTCTTTGTATTCCTTCTCCTTCTCTCTGTCATATGCCCTAAGCCAATCAACTGATGTCATTATTTCAAGCCTTTGGGTTCTCCCTCATTTACCATTGAAAGCATAGTTTGCTATTCTATAAGAGTGGTTTTCTAGGGAAAATATCCTAGAGACGTTGTACACTGAATTTCGTAGGTCTTTGGACCACCTAGCGTTCATAGAAGGTCCACAACATTTACATCCATAATAACCTTTTGTTACAAGACCTGCGATTTTATAGTAAAGAGAGCATGTTAGTGTTGAAGATGAAGACAATTGCACCGAATTAAATATGTCAAAAATTATTTATTTGAATATAAAAACAAATAGAACACCATATTTACCTGAGCAAACTCCTAACCTTGGATAATCATGTGTGGTGTATGCACATATGCCATACAATGTAAAAATCCTCTATGATGGGATGGGTCTTGACACATCATATACATATATCCCTTCCCATAATTCATTGAATTCATCGATCAATGGTTGTAGGTAAACATCCATATTCTTCACTTGTATTTTACTAGGGACTATAAGAGCCAACATAAGATGTTCATTCTTCATGGAAAACCGTGGGGGGGGTATTTTTATTGATCTCTACTACAAGCCAAATAGTATAGATGGTGTTTGGTGGGAATATGGGTTGACACCATCAATGGATATTCTCAATTGGAGGCTAAGTACTTCATCCTTGAATTTATCGGGCAATGTATCCTCTGTATGCTTCATGGATACTGAATCTATTGGTATTCGCATAACTCCTTCCTCGCTTCATTGCGATGCATGCCATCCTTGCAGCATAACTAATTCTTTGCAATGAAAGAACCTTCGAATCCTTGGGATTATAGGCATGTGCCTCAATATATTATGAGGAGGACCATGTGCTTTAGCCTTGTTATTCGTTCTTTGTATCTGTCATGCCCACATTTTTGAAATATCTCGTTGTCTGCATATTCGCCTCTATATAGAATACAATCATTGGGGCACGCATGATATGATATGTATTCTACACCCAACATTTTCAACGTTTGCTTTGCCTCTGTACAGCTGCTGGGAAAGACATTATCATTCAGAAGTACCTTATATTTGAATAACCTATAGTTAGCAGGAAATATATTTGTACAATGTCATTTAACGTTCATAAAATCGACCATTTTCAATGATGATTGTGTCACAATATTCCTCAAAATATAATGTAGTTGATGGTTAGTTACCTCAACATTGTCGAGAAACATGCGTTTGCCATGTCATCCTTTGATTTTAGATTGTACAGTAACATTTTTGTCCCCAACTATGTAGACTTTGACTGGCCAGGTCCAAATTGAGGTGTGGTGGAAGCCGATTTAAGGCTTTCGAAGAAGGCTTCAGTAATATGAGTGCCATCCCCTAAATCAATGTCCTAGAATGTATGGAACAACATTGCATCCATGGCACTCCTTTTTCGTAATAACTCATCCACACCAACCTCTACTTCATTGCCTCCATTGCCAACATGTGAAGAACTACTATTACTATAGGCATTCCTGATTGGTGAGGATGGACACAGTGGAAATTGAATAGGTGGTTGATTCAACCATGCTTGGTATGATTCCTCTCCAATTTGCACTCTTTTTTCATCCTTCTATTGATTTGACATTGTACTCAAGTGCAACGAAAGATGGTAGGCTAGTCGCTCATCATCCGAATCTTGATTTCAAAAATATTGAACATTACATCAATGATGTTAGTAAGAACAATGCAATTGGTTTGATCTAGCAGTATAGAAAATAATTATTACAAAAGCACGAGAATCACTTGCAATAGAAAATTTTAACCTACAAACAATTTATAAAGCAGATGTTCATATTGAGCTATAAATTAACATCAATTCCACATTAAATATGAAAATTTAAAATTGAGCAACACATTTTCAAATTGAATTTATAAAACATAATTTCAAACCAAGAAATACATTAACATGAATCCATTGAACATTAAAAAAATACAATTAATCAATGTTTTTTTTGTCTTACGCCCCAAGGGAACGTCTAAAGGTAGTCCCAATGCAAGCCGTCTCTGGCGAGCAGTTGGTTGTCTACAAAATTTGTAGTTTATTAACAACTCATCACTAGGAGACAAACTACGTATTGCATGTACAACAACAAATATGGATGCTTTCCTTTTCATAAAGAAATCGTGGTAATTGAAGTGTTCCTCAAATGAACAATTTGGAGAAAATAAAGAGCACCTAGAACTATTTATGAACCCTGCAATGTTCCCATGAGCGTGTGAATGACCATTTACATACAATAGGTTCTTCCTGTTAAAGTTTCTAGAAACATAACCATTCATGCACATAGTATACATGGAAATGATGTGCTTGTATTTAACAATATTCAAGTAATCAGATTGACAATAGATAGGACTGCAAAATGGCATAAGTAGTGGGAGGAATGAGTACATGTGAAAGGAGAAACAACCCAAGATTTGAAACATCTATATTAGACTTGGAAATCATAAAATGATTACCACAAAAGGAGAATTCGGTTCCAACATTAGGCACACGTAGAGAAGACGGCCAAGCGCCATATAAAGCGTGATTGTAAGAAGTTTGATATTTACTTTGCAAATTCACAGGAAGGGAGAAATCACGGGGGATTCACTATAAGGCAATATAATATCACGTTCATTCATATTGTGGTATTAAATATTCATGAAAACCTAAAAATTATATTGATTATATATTAAGGGGCAAAGGATTTTTTTATTTAATGTAACAATACAAAAATACTTTAGGGTCTTTTTTATATGGGTGGGCTGACAAATATATTCCAAATGGAGATGGCGGGATCACGGCCGGATGAGAAATCGGGTTGAGGCAAGGCTCAAGCTTACCAGTACGCAGGGAAATCGTGTCTTGAGGCATGGTTGAGGCCAGGGGTTTCGTGGTGAAGTGGGTTTCCAGTCGATCATAGTCGAGAGATAGTGGTCATTGACAGCCAGTTATTATCAATAGCACTCAACCAGTTGTTACCAATAGCATTGGGAGGCTCTAAGCCTTCAAGGCCTGTTATAGGCCCTCGATAGGCCTTGGGGGATTTAATGCCCAACCACTCGTGCCTATTACAGGCCTTGGGAGGTTTAGTCAGCCTCCTAAAGCTTGTTACAAGCCTTAGGGGCTTGGATACCTAGCCCACAACAGGCTTAGTCAACGATTAGGGAACTGCAACATGCAATCTAAATGTTGTACTATGTGCATTGGCTCTAGTGACATACAAGAAGTGATCTCCTATCTCTTTATTATACTATTAGATATTGCAAATCATAATGATATGTGGTTGAGTAATTTCATTGTGGGTGAAGTAATGTGCATCCACAATATACATCGAAAGAAGCAAGGTGCATTGTAGAATGCATGTGGGGTCACAAGAGGGGTATCATATCAATATACTAGGTAGAAATATAAAGGGGTATAAAAAATGTTACTGAAAAAATTGATACATACAATATCTAGTCAAAATAGGGTTTTTTTTAAATTGGGAAGGCATATTGGGAGGGGGTTAAAAAAAATGATTTTGGAAGGTATTTTTCAATATTTAGTGAAATTAGGGGTATTGTTTCATATGCCACAAACGAACGTTCTATGATAGCAGTTTATTGAGTGAATCCCCCGTGGGAGAAATCATCGCTACCCTTTAACAATTGGATGGACCTCATTGTGTGCTTGGACAAATTTTCTCTCAACTCATTAAAATTTTTGGATCTTCTAGTAGAGATGGGTTGGGTGGCATTCATATCATATTTTGGATCACTAGAACTTTTAGTTGACTGAACATAAGTAGAGGGGTTCGTCAATTTAGGATGAGACATACTTGTTTTGGATTCCAACTATTTCAAAAATGAGCATAGGGAAGTGTTCATGCGTGTCTTTTCTATTATTATCACCTATTGGATTTTTTACTGCAGTAGGGGGTATTAGACCATTGACATTGGGTAATCTATCATTGGTGTATTGGGTGAGTGTGACATGATGAGAGTTTTCCTTCACCCTTGACATTTTGAACAACCAAAAACTATTAGGGTGTCATAAAAGAGTTCCAGTTCACAATGAATTACCATCAATGAACCAAGATCCTGGATTGAAGATGGCATGTTACAATTGGCGAGGTAAAGCGGCTGCCCATTTTCATCCACGAACTACTTGCGGTATTTTGCTCCTGATAAGACCTTGCGACATTTTGAAATTGGTGGAATGTCTTGTGCATCCGAACTCGAACCTGAATCGTGATCCTGCAATATAAAATAAATCGATATTCAGATTCATATGGATAAGTAACATAAATTCAATTAATTATTCAAAATATAAATAAAACCCGAATTTATTGGGGATGGAAAGGGAGAACTCGTCGCACTTTGAACAAGATGGGATGAGCTGAAATATGAAGAATTTTCCATTTGATACTACAAACTTTTCTTCCTGCACTTGAGCCAAATTAACAATCAATATACCTCTCTACAGTCCTAAGATATTTTCAAGAACTATATCACAATCTAACTTTTAATATAGTTTGGAAACTATTTTGTAAGAATAAGGTGAGTTTAAGTAATGTATATATACTATGAAATATTTTAATTGGTGTGGTTAAATACTAAAATAAAATTTGGGATGAATATATAATTTTGAAGTGGACACATAAAACCAAATAATTTTCAAATTAAATCAGTGCATTTATTCATATATACATGCAACAATGCACTTCAACTATAAATGCACCAGTGTGCTTCAACTATAAATGCACAGTGAAAGAACATCTGCAAAATCCCCTACAGTGGAAAATATCCACTACATTTGGCAGCGGATATTTCTACATGCATTTTTACAACATAATTATTTCTGGTGTGTTTCCTACACATAAGCGTACCAGGGCATCCTAATTTTACACACACTGTAGAATGAGTTTTTAAATTGTTGTTCGACCGATGCGTTTTACTTAGGTACGCACCAGTGCGACTTGACAATATGCGCACTGAAAATGCCGAAAATCAAATTTTAAAAAATCACACGAACTCTTTTTGCCCTAAATTAAAAAGGGCGGAAATTTTAAGTTCGAAACATAATTCTAAATAGTGTTTAAAAGGCAAAAACCTAAACATTAATTCATTCTGTTGTCGGATTTTTCAAGGGAGAGTTTTCGAAGAGAGACTTATGTGGAAGGAGTTTGGAGCAACTGGAAGGAATTCAGAGGCTCGAAATTTGTTAGGTATGGTGAATAAAACAAAACCCTGCATAATAGAAATTTCAAGTATGTAAATATTACTGTTGATCTTCTTATCTTATTTAGAGTTTAACTAGATTTAGAAAAAAAAACTTCATACTTACCTTCAATGTTGCAACCCTTATTTTCTCGTTGCTTCTTTTCGTTTTATGTGGCTGCAAAATTTTACATTAGGGTTTAAATCCCTTTATTGTTATACATAATTACTATTTTACCTTTTAAGGATTTTGGATTTATTGAGCTTGTGATTATATATAGAAAGCATAGGGTGATATGGGGCCACTTTCTTAGTTGAATATGTAACCATGTCGGCCTTGTAAAGTTTTTTTTTCCTAGTTTTTTATTTTTATTAAAAAAATGCATGTGTCAAAATCGGTGCGCTCGTGAATGCCCTGGTGTGGCCATCAACATAACACAACAGATATGTCCTGTGTCACATCCTTTTTTATTATTTTATGAAAACGCAAAATTTGATTTTCGTATCTCGATTCTTTGTTCCCAGTGTGTCATATTTACTATAACGCACCGGATATGACATGCATTACGTCATTTTTTATTATTTTATAAAAATGAAAAAGTCGATTTTCGTATCTCGATCTCTGTTCTCGGTGCGTCATATTTACTATAATGCACCGGTGCGTTGTTGTTACGAACGCACCAGGGCATTTCATGTAATCGAGCGCACCGATATCAGACTTATTTATTTTTTAATATTATTTTTTTGTCATATTTTGAAGGTCTGTAATTTGTTTGTATAATATATTTATAGGTTTTGTATTTAATGGTACTAGTTGTTTATTGATATAAAACGCATGTTATGAGTTCAATGAACAACAACTTTAATCAACATGATGGGAGCATATCCAGAATTACGAAGAAGGCAAGTGCTTTTAATTAATTTTTGTATTTAAATTAATTTGCTTGAATTATTTGTAAAGTTAACTAATATGTATTGGTTAATGTGTGACATGCAGAGCCAAAAAATGAGGAAGCTCCATAATATTCTTACCAAACTAAGTCTAGAAGAGCATAAAACGTTGATGGAAAAGTTGCAGAGGGATGAATCAGGTGAATACCAAATAAGTCAATATGAATTATTTATTCAAATTTGAGTAATAATTTACTTAAGAATATTCACTAATATGTTTCAAATAACATAATTCACATATGTTGAATTTATGCAGGGACTGACATCAATGAAAGTCAATGTCATCATAAGAAAAAAAATTATGGAAGATGCAAATGATGATCATTTGGTCCTTAGCTCATATGGAGTGGTGCTAGAAGTTGATATAAGGGGCAAATAATTTTATAATACTATGAGGGATTTAGTGGAAAGAATGTACATACGTACTTTTCAATTACAATACAGAAACCAATCAAATGATTCGAAGAATCAGGTCATATGAAAACTACAAGAGGCGTTCCCAAAGAAATGGTCAATGCGACCTGTCAGGTTTGCAATAGAAAAATCATACAACAACAAAAACAAATCATTCAAAAAGTAATCTTCCTAAACATGTTTATGTAGAATATGTATCTATAACTATTACAAAGCGTCATTCATTCAATAATTTTAATTTTTCTATATTTATTTTTCATATCAACAGAAAAATAGTTTAATGTCATTTTACATTTTCAGGAAAATTATGAGAATCCCAAAGGATGAATGAAGTGACATGCGAAATGTGCCGGTTGGAATGTCCAAAAAAGTGTACAAGGAGATGGTCAAGGAAATGGACATAATTGCATCGTAGGAGGAGCCATCTCAACAGCAACGTGTTTCAAATGTATGAAATAATTGGTTTTAGGTTTATGTTATACATCTCATTAATTAATTCAACATTAAATATTATTTTTCAATTGTTTTGTTGCATAAAATAAAATAAAATGGAACCCAGTGAGCACACAAGATAGGACGACGAGGAAAAAATGGGTTGATAGAAAATTTTGTGAGTATTTGTGATTTCATTGTAAGAAATAAAGATTTGGTAGAGGTTGTGATTTGTATATTTAATTATTTTTGTTTTCACTTGCAATCGTTGCATGTCTTCAAATACGTGTTAACATACAAAGAGGAGCCACTAGAAGAATCGATTGACATTGGGTTAAGTAAGGGTTGTGAGTATATGTTGGATTATCAAAATTAATTGTGGATTTTGTAAGTCTCTATGTAGCTTTACTTCTCTCAATTTATAATTAATAAAATAACAAAAATATTTTATATTAAATCTATGATTTGTGATGGGGCATAACACTTGCAGGAAACAAAGTATGGAGTGGAGCCAATAGAATACTTGTTGATAGAAGGCATGAGATTTGGTTTTGAGAGAATGTGTATCATTCATGAGTCGATTATTTCTATGGTACGTCGCTTTTCAAACTACATTCATGTATACTATCTATTTATTTTTCATTATTCCTACTAGTAATGTAGATACACTTAGTACACTTTATTTTTTTGTTTGCAGATGGAAGCTGAAGAAGAGGAAAACAATTGATCCAATCAACAAAACATTCATCCAAATAACCCAATTGATGCAAGTGGCTCGAGCACTGATAACAATTCCAATGAAGAATGATGCTCTATGTTTAATTTTGATGTTAATGCAAGTTGTTGTAGCTTGTTGTATATTTTGAAATAATTGTTTGTGAAAATCAGACATTTTGTATAATAATGTATTGGACATAGTGTCTAAATTCAAAAATGAGTTACCAATAAGTGTAACAATAATTCCATGCATGTTGACATTTTGATTATTATTGTCTCTATATTGTCGTATTTTGTATGACAAAGGCACTCTTATTGAAATATAATAAAATAAAAATAAAAATGATTCTATTGCATTCTTCAATATTATTGTCAAATGTTACATGTGAAACGGTACATTGGTAATTTTTTTTCCAAGAAGAAAACGTATTTTCATTCAAGATGGAGCAAAACTACATTCTCCAATGTCATACATCAATAGTAAATGGTACATTGGTAATTAAATGCATGGATGATTAAATATTACAATAGATTCTTGCATCTATGATATAAGAAATTAATCCAAACAAACAATTTCAATAATTTAAAAATTGAAATGAATTTTACTATAAACAAATATTTCAATTTCAAATGAATAATGGAATTAAAAAAATAAAAAATATAATATATATATCTGACTTAATTATTAGTAGCCATTCTTCAAAAAATCATATGTGGTGCTTTTACTAATATATGTTGCACCGGTGCTCCTATAGTAACATTATGCACCAGTGTGTATAGAACATTAAGCACTGGTGCGTTTTATTCTCTGAATCACACTGGATCATGTAGATGGCTTATGCGCACCAAGAATGATCAAAGCTTATGGCCACCAGTTTTTAGTTTTTAAGCATGACAGTGCGTTTGATGGGTTAAAATGCACCAGGTCATGTTGATAGTTTGTAAGCATCAGTGCGTTTGAATATTAAATGCACCAGTCCGCCATGATAAATGTACAACACCGGTAAAATTAAAAATACGAAAAAAATGTACGATGCGTCTGATGTAAAATATCGTAATGATGTGTTTATGTTGTAAACACACACCGGTGCATATATTGATCTATACTCAAGCATCAGTGCAGCGTTGAAATTTGATTCTTTTAGGTGCTTGTTCTGCTTGAGTGCACCGGTGCGTCTTTTCTAATCTACAACACTAGTGCGTATATTCTATACGCAAGCACCAGTGTGGCGATGAAAAGTGATGATTATTTCTGGTGCTTGTTCTAGTTGAGTGTACCGGTGCGTCTTTTCTAATCGTACAGCACCGGTGCAGCCTAGTAAGACACGCACCGATGCGTGTAATTTCAATTATGCGCGCCGATGAACAAACTTATGCTAAAACCTCCAATCGTTGAGTATTTTTTAGTTATAAAATATATCATTTATGACCTTTGTAAAAACCTCCGCTACCACTGGCGAAGGTCGTAGTAGATCAGCTTTTTTTTACCATTTTTGCTAATCTTATAACACTAAAAACCTTCACTATGACCTCCGCTACAGGCTCTTTTCCTTCTAGTGATGGTATCAATTTGATTGGCTCTATGAATGGCACTTGGAAATCAAGGATTCAATCCACCACAAGCCCCCTTCCTCTTCCCATCTAGTGGAATCATAGTCCCTTTGGTGCACCTTACACAGTCATCTTGTACCGTTCATATTATTACTCAACATAATATTTACGTAGCATTATGATTGGCTTGATAAGCCAATTGCATGGTCCAAATAAGAAAACATTTACATAATGGATTCAATATATATTCCAAGGGTCAAATTGGGGTTATTGAGCATAATGTTTAGGCCTATAATGACCAAGTTATAATGTTTATAAAATAGTAGTATGAGTGCTTCCAAATAGAATTAGAAGTAATAATAACTTCATAGGTCAAAAAATAACCTTAATGAAACACTCTACATTCATTTGAATAGATAAGAATAATTGACATCCTAACCCTACGAGTCCTGTTGAAAATTCCCAAAAAGGGCTCAATAATTTAACCTCAAACTGACCTAACCCTAACTAAGAAGAGAGGTTGAGCACCCAAAGTACATTTTAGAACTAGGATCAAAGAAGTAAGTTTGAGCATATTCCAAACCTACAGGCCATAACATCTATACTCAGAGTCAACATAGAACCAAATTGATGGATTCACCTTGAAATTTGTCTAGGGATTGTAATATTTCTTGGTATTTACAAAACCTTACCATGTTTTGTTTCCTTGTAGAGCCGACTTGAACCTTGGTTTGTTGTAGAAACCGAAAAATCCATAAATCCCACTAGTATGGTCAAACAATGCGATATGAGAAAGATTGGGTCCAAACCATCCTTACCTTTGATAGATTTGAATAAGAACCCTCAACCAAGAAGTGTGTAGACCATATAATGAACTGCATTTCTTCAAAACTTTACTTTATTTTAGCACTTATAATAATAAATGAACTCAAGAAACACTACCTCCTTATAACATCACAACCCTAGCATAGTTACCAAATAAATTAAACCCAAATCAATTATGCCATTGATAAACCATAAATTGCCTTAGATTTGTTGAACTAACAACAATAGGGATATTCCCATTAATTAAGAATCTCATTCAAGGAATATCAATTACAAACAATACAAATTTTTCCTTACCAAAAATCTCAAGCGCTATAAAAAAAACCCATCCTCTAATATAAGACCACAAGCCAAATGCACACTATAAAAAAATGCATCCTCTAAACCACAAGCCAAAAAAAACGCATCCTCTAGCTCACAAGCCAAATGCACACTATAAAAAAACGCATCCTCTAAACCACAAGCCAAAAAAACGCATCCTCTAGATCACAAGCCAAATGCACACTATAAAAAAATGCATCCTCTATAATAAAACCACAAGCCAAATGCATGTTGAGAAATTTATATCACTTTCCCTCACCCTCGATTAATGCATCCAAAAGGGAGTATTACCTTGAGATCACGAGGGAGAAGGAAATCCTCCATCCTGACAAAATGAGAGTCATATCATAGAGCCTAGAGGAAGAGAGATTGCAATGCCTTGGAACTGTGTTAGTGCCATATCAATGAGCCATCGAAATATTATAAAAATAGGTATTTTCAACCCTAATTGATGTATTGATTGACATGATTTTGGTGAAAATATATTAAAATAAGTTCTAGTGAAAACTTCTAAAGAAATCAAAACTATTTGCAAATAAATATTTTGAAAACCATAATGAATTGTAAGAAAGGGATCGATGAAAACAAATTAGAACACATCTTTGGGAGGTAGTTCATGTCCATGGGTTCTGCAAAACCCGTGAAATCAATAAGACATAGAAATAGTTGAAGCAAATCTAAAAAACATTGTTAATCTCACATATTTTGATGGGTTATGTTTTGTTTAGAATATATTATGCTTTTAATTATTTTAAATACTATTTTAATTCATAGTTTTTTTCTTAGAAAAAAACCGTAACTCCTTTAACTGGTCGCAAATCAAGTTTATCTTTTTTCTTCAACTTGTCAAATAATAAGAATGACCACGACCTGGAACTAAAGGGCTCCATGCTAAGAAAACTTAGGAAATCGCAGTATTAAGATAATTTAGGAGACGATGCAGTTATAGAAGATATGTTGGATTCCAAAATACTATAGGGCAGTGAAAAAGTCACAACTTGAATCAAATTTTCCTTTGTGTAGGACACAACCTAACATGCCACCATTATCCATCTCAAGCATCAATGGCCAAATATTAATGTTATATAACTCTTAGCAAGTTAGCTCTATCACTATGTCATGTATTTATTTAATGTTGTTGTATTTTTTGTCCCCGTGAATGTATATCATTAGATTGAATTGCATTAAAAATAGGTAGATGGGTTGAGGGATTGAGGTCATATTCTAATTATAGATCATATCGATCAGTCCAATAGTTCTAACTTCTACCACAAGATCATCGACCATGTAAGAACTTGTTGAATTGTATGAACCTCGATCTCTCATTACATATTACAAACATAGTTGCACAATGAAAATACAAATCTATTAATGTGCCTTAAAAGATTTATCGTGAAGATTCTATTGCAAAGCTCATGAAACCGACCAAATTGTTGCAGGAGAAGCTATTAATTTTCGTGATTAGAGTCACTAATTTGTCATATGCAGTATTCTTTTTAATGTAGATGTAAGTAGTGTTGGTGTTATCAACACATAAATAAACCTATTTAAAATAAATATCCGTCAAAGCATTCAAGACAAGATTATCTATAAACGCATTCCAATTATGAGGATATGCTTCCAATAATATTTGGAACACATGGAAATAATACACTATTCTTTGAGAGGGATGTTTGATTGGGTGGGAAATCTATGATCATAAAATTTCAAGAAGATGGATTACTACATGCTACTTGTGGAAGCCCCATGGCACTTGAGGTAACAACTTAACTTTAAGTTTGTCCTACAGATCCAGAGTTAATGAGTCGAATAAATATTCGCTCACACAATTAATATTACCAGAAGACCTAGAATATTAGATAAGCCATTGATAGGACAATTATATATTGATAATTGAATAGATAAAGGATGATTGAATATTACAACATAGCTCGCCTTTTATATGGTTTGAGCATTCATAATGAAGGGTTATGTCCCTTCACATTAATAGCTAACTACTATAATAATTAACAATTATTATTTAATTTAATTATTATCTTATTTATGTTAGTTACAGTTAATCAATGTTTCCATTGATATTTGGGTTGTTGAAAGGATGTGTGGTGTATGAGATTCCTATATAAATTTTGCAGAAGCTACAGATTTTCTAAACATCTTATGTTATGGTAGGCATACTTATTATTCATGCAAGTATAGTCTTGAGTAGAAGAGGATTCTCAAGACAAAACATAATGAAGGATGTATGAAGAACAAAACTACCATTAGGTGCATTGGATACCTTATGATAGTGTCACTAATATAGTTTGATTCATCGATGGTGGAATGTGACAAGTATTTGAAATTTGGAAAAAGGTAAGCAAAGAAGAATCTTAAATATTTAAGGATGTTCTCTTTTTTGTTCAGATTTGTTGATGTTATATTCCTTATGATGTAGAACACATCAAATATTTCAATCCAATACCTAATAACTTCTTTTCTTATCTATTGAAACTAATTGGAATTACAGGATGTCTTTCTATTAGTATAGCTTGTGTCTTTTGATAATGTTACATTAAATTCATTTTCATAATTATTTTGTGTTTTTTAATTATTTTGTGTGAGATGCCATGTCCAGAATGCCCAAAAATTGTTTTACACATATGGAGGACAATTCTTGAGTAACAATCCTCGAATCTATTTTGGGGGAGACAAGAATTACAACTCTTAGTATCATCAAAAGAAATAGCTTATGTTCAAAATCCATCATCTTATTCTAGAGGTAATAATAATACTATATATCGTGCATTAGTCTCTTTCAAATTATTTTCTTTCATTGCAATGCTATGCGTTGAATTTATTTTTAAAATGTATCTCCTTTGAGTCACTGGTAGAGAAAACACTAAGGAGAATGACATTAAAACTAGTTATAACCTTGATTTTTATTTGAATAGAACTTTTGGCATCAACAACCTAGTTACTTAAAATTACTATTGGTAGTAAAATGAGAAGGTATAAGAAATAAGAATATTTTGACATTTTATATAGTGAAAAGATACAAGATATAAATCAAATTGTAGCGAGGATGTGAAGTGATCGAATTAGGGTTAGAGTAGGGGGAAACCTTGATGATGAGGGGACTATTGTTGGAACCTAAGAAAGATGTTTACAAAGAACTAGAAGAGATAAATAAAATCTTCAAAAGGAAATGAAATATAGGAGGCCAGTGTTATACTATTTGGTTAGTTATGGAAGTAGCTCATAAAACTAGTGTTAAGAGCACTTGGAAATTTTAAACTAGCAAATTAATGTGTAAGGTGTGTAGGCTCATTCTTTGCAAAGAGATCCGCAAAAATGAGAAGCGAGGAGTATTCTTGTGTGTTCTGACGATAACACCCAAAAAACCTTTATTTAACTCTTGGAGTGATCTTTTTGATGCAAATTTTTAAACATTTTGTGGTTTTTCTATTTTACATGGATATACTATGATTTAGGAACATGGTATGTGCACATAGTGACCTTCATTTTGTTTTGCACATACCCTTATTGTATTTTCACCTTGGCTATCATTAGGATCATTCTTTGTGAGTTTCGTCTTCTTTGTGGTTGTTTGATCTATAAATGAGGGAATTATGGCCCACGTGTGGCACACTCACTTCACAAACTCGTATACTTTACATAATTCAATGATGGACTTTGTTCTCGGTCTGGTATAGAGATCTACGTCCTTCTAATGGTTGCAAGGCCATTGTCCTTAGTATAGCTTGCACAAAAAACTAACCAACAATGCAATTGCTAATCTGTACCTTGAGATTAAGGTCCTCTGCTCACACACAAAATAAATGATTAGGTCCTATACTCTGTGTGCACTTCGAAAGGAATTTAAGCTTCTTGACATTATGTTGTTAATACTGTCCTCTTAATAGAAACAACAATGTGAACAATTCATCCATAAGCTCTCCCTGAAGTCTACTTGTGAGCTCTACAAGATGCTTGCTCATTGCACTGAGAGTAGAGGTGCTCTACAACCCATTATGGGGGAGATGTTGTAATGTTACGCAATTTTATGTAACTTAACATTACCAAAAATAAAACGTCAAAAAAGTAATTAAAATATTCATGTCGGCTCGTAAGTTATCAAAAATAAAAAGTAATTAAAAAAATCATGTTGCCTCCTAAGTTACCAAAATTAAAGAGTAATTAAAGAAATTCATGTCAGCTCATAAAATAAAAAACTGAAACCAACATAGATCCATCTTAAACCTGGATATATAAAGAGCTGAGAGGCCCATCAAATTTCTTGAGGTGTAATTTTTTTCTTGACGTGTACAAAATTTACACCTCAAGAAAATGGAATCCCTCTCAGTGCTTGATAGATCCATGTTTAAGATGGATCAATGTTGGTTATATATCAATGAAGTCAAAGAAAAAAATTAAGCAATTCAGATGTACAAAATTGTTGACACAACGACTATCGACAGGGGTTCACTTCGCACTGTTGTCAACAAACCATCGACCGAACTCCCTTACGCACCGGCCCAGAAAGGTTTTAACCTTTCCAACAACACTCGTAGAGCGAGTGAAGTCTCACCGGAGATGCACAAGGGGGCTACAGGAACCAAGTTTCTGCAATGGAGTTGAGGACATGCATCAAGCATACATTGCAACCACAAAAACAAGAGATTATATCTTTCGCACTATGCTAGCAATTCGTCATTGGCATATTCATAAATCGTAGAGTGAACACATAATATACATTTGCATCAACATGATCTAATTACTCATTAGCATGAACAACAATTACCAAACCCACAGAGCATTAAAAATCTCACAAACATTTGCATTCATCATTTAACAGAAACAAAGACACATATAGAACCATAATCGAACATCTTCATGCATTCATTAAAACCTGCGGAATGACCCTCGCAGAAACAGTCAGTACATCATATCGCGGATACAAAACAGATCAACAACTAGATCAAAACCCAAAAGGTCAATTTCTCTATTCATCACTGGATTCCCTTAGGCTTACAATCGTACTCCTATTTATACAAAACTACGTGGTTACAAATTGGTCCACATGACCCTTATCTAACAAACTAACTACTTCCGTGCTTCTCCATTCTCCGCGAATGACCCTTTCTTCCTCAGATGGTCCTCTTCGTGGCTGTCGGATTCTGCACTTCTTGCGAACTAATCCCATGCCAACATGCCCCCAACATAAATTTGTGGCTATCCCTTGAGCCACCACAGCTGGACACCTCTGGTACTGGTATCGACTATCGTTGTGGTAAACTTCTGAATCTATTCTTGACATCTGAAGCTCGTTGTCATGTACTTCTCGAACTCATCCTCCAGTCTCTTGAAACCTTGATCATCTACCTTGAACTCATCCTCCAAGCTCCAGAAACCTTGATCATCTACCCCTTCTGTGCTTGCTCGGGCACTTGAGGCTTTCTACAATTTGGGGACAAGTTCATCGTCGTCGCCAAATTGTGAAACAGGACAGCTGCTATGGCACAGCTGTTTCCCACATTTGACTGTCCACTGCTAGACCTAGCAGGCCTCTGCTCCTGGTGTTCTAGTGGTCGAGGAAACCCAGGCCCTTCTAACTACTACCACACTCTTAGACATCTCGGGTGATACCTCATCTCTGCTCCGCCCAAGTGTTTGCAATGCTTCCTTCACTGGTTGTTCATGCATGGTCATCGTTCTTTCTATCATCGCACCTAGAGTGCTTCCGCTCGAAATGAAGTGCACCATTTCAACTATCTCACATCCGTTTTCCACAACATCCTTGGTCTTGTGCACCCAACTTCCTAACTCTCTGCATCTAACTTACAGACTCACATCATACAACCCACTAATTCTCCTCTTCGAACTCTCTTTACTTCGACTTGCGTTCTGCAATCCTTACACCGATATTTATGCTTGCTTCTTGATACTTGCTCATCATTTGCAAAATATTATCCACAACCATCCGAATATGTCATCATACTTCTCCATCATCTTCTAGTGATGTCAATCCACAGTGATCAGACTCAGATTTTACTCCCGCGTGCAAAAAAGAGCGAAGCATCATCGAGCGATCTGGCTGTCCATGCTTCCCGCAAGCTTCCCACTTTTTTTCATCATTGGTTTTTTGTTTTGTTTTTTTTTCACTATTTTTCTCAGGCGCTATGCACCTGATCATGGCCATAGGGTTTCAACCAATTCCCGTAAACTAACTTTGGAAACAATACCCCATCTAAACTTTGTAGTTGCACCGCACCTCCGTAAGTGACAAAATTTATGATGTAGGGACCTAACCAATGCATTTGTAACTTACCTAGGTGCTTAGCAAACTTGCTATCATATAGAAGAATTGTATCACCGCGCTGAAAGTGCGTTTGTTTAACGTGTTGATCATGCCAAGCCTTCTGTCGATCCTTTTCCAGCATTTGATAAAATCCTGCGATGAACGGGTCCTCATCGAGCTATACCAATTGTGCCAATCATTCTTCTAATGCTCCATCGTCGCTCATGCCTGTGACAACTGCAATCCGCAGAATGGAGACGATATACTCCATCAGCATTCGGCATTACGACTTCCTTCCCATATACAATTTTGAATGGTATTTGGCCAGTCAAACATTTACAAGTTGTACGATATGCCCAAAGTATTGTAGGGATATTCAAATCCCAATCGTCCTGATTCGTGTTGCACACCTTCGTGAGCACATGCTCCAACATCTTATTGAACACCTCAACTATCCCATTCGCTTGAGGGTGATAGGGGGTACTCTTCTTGTGTTGAATCTAAAATTCTATCGCCATCGCTGCAATTGTCTGATTAACAAAATGAGTCCCTTGGTCACTCATCATTATTTTTGGGCACCCGAACCTGGTGACCACATTGTCAAACAAGAATCTTGTTGTCGTCGCAGTTGAGAAATCCTTCACCGGCGTTTCTTCTACCCATCGTGTCAAGTAATTTGTCGTAGTAATGATGTAGCGCGACCCTGTTCTTTTTTTTGGTGGGTTGTTGGGTCCTACAAAGTCAACTACCCACTTGTCGAAATCCTGTAGTGTTAATTTATGTACTAGTGGCATTTCATCCCTTCATGATGGATTCCCTGTCCGTTGACATACGTCGCAACTTTTAGCGTAGTCCATAACATCTCCATGCATCGTCGGCCACCATATTCCTGCTCACAGGATCTTCCTCGTGGTGGCACGTCCCCCGTACTGTCCTCTAGCAATCCTGTCATGAGCTTCCGCAAGAATCCTCTCTTGTCCGTGTGGAAGAACGTATCGTCGGAGTATCTCATCTGGCCCCATTTTATACAATTGTCCTGCAATCACTTGAAAATCTACAACTCTGATGACTGGCTGCTTCTTTTGGTTGTTAGTGAAGCCTTCCGGTGCCTCCCCTGTTTCCAAAAACTGAATGACTTGTTCGTAATGGTCGTCAACCATGCCAACCCTGAACAACTGAGCATCCGACAATCCTTCCTCAATGCTCCTTGGATCTTCTCCTGACTCGATTCGTGACAAGTGGTCTGTACTTGCATTCAGTCGTCCTAGATTTACAATGATTTCGAAATCAAATTCCTGGAATAGTAGTAACCATCGATAGATCTTCCCCCCCAACACAGGCTTGTTCACCAGGTATTTTAATGTTGAATTGTCGGTGAACATTTTAAAGTGGCCCCCTAATAGGTAGTGTCAGAATTTATGTAAGGTGTATACCATCTCCAACCCTTCTCGTTCTGTGGTTGTATAATTCTTCTCTGCAGTAGACAACTTCCTACTTGCGAAGGCTATCGGGTGGTCGATGTTTCCTTCTCTTGGTTGGGCCAAGATGACTCCTAATGCGGCTGATGATGCATTGACGTGAACGTGGAACTCCTTCGTTCAATATGGGAATGCCAGAATGGGTGTGGCAACCATCTTTTATTTTAATATGTTCATACTCTTCTGGCACTCTTCATTCCACTCAAACTTGGCGTCTTTCTTCAACAACTTCTCCATTGGTGCGGTGATTGTTGCATACCCTATGATAAAATTCCTGCAGTAGCTTGTGTGGCCCAATGTCGCTCTCAACTGCTTGAATGTTGTCGGCGGTGGGAGGTTGCCAATAATTGCGATCTTCGCTAGGTCTACCAACATTCCTTCCCCGTAGACGATGTGCCCCAACAAAATTCCAAACAGAGCACAGAAGATGCACTTTTTCAGGTTCAATGAAATATGGTACTATTGACATCATTCCAGAATTAGCCTCAAGTTTGCGACGTGATCTTTTACCAACCCATACACTGTCCAATCATCCATATAGATGGCAAGAAATTTATGAATGTAGTCTTTGAACGCTGAAACTACTAATCTTGAAAAAATCGTTGGAGCATTCTTTAGTCCAAATGGCATCACTCGTATACTGAAAGCAGCCCCATTTTGTGATGAATGTAGTCTTATGCTGGTCTTCCTTCGCGATTTTGATCTAGTGATAGCCTGAAAACCCATCCGTAAATGAGTAGATTTCCTGACCTCCTACTCCTTCAAGCACCTCATCTGTGAATGGTGTCGGGAACGAGTCGTGGTGGGGTTGTGTAAGCATGCATCGTTCAACTTCCATAAGTCGACACAGATTCGGACTTTGCCAGTTTTCTTATCCTGGACCACCATCAGGCTGATCCACTCTAATTCCTCTACTGGTTCTATGATTCCTGCTTCCAGCATTCTTTCAATCTCAACCTGCACTCTCTCCTTGTGCCTTGGATTCAACCGATAGGGCTGCTGCTTGACTGGATTCGCATCGGGTTTCAAGGGGATCTTCATTTCACCTAAGTCCCCGGAAATTCCTTTCATCTCCGAGAATTTCGTTGGGAAAAGATCCTGAAACTCATGCAACCGATCAGTCATCTTCTCAATAGTGGAATCGTCCCAATAATCCCCAATGCTTGCAAACTTTGGGTTCTCCTCCGACCCAATGTTTACTTTTTTTTTATCTTTAACGGTTGTTGGAATTTTTTTGGAAGGTATTTCTGGTGCCTCGACACTGCGAATTCCTTCCGAATATGGTACATGCATAGCCCTCAGATCATCCTCATCATCCGGCTCTCCTATGATGTTATAGCAATCCAACATCATTTATGTTGTTGCAGTCCACCGATGTTCTAATGGTTGCTCTGTCGATACTGCTTCAAATACCTTCTCTTGAATCACCTGCAATGCACTATGGATGAAGGGGTTCTCATATGAGAAACAAAATGTTTGACTGAAGCCAATTGTTAGCTGCTCCCAAGAAGTCCTTCCGCAGTACTTCATCCAGTGTGTGAATAAATGCATGGACCCATTCCTCTTTTGCTCGTAATCCCCATTTGCTTTCGCACTCCGCCAAATGCACCTTCGGGTTTCTTTTATCATCAAACTTCCTTCCGTCGGATCCTTCCACATCGCTGAATCTAACCTCCACGAGGTGTCGACATAGTGGCAGGTTTGTGATATTAGACTTATGCAACACCCACCAGCCTTCAGGAGTAGCCTTCAAGGCTTCCTCGAAGGCAAATAGACGTTGAGGTTCTACCACTTTCTCCTCAAATTCCGCAAGAAATGTAGCTAGATTGAGAAATCCTTCATATGTTGGTAGCATGCACTCCTCTATGGCTACCCATCGCAGTGACTGTGTGATCCGAGCACACATTCTAAATGACACTTCATGCATCCGGTTCTGCCAATTCTCGATCGCCTCATTTGAATCCGACGACACTGAACTGACATTGCGCCATCACAATTCTTCGTCTGCGGTAGTATTAATGTAATCCTCAGATATGTTGTATACGCTATCCCATCCCTCCGTAAATTCATCTCTCACCCGTTCAACATATCACTGCCCTTCTGCAGGATCTAGAGGTGAAATGACCCTCATCTCAGGATTCTCAAATGACATAGTCCACTTCTTGAAGTTGATAACAGCTAGATTATTGATTTCCCATTCAATCCCTGGCAGCATTGGGTATGGGTTGGTATTTTCCATGATTTCAATTACATCAAAATCTGCATAAGTCTTGAGGCCCTCAATCTCGACTGGAAGATGGTACACCCGACCAAGTGGAGTAACTTTACTCTGATTTGCTAATCGCAGATGTACTGGTGACAAGGCCAACTATGGTTTCCCCATTGTTTCCCATGTCTTCTTGGTCAGAATGTTGACGTCCGACCCCAGGTCCAAGATAATTGAGTCGACCCCAGGTCCAATATAATTGAGTCGACATTAAATGCTCCAATTTGTGTCGACATTCACATCTCTCTCCCCATCTTCCTCTTGTGTATGCGATTTACCTTTTGCTCCTGGTGTGCACCCTCTCGTCGATTCAACAAATTGGATATCTCTTCTAGCGCATCCTGATCCTTTACCAACTCGGGGAAACTCTTCAAGAAGGATTTTAAGGTGTTAGCCTTTCCTTGCGACTTCGTCACGTCGAACGTCGGTGGCATATCATAGATAATTTCTTCGTGAAGAGGTAACTGCCTCCTTTATCTCATCGCCTCCTACGCTTCCAAGAAAACATCCCTTTCGGCCTCCACGTCAAAGGTGACATGTTTCCATGTTGTTGCTCGGACAGTATCCCGTGACTTGTCGGCTCCTGTCACATCTCCTCCTCTTATCACTACTCCAACAGTTGCATGGTGTCTTCGAGCCTCCGTGGATATCATCTGTACAACTGGTGGTGGATTCTGATTCTGGTTCTGTGGAGGTGGTGGTAGATTATTGGTCTGCCATTTTTCGATGAGCTGCGGACACTCTTCAATGCCATGATCCACATCGCTGCAATAAGTGGACTGTGGCGTTGGATTCAGGAAATCGATCTGATAGTGCCCCCGCTGCCCACAATTGTAGCATATAATCGATCCTCGTCCTCATCCTGCGCCAGCACCTCGACCTCCGCGAAATCCTCCTCTAGCCCCTCCACGCGGTGGTCCATATGGTGGGTACTGTGGTTTCCCATACTGCGACTGTTGCGGTGGTTCATATGGTGGGTACTGCGATGGCAGATACTGTGGTTGACCATACTCCGGTTTCCCATATTTCCCTTGATCATACTACTACGGTTGGTTCTTATACTGGGCCGGTAGTTGATTATACTACTGGTGTTGCTGACCCGATGCCTGTTCTTCTCTTTCCATGAAGTATGCAGCCGCAGTCCTCTCCTGGAGTAGGCCATAAGCTCTGTAGTTGTTTTCATCATGGCCAACCGATTTATAGAACTTGCAATACAAGTTCTCTGGTTTCGACACTATCTTCTGCAGATACACACACTCTTCTGGTCGATGGCCTCTTGTTTGGCAGATACAAAACTAAGGAAACCCTCCCTAATTGAGGGAATTTGGTGCACTAGATTGAAAATACTCTCGAAAGTTTGGGAACTGATCCTTATGGTGTCCTTCTGTCCTACACCTGGTGCACCAGACATCTTCATGAGCCTCTTTGCCTTTCTTTATGTCTTGCAGTTGGATCGTCAAGTTTTTCAACTGCGCTTGTATTCGATCCATGCCCAACCTCGTTTCGTCGATTGGTGAAGCCTCCAGCTTCATCACAATCTCCAATGCTTCAGCCTGGGTCGCAACCTTCTGTTGCATTAGTGGTTCGCGGATGTGTGGTACCAATCCTGCGATAAACCACTCCTTGTGCTGCATATAATTTATCCCAAAACTTACCTTCGCTATCAGCGTTTTGTACCGCTGATCAAACTCCCATACCGGCTCATTTAGGTATTGCTTGATTTCTTTAAGCTCGGCAACATACTGTGATTCCGACTTTGGCTTCCTAAATTCATCGATCATTCCTACTATGATCTGCACCAACGACTTGGCCAGTGTTCTCGCTGGAACCCTTGTAAACTTCATGAATGAATCTAGTGCACGATCCGTAAGGGTTGTCGCTAGTTGTCCCTTCTTAATATCTTCATCCTGGATCTACTTCACAATCCATACTGCTCCGCATAAAAACCAAAATTACTCGATATCCTCAGTCCTGTTCCCCTGGAAAGTGGGCATTTTTGTGTCGTCTGTCATTCTAACGTTCCTATTGTTATTGTTTACTGATGCACTACTTTTACCGTTGCACATAGGGAAACTTTGCGAATAGCTTTTGTTTCTTCCTATGAAATTTTGGGTAGTGCGCAGGGTTGCAGGTATGTTCTAACTTACGATCCATCCCTCTTCTTCTTCTGGGGTAGCCTGGTCACTGTCTTCATCGCAATAGGGTCACTTTCTCCCGTGTGGTCCTATTTTGTAGTATTCTGTTTCGTTCCTCTTAGGAGACTCTCTCTTAGTCCTCCTCTTCTTCTCAAGACGTCGAAATATCACCCCACTCCTGAAGGTACCACACTCTTCGTCAGCTTCCCTTAGAAACTCGTCGTCGCTCATGTCCATCTACCCCACATCTTTCTATCAGATCCGCATTCACGCGATACCCACAACCTCCGCACACTGATCTTTCTACTCATCGGAATTCATCCTCAATATTCCCTTTTCGCAGACAAGCATCTTAATCCACAGTTTTAGCAACAGCAAGAACCTTCCCCTTAGTCCCTTGAAGAAATTCCTTTCCATTTTGCTATACGATTTGATTGTGTCTACTGTGAACTCAGTAATATATCCCTCTAGGATACTATCCACCCAGAAATCGACACCCCTTGATATTGTGTTGTCGACACATTTTAGCTGTCAAATCAGTTATGGTGTTCGATGGTCAGGCTCAGTCTTTTGGAAATGGTGATTTTGGAATGTTAGATGCACTAACCACTCATGCAGTAGTATTGGAAATTCACAGAAAAATATCTCGTGGATATCTGAATAAATGTACTTCTGCAACCAACTACTTACCATCTTTCTAGGGTTTTTCTTCTCTCCTTCTGCGAATTCTTCAGTCTTTCTGTCAAACCACTCTTGAATCTCTGGTTTCATCAGGTGTCATAGCATATCCTCTTATTTTCCTCTTCAGGGTCCCGGCAATCAAATCATTTGTTGACATAGTGACTGTCGACAGGGGTTCATTCGCACTGTCGTCAATGAACCATCAACCGAACTCTCTTACGCACCGGCCCAGAAAGGTTTTACCCTTTCCACCAACACTCGCAGAGCGAGTGAAGTTTCACCTGAGATGCACAAGGGGGTTGCAGGAACCAAGTTTCCGCAGTGGAGTTGAGGACATGCATCAAATATACATTGCAACTGTAGAAACCAGAGATTATATCTTTCGCACTATGCTAGAAGTTCATCATTGGCATATTCATAAATCACAGAGTGAACACATAATAGACATTCGCATCAACATGATCTAATTACTCATTAGCATGAACAACAATTACCAAACCCACAGAGCATTAAACATCTCACAAACATTCCCATTCATCATTTAACATAAACAAAGACACATATAGAACCATAATCGAACATCTTCATGCATTCATTAAAACCTGCGGAATGACCCTCGCAGAAATAGTCAATACATCATATCGTGGATACAAAACAGATCAACAACTGGATCAAAACGCAAAAGGTTGATTGCTCTATTCATCACTGGATGCCCTTAGGATTACAATCGTACTCATATTTATACAAAACTATGTGGTTACAAAATGGTCCACATGACCCTTATCTAACAAACTAACTACTTCTGCGCTTCCGCATTCTCCATGAATGACACTTTCTTTCGCAGATGGTCCTCTTTGTGGCTGTCAGCTTGTGCACTTCCTGTGAACTAATCCCGTGCCAACAAAAATCACAAAGCAACATGTCGTTTTTAGAATTGAGTTGGATGCTTAACATTTACTAGCATGAATACCGCTTATTTCCATCTACTCATGCCAAGGCTTTGTACACATCTCCTAACACTATAAACATCATAATGCACAATGCAAACACACAATTAACTAAAATATAGCCTTGCTTTATGTAATACCCTCGGTTTTGACTTGAATATATTAAATCAAATCATGTAAATGATGTAAATATGCTAGTATGGATTTCTAGTGCAGAGCTCAAGGCCAAGGCCTGACTTGTGAATGGCTAGGCATGTATAATGTACATATTTATTTATGGATTGCGTGATTGTCTTATCATGCCAATTTGAATGCGATGTAAATATTATGTTGGAAAACAAATATAATGGTCCAAGATGGTTGTGTAAAGAGAACTAGAGGGGCTATGATTCCACTCGAGGGGAATAGGAAAAGGGGGCCTATGAGAGATTAAATCCTCTATTGCCAAGTGTCAACCTTAGAACTCATCTATTTGCTAGAATTTTATTTAAATGATCCAATTACTTCATTTTGAGTATTTTATCCAATCATTGAATGCATGTGTGAGGTTGGTGAGGAAAGTCTTCTCATGTAGTTATGGAATCATGGGATGAATATACTTCTATGACTGATGTAAGGGTCCTATCTTCTATGGTCAGAAGTTATGTCAGTTGTCTTTTCCAACATCCTCTCATTTCCTTTAGAGTCTATTATCCATTTTTCATTAAGCATTTTTTTACAGAAGTTTTTACACTACACATAATTATTATTTTTGTTGTTCATCCCATTTCCATCATCAATTACTAGATTGTGCATAATCATAAATTCGAATTTGGAAGGAAAATTGTAGATTTGAGAGAAAAATAGATGGTTGTAGGTGAGCATGGAGGTTGAGAAATCTATGAATCCTTACCCATTGAGTTTTTCTACTTCTGCATGCTTGAGAAGCCATGAATTAATGATACATAGGGAAAAATTTAAGAACCGCCACTAAATTTATATGTATAATAAATGGGCGAATCCCCATGATACATGGGAAAGTGTGAAGGTTATTTTATCAAGAATATAATATGTATATATATATATTTTTGGCGAATCTTTCACTGAATTATATAATCTTGCAAACTTTGGGTGCATCTTTCAAATAATTATAAAATATTATAGCGAGCAAATATTCATCAATTAGTCATCAATAGAAACTTGGAGAAAGTGACTTCTTACAAACATCTTGAAATTGATATCCATCACAAGCCCATTTGGAACTATAGCATTGAGAAAAGGATTAATGGAGGGTAAAAAGCTTACTTTGGTCTTGAAAACAATTGTAAATCGACAAACCTTGTGATGTGGGTAAAAGGAAGTTCCTATATGAAACGCTCATTACTCTTGTTATCTTGTACAACTGTGAAGTTTGGGGTTGCAGCATCTCCAAGGAATCTTGGGGAAAAATTAAACAAATACAAAATCATTTTATAACTTATAACCATAAAATTAAAAGCAATGCACCCTATCCTATTATCCTCATATAAGTGGAGCTCTTCCCCATAGAGAGCATGGCCATGACTAGGTACCTGATGTACAATAATAAAAAAATGGGAGACCATAGGCTCCCTAGAATTGCTTTAAATTCTAACCAAAACCACCTGCATCTCAAGCAAGGATGGCACAAAGATTCCCTGGCATGGTTAAACCATTGGGAGATTGACGAAAATGCCACTTTGTAAAATATCGATAACATTAAAAATATTGTTACCTCTAATATTAAAAAGAAAACGTTGTGCGAGAAATATTTAGAGGTTAAAAGAAATTTGAGATACCATAAGGAGGTCATTAACCCTAATCTAGAAGATCAAAATTATCTCTTTGTTTTAACTAGTTCAAAGTAGAAAATTAATATTTCAAGATAAGAACAAATTCTCATTAGCTCCATAGTGAAACGGGGCATTAGGAAATTCCCAAAAGACCGTGGATTGAAAGAATTTGCCAAAATTTATATGTTTCTGCAAGTTTATTCTTACTTTGATGTGAAACTATCATAAATATTTAATTACATAAACAAAGGTTTTTCTTGATTGAGATCAATAAAATCATTATTGTTATAAATAATAATTCCTAAAAAAAAATCCTCTAAAAGGATTTCCCCCAAATCATAGTTAAGATATTGTTTCAAGAACCCTTAAGTTCTCGTGAATGCCTCTAAAAGGAATTCCCAAATCATAGTCCTCTTCCAGAAGGTGGGGTTCCACCTCCTCCATAATGGGGTGGTGGTGGTGGTGGTGGACCGGATGGTGGTGTGACAGCTAGTGGAGGTAGTGGGGGTGATCCACCGGCTGGAGGTCCAGTCGATGGAACATTATGGTGCCCCCATGGGGTATTTGAGTTTCCAGGATAGGGTAATCCAGGAAAAAGGTTTACTGGATAGTTTTGTATGACATTAGGGTTATGGTGTCCTCGGAAAATATGCCCCCACGGGGGTTGGGTCCAAATAGATGCTCCCCCCGTATGATGTGTCCACAAAGGTTGTCACATGGTTGGAAGAGGGCTGCCAACCATACTATATCTTGGATGTGAAGTATATCCTCCACTCACGGTATGAATACTAACTGGGTGATTCCCCCTAGTCAGGTTAGGTCCACTAACCAGGGGTTTCCCCCCAGTCGAAAATTTCCCACTTACTGGAATGTGCACGGTGACCAAATGCTGACCACTAATACTGGGTTGACCTGTAACAAATGGTTGACTAATAACAAAGGGATTACTTCCGATAGACTGTAAACTAATAGGTAAATTATATCCACTTCTCAAATTTTGAGGTGGGGGAGCTGGAGGTAATGTCCCATAGTTAATAGAGGTGGAAGGTTTCCCTTTCGAAGTTGGGGTCAAAGGAGGTGTAGAACTAGTTGCTTGACTTTGAGGTGTACTCATAGGAAACGAGGGTTGACCTATTTCATAAGTGGTCATGTTAGATATGGGTGTTTATGGTGAAGTAAAAGATAAAGAACGTACAGAGGAATATCGAAAGGTGGGTACTTCCAGGATACTTACTCTACGAGAGAGACTTTGGCGTCTAAGTTGTTCTCCAGTAATGTGTAAATAGTTCATGTTCTCATAGAGTGGTGCAAGAAACTCATCGTTAGGGATCCATCGACGAGGTATAGTTTCTTCCATGGGAAGTGACCCAAAATTGGAAACATGTCAACCTAAAGAGGTGTCCCAAAAAGATGCAGTTGGACCAAATGATGCTGATACAGGGTCGTCCTCGGGTTGACTGAAAACTCAATTTGTAGCTCTAGGATGTCCTTCCATCGAATGATGGAAAGATGTGTCCTATGAAGTAGGTTGTTCCACTATCATAGGTCCTGTAGGATCAGAGATAGGTGGATTAGTAGGAGACGAATATTTCATTCCCAACTCTAGGGTAGAGGTATCTTCCTTACATGACATAGATGTAGTAGGTTGATCCATGTTTTCTCCTGAGTTCTCTTCTCGGTTAAGGGGATATTTAGGTGGCAAGTTCAAAATCCTTCGGGATCTTCTCAAAGGTTGATTGGCCAGAATGACTGAACCAAAATTTCTCCGAAGTGTTTTCTATACAAAAAGAAAAATGAAATCCAAGATCTACACAAACTAAAGCCTTAAGCAAACTTATGTGATAGGTGTGGATTCAATGGTATGGAACCTCGCAGGATTGTCAAGGTAGTGCAACTCGCGATATACCATAGGGTCCAACAGTTATACTTGGCCCAATATTTCATATCACTAACCAGGGAGGATTACGATTGTACCCCTGACCATATAACTCGACTACGTGAAGCACGTGCATAGTACGCGAGTGCTGTTCTCGGTGTATTGCCATGCCAAGACGGCCAACAGGTTAGCTTGGATGGTTACAGGAATCCTAGAAGGGTCTCCCGATATACTCAAGGTATGTGGGAGCTCAAATCTGTAGTGGTGATTTCTAATGCGCAATCGTACGACAGGAGCCTCCGATATACTACCAAGTACGTGAAGTACCTTTCGATATACCCAAGGGTACATGAAAGGCCGTTCGATATACCGGTTGGTACGTGGAAGAAATACAAGCCCACGAGATGCAGTGCAGGAAAATAATGATAGCTTCCCACAGTTAAAGATGTTGGAACACGTCTCTAACCTAACACACAAGTTCCTATACAGTTTTAACCTAACATTACCGATAAATTTTATCTTTTACGGTTAGGTGAATGCATGAGGTGTAGATACGATTTTAAAAAGAATGCAACCCTAAGCTACATGCGAATGCAAATATTTTCTTTTCCTTTCGATGAAAGATATCTATGGTAAGGATAAATTTTCTTTGTTTCCAATAGTAAAAGTAGACTAGTACCCCTATACTTCAAAATCAACCAAAAGACAAATGAAGCACTCTTTTCACTAAGCCATCAAAAACAATAAAATAATACACACCAAAACTTAAATGTTTTTAATTTTTTCTTTTCAAATACAAATGAGTCGAAGTGAAGATGAAAAGGAGAATTCTCTTTAGATGCAACAACTTCAATTTTCTAACACAAAGATGAACGAATGGAAGAAAGACAAAAAAATGCAAGAATTATTCAATCTTTGGAAATGCTTCGTAAAAGTTCTAATGCACTTGGAATTTTCAGAGAAATGAGAAACCAGTTTTCATAACTAAGAGAATGCAAGATAATAATGATGCTCTACAACTTTTCAAAGATATTTTGATGATAGATTCCAAAGCACGACAAATCTCTACAACAATTTCAAGAATGAAACTCAAAATGAGGATAATGGGAAATGTTTAATATTCTTCACATATGCGATCAAAATATCTGAGAATGATGCCACTTTCCGGATTTAGGTTCATAAAATGAAAAAAGATACTACTGCAAACTTTAAATAATGAAGAATTCTCAAAGAAGCAAGATCACTCAAAATCTCAATAACACTCAATGCACACACAATCAAGCAAAAAATCACAATAACATGGATGAGAAGGCTTAGAAGTCAAATCGAACAAATTTGGTGAAATGATCGGGACCTACAAGACTGAGCAGATTGATGTGGGATTGAAATTTCCCACAGCAACCAAAGCACTCGCTTGATTGGAAAAAACCCTAAATTAGAAATCGACACTTAAACTTCAAAATCAAGCCAAGGATAACACTATGTTGTTCCTAGGGGTTTTGTGACTGCAAGGAACAAAAAACAAAACTCAAGGAAAAACCAAACCAAAAACCAACTTGAAGAATTTGTAGCAAGTGCTAAATGACACAGGGCAACGCACTTTGCAAGTACACACCAGGGCGTTGGATAGTTCAACAACATAATCTGTGAATGGGTATTTCGCGTCAACAACGCAGTTTGCAGATAGACAGATAACGTCAAAGACGTAGGTTGGTAGCAAGCAAGGAGTGTCAAAAACACAATGACGCGAGGGATAAACAGGCCAAGTGCGTCGAGCGGGATCCAAATCACAAAAAAAGACTTCAAGAATAAAAAGGCAAAAGGTCTGATGATAATCCCAAGCAGATTTTGGATAACCCAAATATTCACTGGTGGGTGGATCGAATGGAAGGAGAGGAAATGAGAGGCTCAATCAAAATAAATTGAAAATTAAGAAACAATCAAAGATACAGGCTATAAGTCCCTAGTATGGTCGCCATTTTTGTGTGTAGACAATCTGTTAATGTGGACGGAAACAGATCTCTCTAGACCTAAATGGTATAGATCTAGCACAAAAGAGTACACAACATAAAATCCTTCCCAGTTAGACTCAGATTGCAAGGTAGATGAATTACCTTGTGCTCGCAATCCCTTTCTCTTTGCTTGACTTAATTTCGATCCTTCGATCTCCGGCTACAAAACAAGATAGAAGATATGGAAACAAGAAAACAACGTGAAAGCATATATCTACGAATCTAACTAGATAAGCAGTCAAAGAGGCAAATCATAAATGATATTGCAATACATAACACATTTATGGAAAGATGTTTATATTAATGTAAATTGTAGTAGATACAAAGTGAGAGGAGTTACAACCAAATCTTTGACGTCACGACTCCAACATGAACGATCTTGCCTCAAATATCCAAAGCCTCCTAACTTCTTATGGACAAAGAAGATGATCCTGAGTGAATTCCACCAGCATGAGGGTGCATAATCCTTCCTCTCTTAAAAATGGAGAGGGGGATTGTATATATAGGGATAAAGGGATATAATAGGTTGAGGATTTAGGGTAGAGGTCTAAGGGATCATCCCACTAGGCTAGGTGATCGAGAGCCACCTACCCAAGTATCTAGGGATAAGCCTCCACATCACCAAGCTTTGAGAAATCACTCGAAGCTTCCTTTTATCCACTTTAACCAACTTCGACTCACCTTGCATGAAGGAAACTTGCATCAGAAGTAGATCACCGTGCCCTATACAAAGGCACATTGCATCAACAATGCTCTCTGATAATGTGCAGAGTGCGTCACCTTGAGTTCGACGCTCCTTGCACGAAGTCAAGGTGCGTCGGGGTGACTACAAAAGGTAAAGGGAAATGACAACAACCTTCCTTCCGATGTTTTAGCCTAGGGAACTTCAGGGATTAAGGCATGGATATGACACATGACTCATGATGACGATATTTTGGTGTAACATATCCCAACCTCATTTTCTGCAATAGGCTCACCACTGCCAAGTTACCTTCTTGTTCATTGAACTCTTGTTTCGTATTACTATCAATACGTGACTTCTTCCCAAAATATCGTTATCCTCCTCATTTGTACTTTGTCCACTTCTAATCTTTCATTAGGATTTGACATCTTCCTCTTCCACCTTACTATTTCCTTCTTCTACATGGGCTAAAAACACTTCTTCCTATGCTTTGTCCTTTCATGATGCATCCTCTATGTGCACTTCCTATGTAGAGCTCTCAACATTGTCCTGTTCTTGTATTTCCCGCCTAGCCTTCTTATTCACCTGATTGGTACTTTCCCCAATGTTTTCCTTCCTCTCTCTAGTAGTATCAAGTTGGGCCTTCCATTTTGTCTCATGCAATACATCCCTCTTTCTGTGTCTGTATCCTATAGCCTTCTTCTAAGCCTTTGGGTTGTTATTTTTTTTTCCTTGCCTTATCTCATCCTCCTTCTCCCAACAACATAAGCAATTGTTGGCAAAGATTTCAGGCTCGAAGTTTTAAACTTTGACCAACAATAAAATCCACAGACATTAGCATATTCAATATTCATTTAATGAATAAGGTCTCACCCGATATGCTCATGAGAATTACAGAAATTTAGAACTCAACAGAAGAATAGTAAATTCCATTAAAAAAAGAAACACATATTTATCACTCATTCACAATCATTAACACATAAATTTGAGAGGGGATCAAGAAAAAAATATTTCATTATCTTTTCATATCCATTGAGTCTATATAGATTCTCATGACATAGACATTCTAGTCTTACATTCACTTATGCTTCTCTTGGTTAACTGACAAAATTGTTCAACCCCTCTCTTTCCAAGGCAATTCCTTTTTATACATATAATGATAGTTACTAATTAGTTAACAATCCTTACATCCACAATTATAGGTTTCAAGTGACTCAATTTGGTCAAAATTACAAATATATCATATACAATTTTCAAAATACAAATAACAAAATTACAAAACAAGTCATGTGTGGTGTCGAACCCTATGCATGGAGTAACCTATTGCACGCAACCTCAAAGTACCAAACACAATGTCAACAATGCAAAATAGGGCACCAACAGTCTCACCCAAAGCATAACCAAGGCCATGGAAAGACGAGAGAAATCATAGGGTGTGGCACAACTGGAGTCATACAATGTGTTTAACATCTAACCATTGTTGATATAAGAAAGGAAATACCAAACAATAGTTGTGAAATAGAAACCATGATATGATAGATTCCACAGATCCATATAAATGTAGTAAACTATGTTCAACATTCACATAGATTATATACACAATTTAAGAGGGGGGTGCAAATGATTTACTTTATTCAGTATTCTTCAAAACATACCCAAAATGGGTTCCATTACATTGAATCTGTCTCTGAAAACTTCCTCAATAGATATCTATATTAACAATAACCATAGTCCAAAACCAAAAACAACCCATTTTCCCTTAACTTGCATGGGTGTTTATACAAAACAAGTTGCTAACATTGACCCTATTAAAAATGGTTACAAAAGCATGTAAAGATGACCAAGTCGATCCTTTACCCAAGTTGGTACATTAATTATATTCTTTGTCACATCTCTAATATTGATCCCCATATGTTTCCACTACTCTTTCCTACTCATTCAACTTCCTCAATGTTGTTCTAAAAACAAAAGGGCCAACAAGATCCACTACATATGACATTAATTCATATTGAAACCCTTTTTATCATATATGCTTTATGTTCTTTTGATCATTTGTCAATAGTTGGTTCTATGATTTGTCATGTTACCAACCATGCACTATGCACTGCATAGCATAGGATGGGAATGCATGTATGAACAATGATAAAATGGAAAGGAAAGTTTGAACTAAGTTGAAAAGATCCACAAGTTGTATGAACTTTTGATGGAAATAACATATTTTTTGAGGTCATTATTTATCTAAACAATGTATGAGTAGAAATATGAATATACATAATAATGGAGTACTTTAATTTTGTAACAAATTGTCTTATAATTGTTCGGTGATAAGATTTCTCGTCAATCTTGATAATCTCATTGATTTAAATTTGGAAAAAACTCATATTGACATTGTTCCGAAGTCTTGAATTATGGTAAAAACTATAATCAAGATTAACTTATTCATCATTACTTTTGAAATTCATTCAGCTTTCTTGTGATGCACAGTAGGACACGCCGAAGATGCGAGCTGAACTTGACTTATGAAAACGGTACCACATTTCTAGTTTGAAAAATAATGTAACGCCAACGTAAAGTCAAGTCAAGCCACAAGCCACCCTTCTCTTATCTTGACTGACTTGTTTGCTTCAACGCAGCACTCTGACCTTGTCTTACCTAATTTCAGCCACGTTGTTCTTCGGATACGAAAGGCAGCGCGGAGTCTCTCTGATATTAAGCTTCGACATGTTGATTGCAATTATAGAATCTGTAATTACAAAGGGGGTCAAATGATTCACATCATTGCAACATCAATTCTTTTACTGCTAACCTCAGCATTAGCTCAGTTGAATGATCCTCCATTTTCCACTTGCAGTGGCAGTAATATCAGGAATGGTAGTGCTTTGGAAGGGAACTTGAAGGTGGTTCTGAATTCATTGGTTGGAAATGTGGCCAACACTGGCTACAATATTTCATCAAGTGGACAGAATGGAGATCAGGTCTACGGTCTTGCTCAGTGCAGGGGAGACCTCAATGCCCCTGCTTGTGGGGAATGTGTTTCACAGGCTAAAGAGGATCTCGGTGGATTATGTGGCAATAATTCCGGAAGCATTTATCACAGGGATGGATGCTTTTTGAGATATGCCACTCACAACTTCTATTCACAATTATCCAATGAAATGGGTAAAGTAAATTGCACTTTTTCTAACCCACTTGTTGGGGTCGATGGATCGGTTGCTTCTCTTTTGAAAAAGGTTGTGGATGATGCTGTGTCCAGTGATGTGGGTTACAGTACACAAAACGGGAGTGGCATTTATGCTCTGGCTCAGTGTTGGAGAGACCTTAATACGAGTCTGTGTAGACAGTGCCTCGATCCTGTTTACACAAATCTCCAGAGTTGTCAAGAAGGACAGAGCTTCAGTCAGAACTGCATGCTTCGCTTTGATGAATACTCGTTTTACGGTGATGCTGTCCCTTCGCCTTCTCCCTCACCCACAACTGGAAGTGGTCATTCTATACCGCCATGAATGAGAAATCCTCATAGAATTGTGACTGCAAAGTCCTCCAACAACCGTTCTATCTTCATGTTTCTTCATGTAGATACCAAGATTTTGGATTAGGCCCCAATTCATGAAGAAATTGGTGGACTCAAAATTTTGGATGCAATCCCTTATATTCCCATTGTCATTCACACTGATCAATATGGATAAAGGGGTCTATGTCACCATTATAATTTTTTGCAACCTGTTTGGTTCCATTTGCTTCTTTAGAGGGAGAAAACTAGGCTGTCATAGCAGTTTCAACCACAGTTCAATTGGGTAGGTCATTCTGATGCATATGCCACCATCTAGTTGGGGTTCCTCATAGTGCCATATCCAAAATATATACCTTATGTTCCTCAACATCATGAATGTTAGGTATTCTAGGAAATTGTCCAAAATAGTAACATTGTTGTACACTAGAAGGTCTTCAACTTCTATGCCAATCCAACAGAATGACTTTACCATTGCACAATGTGGAGAGGATAGATCACATTTCCTATTCTACCAGTCATTCAAAGCTTCCTCAGAATTGTGAGAATTCTATATAGGTTGAATACCATGAAATAATTCTAATAGCCAAAAATATTGAAGCAAAGAAGTCCTCACAACAATTATTCAAAGATATTTGCAAGAATAAGAAGAAGAAATATTGAGACAAAAACACAAGAGAAGGAACTCAATTGATGGAAATGTCATCTCATGTATTATTCCTCAATATGAGTACAATATATAATACATATCAAGAGAGAAAATAGAATGCCTTAAAGGCAAGTTGAAAAGCTCACAAAAGTAATCCTTACTAAAAGCTAGAAAAACCCCTTAGGTGTCGAAAGCACTTTCCAAATCAGTCTAAAGGCTCATGAATTATCTAAATATGGTATGGAAGCTAATGAGTGATAAAAATGGAATGTGATGATGACTTTTGGAGAGAAGAAAGAGGTGAAGGTCGAATTGGCCAAGTGGAGATAGTTTCCAAGTCAACTAGCTTTACCTTATCCACTAGACAGTAGAAAAAACAGGATAAAGCTGTCTAAATCAGGAAAGTGTCTTTCTAATTCAGGAATGGAATAAAATCAGGAAGAATCCAAAGAAATCTTATCCAGAATCTATCCAAATTCGTTTTAGTGACTTAGGATGGCATATGGAGGCATAAAAGACAAAATTAGGCCCACTACATAGTCTACACCTAGGAAGATTATAAATTATATCCCAAGTATGGACTGGGTTTTTAAATGTTCCAACACCCCCGCTTAAGCTTAAATTAGAGTGATTAAAGTATGTGTAGGGCCCAAGCAACAAGGCTTATGGTAACCCCATTACAATTATTATTATGCCCAGGTAAACTGAGGAAACAAGGAAAACCTCATGGGAATAAAACCCTCCCTCAAAAAATGGACATGTGCACACCAAAATTGTTGTTGCTCCAAACTCAAGTAGGTGTGAACTTGATCAGATATCTAGAGGTATCTTCCTCTTGGGAAGAAGTGGATCATGCTCCAAAAACATGTGCTTGAATTCTCCTTCACTGGATGCAAGCAAATATGGAAGCTCTTTGAACTTGCTCTTGAACAAAACAAATCCATGAATATGCAGACCATTCTGGAACTTGAAATTCAAACCAATTGAGGTAGGATCAACTCCAATCAGATCTGATTTCTCTTGAAACTTGAACTTCAAATCAAAGGAAGTTAAATCAGCTCCAATAAAATATGCCAATGTGATGGCAATGTCTCCATCTTCAGTGAAACTTTGAGGACAAGCGCTAGTCATCATGTAGGAATAGGTAGAATGCATGAGATCACAATAAGTGAGTGCAAATGGAGCCCTCTTGAAATCTGAACCAACCTTAAAATCATCCAATAGATCATCATATTGCACACCATAAGCAAAAGAGTGGATGCTCCTCCAATTGACTGATCCATCTGCTGTAGGATTCAAATAATCATCCCTTTTTCTCACAGTCAATCTATAAATAGTATCCAAAATATCTCTTTCCATATTCTCATGAATAGGCTCCTTATACCTAGGGCCTTGGTAAGGATCCAAAGGTTATGAACCCTCATATTGTCTTCCTTAAATGTCATGGTTTCCCTTTTTAGGTATATCACGCCATAATTATTGTATGTCCATTCTATTCCGAACTAGGTTGGATAGGGGTCAGTCTTTCCTATAATATAAATCACTTCAAAATCAACAAATATCTTAACCCCCACTAAATCCACCTCTAGATTTTCCAGGTGGCCTATAGGGAAGATGCGATATTCGTTCACCATTCACAATTGAATAGGTTGTTATAGCTTGAAATGACACCTCTCCGTCCGTGACGACACTTGCTTCCCTTGGTCGCATGACGACACTTCTTGAGAACAAGTTCAGTCACACAACAGGACATTTGTGGATGGAGGAGTCATTTGGGACACTAAAAATGGTTGAAATTACCTCATTCTTGACCCATTTGATGTATATGACCCTTAGGAACATTTTTCCAGACCAAACCATCTCCTGAAAATGAGCAGAAAAGCCTATTTTTGGCCATTTTTCACTATGAGCGCGACTCTACTGTTATAATAGTAGCGTGTGTACGCGACTTTGTCTCATTTAAAGTAGCGCCCATTGCCATATGTACGCGACTTTGTATACTGTAGAGTAGGGTACACTCTTGTTTTGGTCAAAATCTCGAAATTCGAGTAAGTTAAGTTGGTTGGGAAACCTCTTGAGTGGTTATAACTTCTTTTCCTCTTCCTCATTGATTATATAAGGAGGGTAGAAGGGCCATGTGAAGGGACCAAGCCTAATTGCAAAGTTATGCTGGAGGAATGGAGACCCTCATCCCCCTCTCTTGTGCTTCAGTTTTGGTAAACCCTAGTACAATTGCTTAGAGGCTGGGATCCTTGGAGAACGGAAGCAGGAGACCTTGAATCTAGGTTTCGTGAAGTGCCAAGCTTGAAGGAAGGTATAATTGTATGTACTTGCTTTCATTCATCAATAAAGATCAGACGTTCTTCTCTTTCCAAATATGACCTATTAATGTGTCTCAGATTTGATTACTGTTTGATTATAGTTTGATGTCTCTTTCTATTATGAATATCAGTATTATATATGTAGTCAAATGTATTTGAGAAAGGTATCAAGTTGTTTTGCAGGTCTGGGCATTGCGACATTGAATAAGCATTGAAGAGCGAGGGAGGCAAAGCTAGGATCAACCTTCTGAATAAGGTGCCTACATATCTAAACCCTAATCTCTTCATTTATTGGTTATACTTGCAGAATGCTTGTAAGTCTATCTTTATCACCGTAAGTTGGTAGTTTCTCCCCTGAACTATAGGTGCATTTTCCCCACAACAGAATGGTGACTCCGCTGGGGAAAGCCTAACTGCTTAGGGGTATCCAAGGTCATTTCTTCAGTCTTGTTTTATGGTCTTTGTTCATTTTCTTGATTAGGATCAGTTAGTAGGCTCTGTTTGACCCTCCTGGGCTTTTTACAGACCCTTCCCAACCCTTGCAAACCTTTGTGGACCCAGTTTGGGGGTTTTAACCCCGTTTTTTAGACTTTTTTTTCTTGTACGCTACTGTTTGTACCACACAGTAGCGCCCATACTACTATGAGCGCTAGTTTCCTTCATACACAGTAGCGCCCATACTGCTATGAGCGCTAGTTTCCTTCATACACAGTAGCGCTCAAAATCTGGGTTTGAAATTTTTGAGTTTTTGGGTTGTGGACCCAAATCTGGGGGCTGTGGCTGCATTTTTGGGGGTCCCTGATGACCTTAGGTATGTGTTAAACCCCTGTAGGTGGTCTCCCATCCTTGTATTGATCTTACATTCATGATTTGAACCTCTTTTGATCAATTTGGGCTTGTTTGGAAAGTTTTGGGGTTTGTTGACTTAAGTTGGGGGGTTGTGGACCTGTTTGGTGTTTTGTACCCTAATTTGAGTCTGATTGAACTTGCTTGCCCCATTTCCACTGGATTTGAAACCTCTTGAGTCTTTTTGACCCTGTTTGTATCTATTTGAGTGAAATTTCTCTTTTAGGTTGGTTTCTTGTCCTCCCTTATGCTTTTAGTTTTTCTTTTGTAGTGAAAGCTCAAGTGTTTTGGCTGTTGTTCAAGACCTTGTTTGCATTGTTTACGTGCAGACCTGACTTTACCAAACCATACTTCTTCGTAGGTTATTTGCTTCGTTTGGGTCTAAAAGTAGTTTTTGTACTCTTTTCCCAATGTTTGGCATGCTTACATCAATAAGAATTTGAAAGTCATATTTGGTAGCTTTTACTGTTTCATAAAGAGAACCTGAAAGTTTCTTTGCTTTGCTTTGATAGTAGGTTAGTTTCAGTTTTTGTTTCTTACCTTTGAAAAGCATAAAGAATTTTGATTCATTTTCTAAATAGAGTACCTTGCAAGTGGCTTAAAAGATTTTAGAGTGCTTTGCATAAAAAAGAACAAGTTTTCTTTTGCATACCTAGTTGCTTGAGTAGCTGCATTCTTAGGTTTTGAGTTTAATTTTTTACATTTAGACTTTATTTTTACCTTTTTTGCATTCAAAAGATTAAAAAATTGCATTTGCACATGCATTCTAGATCAGAATTTTAAGACTTGCATTGAAAAGAAAAAGATTTGTTTGGTGGTAAATATTTCATTTTCAGTACTTTATTTCTATTATAACCACTCTCACACACCCACTACCTTTTTGAGTAATCAAGTAACCTTTAAAATGAACCCTAATAAAATGAACTAGCAACATTTTCTTTTCTAGGTTACACTACACCAACTAGTCTTGGTTAGGATCTTGGGTTTAAAACACCTTAAACCACCCAAGATCACACATTGCGCAAAAATCGTAGTGAGACTATCATTAGGCAAACCCACCTCACTCAAAATTTGCCTGGGAGCATATGCAGTAGGTCAATGTGAGATCAGTTTGTGGGAATACCTCTCCTACTTTCTGTTCGAGCATACGCCAGGATCGGATTGCGTATTGGGGACTCTTTCGAGTTTCGGGCTTAGCTACCCTGCCCACGCTTTCTGATTCGACCGGTGACTGTTCCCCCAGGAGTTTTCGGTGTTGTGGTATCCTTAGTATCAGACTCTAGGTTCATACACAGGTGACAGCGGAGGGTATATCTGCTGTACCTAGGACAGACGTGGGAGGAAATCCCTTGCAGGTCTTTGGGAGGGCGGTTGGGTGATTCCAGCGCTTGCACCCTTAGTCATTGTATTGTGGACCCCGGGTAACTGTCCTTCATCCTTCGTTGATCTGTTCTGGGCCCTCATCATCCCAGACTCTTCTCCGGAAGGCATCTGTTTGCCTGGTTTGATTTACCTAGGACCTTTTTTAGTGGTGTGCTCTTTGTGCTACTTTTTTTTAGTTTGCCTTAGAGATTTTCTTGTTCATTTGAGCAGGAAACTATGTCTAGCATTCCGGCGAGTGCCAATCAAGGTACCCCTGTTCCGGGGGATCCTTGTGCTGTTCCATTCATTGGAAACATTGGTGCTCCCTTAATGGCTACTCTGAATCTTCCTGGATTCACTATTGGGCTGCCGGTTTGGTTATTTTCCACTCCGAATGCCTTGCATGCTCCTGACGCTTCTTTTGTGAGCACCTCAAATCAAGAGCATCAGAACCCTGTGCCTCCTTTGCCAGTAACATCTTCTCCTCCTCCTTCTACCTCATGTGGAGAAAGTATCAATACTAGTAACCAGCAGTCTAAAAGGAATAGACGGGGGAAGAATAGGAAGAAGATGCCAAAACAAGGGGGCAAGCACCCTGCCTCTGCAAATCATGCAGGGGGCACTCACCCAGCCTCTGGAGGTCATGCTGGGGGAAAACTTTTAGTCACTGAAAATCATACTGAAAGTTTGTCTTCAACCACTGTCAGTCATGTTGAGGACACGTCATTGATCACTGCTAGTCATATTAACGACAAGTCACTAGTTCCTGTGAGTCATACTGGAGACACCAGATCAGCCACTGCAAGTCATGCTGAGGGAGTTGACATTGTCGACAAACCCAAAAAACAGAAGCTTAAGTTCCCTTGTAAGTTTTGCGAGGGAGATCACCTTACTTACTTGTGCCCTGTACTTCCAGAAGTGCAAAAAGTGTGGTCCTTAGTTCAAAAGTCTTCTGCTTCTGAGCAACCAGCCTCTGTGAGTCATGCTGGGGGCAAGCTGTCAGCCAATGCTAGTCATGCTGAGAGTACTGACGTTGTAAAGGAGTCTAAACCTATAGGACGGAAACCAAAGTTCCCTTGTAAACTTTGTAAGGGAGATCACCTTCCTCACCGATGCCCTGCCATTCCAGAGGTACGAAGAGTGTGGTCCATGTCTGAAGGAACCTCTGTTCTTGAGTTGTCTATAGATTCCCTGCAGCCAGATCAACTTTTGGTTGATAAAGTGGTTGAACCAATGCAATCTTTGGTCGACCCCACTCTTCCTTCGGAGAGTGAAGTGATTGAATCGATGCAATCTTCGACCGATCCCATCAGTCCTTCAGAGATTGATGCACCTACTACTGAAGTCTTCTGCATTACCAGTTTGGATGTTCCTGAAAAAGGGGGCACTTCATCTGTGCCATGTGAACCCCTACCAAGCCCTAGGATTGTTTCCTTTGATTGGAATAGTCTAGCCGAGCATCGTCTTCCTTCTTCGACACCTTTTCAGATAAAGGTTGATATCTGGAACCATACGGTTGATCGATGTATTGTTGATGAAGGTGCTTCTGTTAGTATCTTATCCGCTTATGCTTGGAGAGATTTGGGATTCCCTAATGTTTTTCCAGCTGCTAATTGGCCGTTGACCTTTGATAGAAGACCTAGTGAACCGATCGGATTCCTCCGTCAGGCACCTGTTACCTTGGGTGGAAAAACAGTCTTAGTTGATTTTATGGTTTTAAAGGACCCTATGGACTTTGATATGATCCTCGGGCGTGATTACGTTTATGCTATGCATGCTGTGGTGTCTACGCTTTTTCGTGTGATGCATTTCCCTCATAACGAAAACATTGTCACCATCGATCAGCTTACATTCGTTGATCCTCCTTATTACCCAACTGTAGACCAGTCTGATCCCTCGTCATTAGGCACTACTATGTCACATGCGCCTCATGTGGCATATTGTTCCTTGAGTTCAACTGCTACTGAGAAGAAGTCTCTGAGTTCATGCTTACCTTCTCGGGACTTGGTCCCAGCTTTTGACCAAGTGACACCTCCATCTGAATGTTTAGATATGTATTCTATCTGGGATGATATACTTCCTTCCGATGAAGTTTCCCTAGAGTCTGTGGTACAGTCTTCTATTCACTTGGATGTTGATCCAGTCGCAGTTATGTCCAACCCCGGTTTGACCTTAAAGTCTGATCTTCCTACTGTTGAGTCTTTAGACTCTCCTATAGATCCGCAAATCGGTGTTCCTGCTGAGTTTGATTCTGCTTCTAGAATGTTCAACTCCCATGATGATGAATTTGTTTCTGCAGATTCCATCATGTCCTTCAACTTTGATCTTCATCCTGAAGTTGATCTTGTTGATTGTAAGTCCTCAGGCTTGGGTACCATAGAGTCTTCATTTGAAAACTCTGCCTTGTTTATGCCTGCTGTTGATGATAGTGAAGTTGAAAGTATTTCTACCATAGTGACTTGTATCGGGTTTTCCTTTACATATGTTTTAGATATGATCCTGGTACTAATGTTTCTTGGAGACAGGATTCTTAGCTGGATGTATACTTGCTTACTGGTCCTTTTCGACACCTTGTGCAATCATGTCAGGTATATTCGGAACCTTGCATATAGGTTTAGGCTTCCCCGCTGTTATGTTGCATTGGAACCTTTTGCCATCCGAATTCGCCATAGGGTCGAACCTGTTGGATATTGGTGTGTTAGCCATCTCTTTATGCATTGTGCACCAGTCCGACAGCAGAGCCTACCTAACATGGGTCACCCTAGTCAGCACCCTTATGCCATTCTGGTGCCCATGCTGAGTTTTTCTCATAGGTTCGGGAGCCTTTTTAGATTCACCATGACTTTGAGAAGAAGCCTCATATCTTTCTTCCTCATATATTTCTGGCCATCCCTGATAAGGCTCCCATCTTTGTGTTCAAATTGCATATGCATCTATTATGATCCCGCTTGCGCTAATGAGCCTGAAGCCGGCTTCCACGCTTTTAGCCCGTTGTATAAGCCTCCATCTCTGATCTCATTTCCGCTAAGCCCTGTATCATTTTGCCTTTTCAATTTGACACCTTTTACCTGGAGGAGACACACCTTGAGTGTCCTTATCCTGTTCATGTTCCTTGCATTAGGCATAGCTTTGTTCCATGCGCTTGGAGCTAGTTTTGCATGTCCCTGACACTTGTCTCCTCCCACTTCGAGCATTCTTCTTTTACTTCGAGCTCGTTAAAAACAGTAAGTAGGTTTCGAGCATTCTTCTTTTACTTCGAGCTCGTTAAAAACAGTAAGTAGGTTACGAGCATTCTTCTCTTACTTCGAGCTCGTTAAAAACAGTAAGGAGGCTACGAGCATTTCTTCCACCTTTCCTTCGAGCTCGTTAAAAACAGTAAGGAAGTTATGAGCATTTTCCTATCTCCTTTGAGCTCGTTAAAAACAGTAAGGAGGTCATGATTTTACTTTTCCGGACTCGTTAAACCTTTACGGAAAAGATCCCTATGGAGTTCTTTTAATCCCTTTTCAGACTCCTTAAATAGGAAAAGTTTGCCGAGCATAGTTGTCCTTTCGGGCTCGTTAAAATAACTGAACCGACATCCACTTAGGTATAGAATTACCCCTTTTCCGGGCCTTGGTGGATAATTTACGGAAAAGGTATACTCTAGGTATACTCTTGTATGCGCTAGAAGAGTTCTTCTTCCATCATTTTACACTTTTTCGGGGAAGGAGACTAACTTTACGAAAAAGGACCTTTGGAGTCGTCTTTAGGGTTTTCAGACTCTCGAAATGTGAAAACACCAAGCGAGCATTCACCTACTCGGGCTCGATGTGAAATCCACGAGATGGTTGATAGAGGACTGTTTAAGTTTTTCAACTCTATAAGCAAGAAAACACCGCCGAGCACATACCAATCCGGGCTCGATATAAAATCCACGGATAGGTGTATAGAGGACTGTTTAAGTTTTTCAACTCTATAAGCAAGAAAATACCGCCGAGCATAGACCAATCCGGGCTCGATATAAAATCCACGGATAGGTGTATGGAGTTTTCTTCTAGGTTTTTCAGACTCCTTAAATATGAAAATACCGTCGAGCATGCTTTAGTTCTTTGTCAAGCTCGTTAAAAAATGAAAAAGGAAAGGGAAGGGAAGAATGTTAAAATATCTTTCAATATGATGGCAGCAAGTCAACTATCTCCTTGAACAAAGCACCTGTGTTGAGTCTATCAAACAAGTTGGGTTCTAGCATTGACCTTAGAGTAAACCTGATCTCAGAGTTCCTACTCCTCCATTTGGTTAGTCTTCCAATCATGTGGAGAATCTGTTAATGTCTCCTACATTGCATATTTGTGTTGTGGTTCCTTTGTGTTCAAAGCTGCCTAAGTCACTCTTGTGTTGTGCTCACTGTTCAAGGATATAACCTGTGTCGGCCATTCTGCAGTTGCCTTGACCTCATGTATCGGCCATTCCTTGGTGTCAGTATGTTTCATCCTGTGTTCCGTCCTACTCCAAATCAGCTCATACCTTTTGAGTGTCCCTCAGGTTGGATGATGGAGGATGCATTAAGGCCTCCCTTCCAACGGACTTCTTCCCATCGACTTCAACTCATTGTGCTCTGGGAATGAAGTTTAGAGTTTCGGTTAGTACCTTGGGGATTGCAGTCATTAGTGGCAGTTTCCCTCGCTATTGGATAGATGGGAATACATCAATGTCTCCTATCCGATGGATTCTTCAAGTGTTCGACGGCAAGACCACTTATTCGCACTTGTTTGAATGTACTAGGTACCTTGGGTTCCATTTTCATTATTGGTGGACACCCTCGCGTTTGTTAACGGTATACATCAATGACCGGTAATCAAACGATACCTCCCATGTTCGACATCAACTCATTCATTCGCATGGATAGGTTTGTACCTTGGGTTGTTTTTGGATGAAGACCTTGGGATCCTCGATAGCATCACCTCATTTATGTTATCGCCCAAGTTGCGCAAGACTGAGCCACACTCTTTTTGGGCTCTTGATGAGACATAGATCCAGCTTGTTCTTTATGGCTATGTTCTCCAGTTTTGACATAGATCCACCTTGTATTTATGTGGCTATGTTTACAGTTATGTTCCTCATGGATCCACGCTTGTATTTTAGTGGCCATGATATATGCATCAGTATTTTGGATCATTATTGTATCCTCTTGGAGATCATGTTCCACCATTTGAACATGGACAGTTACCCCATGGATAAGTTTGTCTGACTTTGCCTTTGCTTTTAGGTACTTCATTTGAGCCTATGATTCTTGGTTTCTCCGTTCCTCCACGATTCAACTCTTTTTTATTTTATAATGTATTTCGGCCATCGTTTCCCGTACTCCCTCTGACCTCATACATTAGGGGGCATCTGTTATAGCTTGAAATGACACCTCTCCGTCCGTGACGACACTTGCTTCCCTTGGTCGCATGACGACACTTCTTGAGAACAAGTTCAGTCACACAACAGGACATTTGTGGATGGAGGAGTCATTTGGGACACTAAAAATGGTTGAAATTACCTCATTCTTGACCCATTTGATGTATATGACCCTTAGGAACATTTTTCCAGACCAAACCATCTCCTGAAAATGAGCAGAAAAGCCTGTTTTTGGCCATTTTTCACTATGAGCGCGACTCTACTGTTATAATAGTAGCGTGTGTACGCGACTTTGTCTCATTTAAAGTAGCGCCCATTGCCATATGTACGCGACTTTGTATACTGTAGAGTAGGGTACACTCTTGTTTTGGTCAAAATCTCGAAATTCGAGTAAGTTAAGTTGGTTGGGAAACCTCTTGAGTGGTTATAACTTCTTTTCCTCTTCCTCATTGATTATATAAGGAGGGTAGAAGGGCCATGTGAAGGGACCAAGCCTAATTGCAAAGTTATGCTGGAGGAATGGAGACCCTCATCCCCCTCTCTTGTGCTTCAGTTTTGGTAAACCCTAGTACAATTGCTTAGAGGCTGGGATCCTTGGAGAACGGAAGCAGGAGACCTTGAATCTAGGTTTCGTGAAGTGCCAAGCTTGAAGGAAGGTATAATTGTATGTACTTGCTTTCATTCATCAATAAAGATCAGACGTTCTTCTCTTTCCAAATATGACCTATTAATGTGTCTCAGATTTGATTACTGTTTGATTATAGTTTGATGTCTCTTTCTATTATGAATATCAGTATTATATATGTAGTCAAATGTATTTGAGAAAGGTATCAAGTTGTTTTGCAGGTCTGGGCATTGCGACATTGAATAAGCATTGAAGAGCGAGGGAGGCAAAGCTAGGATCAACCTTCTGAATAAGGTGCCTACATATCTAAACCCTAATCTCTTCATTTATTGGTTATACTTGCAGAATGCTTGTAAGTCTATCTTTATCACCGTAAGTTGGTAGTTTCTCCCCTGAACTATAGGTGCATTTTCCCCACAACATAGGTGAGTATACCATGGGAGGGATACCCATAGCTTCCCAAGATTTCTTTGGAAGGATGTTTGCATCAAATCCCATATCTAAAATCACATTGTTTACATCATACCCATCCACTTGCGTGTCAAGCTTGAACTCACAATTAGTTATTGCTTTCTCCTCCTCCGAACAATATCAACCCTCCTTTATAGGAGAGGGGCACATCTCTCTTCATCCCCTTCTACAACATTAAAAAGAGCACACAGATTTTTTCATAGCTTAGAAATTGCACCCTCATCCTCCAAAATATTAGCAAAAAGGTTAATCTAAAGGATGAAGGGGTATTTTTTCTTTCCCGAAGATATCAGATCTGAGTCTCTTCCACAACTTCCTAACGGTGGAACACCACCTCTAACAGCCTCCTAGAAGGGTTCCACAACATCCCTTGCCGTCGTTGAAGGAATACACTTAGACATCTCTACAACTTCCTTGAAAATCTCCTTTTGTCAAGATGGATCAAATTTAGATGCTTTCAGATTTGCTTTCTAGATGTAGGGAGAATCCTGATAATTCATATATGCACCCATTTTATCTCCTGTATGGGTAATATTAAAACCAATTGCATTACATCCATTACGAGGCTTATATTTAGTCAAATTAATTGGTTGTTGCACTCAATCTTCCCATTTCATGATAATCTCTGGACATTCTTCAGTACCATGGGTGTTCACCCTACAATATTTCCCTTAGTTTTGTGATCCCTTGTTGTTCTAACTTTAGCAATTGAAACTCATAAAAAAACAATTGTTTTACTTCTTGTAACGTCAATGGTGGGGAATTTGTATTCAACATTCCACCATTTTCATATTCCACTAGAGTGATATTCCTTGGAACATGGTTTGAAATTCAATTAAATTTGAAGTAGCTAGTGTCCCTCTAGAGTTCCAAATGGATTCACACAAGAACCAGTGATTTTCTGCATCCTCTTCACTAGCTTTTCCACAAAACTCTAGGTACTTCATAAATGAACCTCCTCATACCTTGATCATTCTAGTGACTGGGTTGCCACCAATACAAACCCTCTAGGACAGAGTTATAAGACTGTATTCGATGCGATAGTGGGTATGGACCAACTGCTATTGTTTTGATTATTTGCGACTAGGTTTGAACTTGAATTGTATGTTACTACTTCCATTTACTATTGCATGAACTCATATACTACTAAAACGACCACTTCTTTGACCATACCAAGCGAAACTCAAAACAAGATTAGATAAAGAAATTACCAAGATATGTATAGATTCCTGGGGAGTAGTTGAAATCATACTGGTGTCTTGCTTCCAATCTCTCCTTCCACAACCAAGGGGGGTTCGCTCTTAGGCATTTCATCATTTTCCATGGACCTAGATAACTTTGATTGTTCCATAATATCTTCTCTGGATGACCCAAATGACTAAGTCTACGAGCCATAGTTCGACGACTCATCTTCACACACTCTTTCCTCATGCTCAGTAGATACACCTTCTCCCCATCTCTTCCTTGCTGGGTCATCGTGTGTATCCAATCCTCTCACCTTCAACCATGAAATGACTAGTTCTTCTCATTGCTTCATATTCCACAACTCGCTCCATCTAATCTCATTACTATTTCCACTCCACAACTCATACTCTAGATGCACACTTATCTTCCCTACATTCTGCATCTACGTGTTCCACCACTTTCCACAAATTTCAACTCTCCTAGTTGCATGCTCAACCCTTGTGAGATCACCATATTCCCCCTAATGTTGTTGAATTTATATATTCCACAACTTTGCAACAATGCTCTCAAACCCTCCCCTGTGGCATGAGGGTGTACTCAACCATGCGAATAAGCTTGAGTGGAAAAAATATAGCTTCTACCATCCAAACCTTAATCCACAACAGAATCTCCTTCAGTAGTCTTGCTTGAGATCCCTTCATATGATATTCTTTTTCCTTTGAGATTGATTGGTTATTCTCTGCTACAAACTATACAACATACCCTGTAAGGGTGTTTTCTACCCAGAAATCAATGGCTCATGTAAGTGGTTATCAAGCTGATGTAGAGGTACTAAATCTCTTGTAGTCCATTGAATGGTTCTCCGCTACTATCCTTGGTGTTCTAGGGCTTCTGCAAGTCTCATCAACCACTTATACATAGTTGTCGAAAACTCACACTACAAAACCTTGTACTAATCAAACTCAATTCCTTCATAAAATATATATTCTCAAAGCTTAAATAGATTCCACCCTTGTAGTCAATCTTCTTACGCTACAAAATCCTCAAATATTTTCTCCCACCAATCTTGAATTTGACCTTCCAGGATCAACATTTCCATGCAGCTAACAATGTCATATTGAAAACCAAATCATGATAACATAACCATTTGTTGGCACAAAACTGGATGAGGTCAGGATTCTTGCACATGTGCCAACAAAGGGGGACATTGTAGTCTAGAGTGCTGGAATTTTCAATCCTCTAAAGAAATGAAAGTCTCACCCAAAGCATTGCCTATACCAATGTGTGATGAGGAGGGTTATCTACAAGGATTTATGAGGGGAGATATGCCCATAATGATTACTAGATTAACTTCCCACAACATATATTCACCATATTAACCACTAGTTCGACATTATATCTTACAAGAGTTGCACATCAAGCATATAACGGAACACTGCTATCATGCCCACTTGGAACAACCATATGGTACCGCATGCATCCTCTAGGATATTATAGTGTTCCGTTAATTGATTTCTTTACAATGCAGCCACATGACATTCTAAATATATTTGAGTATGTATTAAACTTTGGCGTCATTAAACGTAATTCACTTCAACGCACATTGGACTCTTCTTCCATGTACATCCAAACAATGAAAATTAAGAAACACGTTAGCAATTTGATAATATGTCATGCATGCAAGCAACAATGTCATTAAAGCAAACTTCCAACCTACTTCAAGAAAAATGTCAACTTGTTCTAGTTCTCTAGCCCCAAAAGCTATTGGCAAAGGGACTGATACCGTTTGTGTTAGACAAATATCAACATCATAGAAATAGATCATTGTTGCCACTCAGGAGCTCAATGGGTATAAGGGTATCCCTCCAAATTAGAGGATGGGGAAGGAGGAGACGCTGAGGAAGGAGGAGACGCTGATGAAAAGTATGAGAATGTTGCTTCTTCTTCATTGTCATTTAGGTCCATAAAATGAAGAGGATCTATTCGCCATCATGCATTGCACAATTTGCTCCTCCCTTTGAAGATAATAATTCAATTTCAAAGTCCTATGAAATGGATACACTTTGCACAACATGTGCCCTAAATTCCAATCCAAAAATATCTTGGAACAAACTTCAATGGTAATAGGATGAGGCCTTTGAAATCCACAAGGAATTCCTAATCTGCTTAAATGACAAGAGTATGCTTAAATGACAAGAGTATCAGGTTTTTTTTTTTTATAACCATGGGAACAACAACCTCCCAAGGGTATATCTAACAGCCCGCAAGCTAAATATATCAGTAACTTGTGACTCAGCAGGGGCCGAGACATCCCGAAACCCACTGGGGTGAGCCTCTATCCCAGGGGTCGCCTACCCTTCGAGCCTTGTCACAACGGGCCAATAAGAAACGCATGTATTTTCACTATTGCTTATTTCAAGTCAATTAAGACAAGGGATAATGGAAGATGGTGCTATGGAGGAAAAGTATCTCGAAACATCACATATTTACTATTGTTCATGTAATCACAAGCTAGGTTATCGATCATTGGGTTACAAACTAAGTTGGTTGTTGTTCTAATAAGCGATGTTTGGGAATCTACAATAGTGATAATAAAATGTGTCTCACTATTTAATGTTGTTCCAAGATGTTTTATTCTATCTCCTCTCAATGGTATTTTAGTATTTCTCATGTTTATACTTATGAGACACATACAAAGGCAGGGGTGGAGGTATCAATTCGAAATATATATGTTGGGACAATGGGTTCAATTTTCATTGTAGAGGTAATAGTAAATGCATAAGACTGGTGAAACTTTAGTTTTAGCAAAGTTAAATTTTAGTTATGAAGTTTAGCTTCGTTACTTTGTGTGTAGGCATTGTGTTAATCCATTTGGTGCACATGGATAAGCACGAAGGTTTAATGGGTTGGTTGCATCACTTAGCACCAAGCACCACAATAGCTCTTCTTTGGTTGCATCACCTTCCTTTGGTATATCTCTTCTTAGGTTTGTTTGTTTCATCTATTTTAATTTAGGGGAACAATTACAAGAAGTTGTAGTTTGACTATCTTGTCTACTATCGTTTATCTATCAAATTATCTATACATACATAATATGACTCCGACCTTGAAATGGAAATGTGGCAACACATATTATGTGTGAGTGGAGGGTATCACATACTGGGGCTAAAATGAACAAAACCCTGAGCTATTCAATGCCAATGGAATTGGATTGAATTCTTCAAAGCTTGGTCTGCCAAAAAGAGGACTCTGACTCTCAAATCCTCAACATTCCACCATTGACCAATTCTATGCAGAAGAAGGTAAGTTAATCAATACTCATTTATCAAGTGGGCCTACTTAAATCTAATGTTGCATATAAGCTATTCAGAAGTTCAATCTGACAACTGAAACAATTCATTTTTGAGGCACTGCTTCTCTAGGTAAACAAGCATCAATTTATTAACACAATAGTACAAGATGTCGATTAGTTGAAATGTTGAAGCCACATCACATATATGTAGGAAAAATGATAGCAACCGAGACTAAGAGTTTCCTTCGCCAAACATGAAGGGAAAAGGATAAGTTCAACCCAGGCCTTCCAAGTGGTTCAAGAAGATCGGTCATGCAACACCGACACTGAAAGATTGGTGAGGTGACACTTGTGAGAATGATTTTAAATGTCAAGGAATTAAGAGAGAATTAAAGCAAGGGATGATTGACGTCAAGGGATTTAAGAAAGAATTTATGAAGAGCTCTCAAATTCATGGTGTCTCCAAAGTTTAACCTAGGAGCTAAGAATTTCCATAAACTAATGGAAAAGCTTTCCAATCTCGCCAATATCATCTCAAAGTTAGTGTTCCTAAGTTTAAATTTGGACATTTTCATATGAATGAAAAATAAATCTCAATCATTGGTTAACTTGGTAGGAACTAATATAAAAAAGTTAGTAAATTGATGCAAATCAATTACAAGTGTCCTTGCAAAGCCATAGACATGGACTAATAAATTGAGGTAGGAAAAACACGGCCGAAACTAATTGTCAAAAGCGACCAATAGCACTCTTTCTAAAGCCTATATTTGCAAAACTACATAAATTTGAAATATCCACTATGAATTAATTAGGAAAACACATATTAATAAAAATTGATTGCTAAAAATCCTTGCGTAAACAAGCAAGACTAATAAACAACTATATTAAAAATATTTTATAACACTACCAAAATTATAAAAATATTATAGATTGAAACATCTTTAATTGTAGGCAAAAACTAATAAACAACTATATTAAAAATATTTTAATAAACAACTATATTAAAAATATTTTCTAAATATATATTAAGGATATTTTATAATAGGTCCGTCCAAAATATGAGATCATATTAATCAAGAATAATTATATAAACACTAAAACAACAAACAACATAAAAAAAAATATCAAAACAACAAACAACATAAAAAATCTCTAAAGCTTATAGAAAATTAAAATTTTCATTATTGTTGAATTTATTTTGTAGACATTAAAACCACAAATAACATAAAAAAATTATTAATGGTTGAGTTTATTTTATAATCATTAAAATAATAAATAATATAAAAAAATATTTAAAATTATAGAAAAATAGTGAATTTATTTTATAAACACCAAAACAACAAGCAACATAAAAAACCATTAAAAACTATAAAAAAAATAAATTTTTCATTATATTATTAATTGTTGAATTTAGTTTGAAGATTATTGATAACATTGTTATGCATTACTTCCAGAATCATTAATATGCTCTTTAATCATTAATGTGCTCTTTATTTTGCAGGTCACTGCAAACGATCTAGTGACTTTTTAACTATGTCCAAATCAAAATTGCATTACAAATATCAAACTTTACAAATTGCTACCAATAATTTCAACCCCATAAACAAGCTTGGTGAAGGAGCCTTTGGTTCGGTATATAAGGTGATGCCCTAAATGTTTTATATTATCAAGTTTTGAAATACAAGATATATACATTTACATTATAGAGATGACATATTGACAGGGAGTTCTACCAAACATGGAAATTGCCGTGAAGAGATTATTTGCCAGTAATAGAGAACACAGTGAGAGTGATTTCTTCAATGAAGTGAATCTTATAAGTAACGTTCAACATAAAAACCTCATCAAATTGCTTGGGTTTAGTGTCGTTGACACAAATAGATTCTTGGTCTATGAATATGTTCCTAACAAAAGCCTTGATCACTTTCTCTTCGGTACTATTTCATAACTCTATAAATTAATTTTTATTGAAGTCAATCTCAAGTATTGTTGTTGTTTATTTTTATTTATGCTATTTGAAATATAATTGTAGTTTTCAACAGATGAAAACTTGGGTAGATCATTGAATTGGCAAAAGAGGTTTGAGATAATAGCAGGAATCGCTGATGGGCTAGCTTATCTTCACGAAGAGTCAGATATACGCATCATCCATTGGGATATAAAAGCTAGCAATATTCTACTAGACCAACATTTCAAGCCTAAAATTGCAGATTTTGGGTTGGTTAGATACTTTGCTGATGATCAAACTCATCTTAGTACGGGAATTGTTGGAACACGGTGAGAATATATTTCTTTAAAAAATAAAAATCATCTTATTTGAAAATTTGGCTAACACTTTTTTTTTGTTTTGGCAGAGGTTACATGGCTCCAGAATATCTTGTGCATGGTCATCTGACAGAAAAGGTTGATGTCTATGCTTTTGGGGTTCTAGTTCTTGAGATAATTAGTGGTAGAAAGAATCAGACCCCCATGCACACAAATGACATGCCATCTCTTCTGACATTTGTAATGGCTTCCTCATAAAATATATCTATAGTGCTTTTATTTATTTTTTATTTTTTTCAATAATGATTAAATCTATAATATATGTATGGCACAGGTTTGGAATAGTTATTTGTCTAGCACACTTTTAGACGTTATTGATCCCAACATCCAAGAAAACAATGAGGAGGAGATATCAAAAGTTGTTCATGTAGCTCTCCTTTGCACACAGGTTTCTGCAAGAATACGTCCTTCCATGCTTGATGTTATTATGTTCCTGACAACAGAAAACCCAACTTTGCCAGCAGCTACTCAACCCCCCTTTATATATGTGGACACTTCACAATCAAATAGTAACACAAGTGCTTTACCTACATCAGAAATGTACAATTCAGTATCAAATGAGTCTCTGCCCTCTACCACTCCAATGTCATTGAACACCATTTCAACAAGTTCTTTTGATACAAGATGAAAAAAATACTTAGGATTTTAGGGAATAAGACAATCCAATGTTGTGGTATTATTATCTTTTACTATTACTATAATGCACTAGTTACCTCTTCTTGGATACAATGTGCCAAACTTTATTTTATTCTTCCTAATTTTTTTTTTTTAAAGTTTGAATTAACCCGATCTACTTCCAAATATTCTATAAAACATTGACATGGATAAGAATGTATGATCTTCATGTATCTAACATTTATCAATTTAACATATTAACAAAAACATCAATAATTCATAAATAGATAATAAAAGAAATGGAAGCAATTAGAAGAATTCACACTATAGCATAATATATGTTATAGTTAATCCCATTGAGGAATTTAATTTGTGATTTTATAAGTCTCAAAATTAATATGCATTGTTTACTATGATTTTCCTTATCTGTGCTTATTTCTTTCAAACATCTATGTGCTTCATTATTTGTTGTGTTCTCTAAGTTTGTCTTGAAGGCCTTAGTGGTTGTTGTTCATTTAATTACCATTCTAGGGATACACTAATTTGGTATAAAAAAAGTTTGAAACTAACATGTGAATTGAAGAATAACTCTAACTAAAAACAACTTACTATGTAGAATTGTTTTAGAAAAAAGGAAGTTCCGACAAATTCCAACAAATTCCCGTTTTTTAGGTAAAACTGTGATAGGAGGAATTTAAAAAGAAAGGACTAGTATGGAACATAGAAGGGGAGGATGAATACCATCATGGGGTAGAGAGAAACATGGAGGATCCAAAAACGATATTACTTAGAGGTTGAGGGTAATGTTAGCAAAAATGAATGCCATGGAGACGACATAGAGAAGAGGGGATATAGAATATGTGAGTGACGATGAGAGAGATGTATATGATCCATAAGAGGAAATTTAATTCCCAAAACAAGGATTATCAAGGAATTAGCATATTGGAGAGGTATGCTAAAGATGGAAAGTCTTATCTAATTAAGGTTTTAAATCTAGAAGAGTTGATTGATTGGCTTAGAGACATGGATAAATTCTTTGAATTTAAGAAAATAGAAGACCCTAAGAGAGTGAACCTTGCATGTTCAAATTTGAATTGGCATGCATCCATGTGGTTGGATAATGTATAGTTGGATAGGTCGAGAAGATAGAATGATACAATTAAGACTTGGGATAGGATGGTTAACAAGCTAAAAGATTTTTCAAGTGGATTACTAACATGTTCAAGAATTTGTAGAAGCTAAGGAAAACTAATATGATGATCAAGGAATACACAAAATAATTTAATAGGCTATCGATTAGATTTGGGAAAAGTGACAAGGGAGATGACACTGTTTCTAGATACACCACTAGATTTTTATATTTTATTCAAGATGCGTTAAAGATGTTGAAAATTTAGTTAGTTGGAGAGGCATATCAACTTTCCTTTAAGGCCAAATAAAATATCTCAAGAAATAGAAAAAGTTCCCATGGTAAAGGAACAAGAGTTAGAGTAAGGACATGACTAAAAGAGGACACGGCAATTGAAGCAAAGGAGAAGAGGGAAGCAATATTAGTGCTAAAAATTAGGAAACCAAAAGGAATCATGGAGCCTCTAGAGGTCACGGGACTCCTAGAGGTAAACGAGGAATATTTGAAGGAGCATGCTTCAAGTGTTGAGTGGGAGACCATGAAGCTTATGAGTGTCTAGAGAAATGAAATGCTAATTGAAGGTTAGAAGGATTTTTTTTTCTCAATTAGCTAAAAGCACAATGGGACTAGTAATTCAAGATATCATTGATGAAGTGCAACAACAAGATGGAGAAAATATTATGTTCCAAATATTGTCATTGAATCTAGATAGACAACCTAATGAAGAAGAGACAAAACAATGGAAGGTAATTTTCAAAACTAATTGCAAGTTTGGAGGTAAGCATTGTTCACTTACTGTGGATGATGATAACACCTTGAACTTGGTATTGAAGGAAGTTATTGATCCAAATATTGAGGGAAGAGATATGGAATGATTGAATTTTGAGAGAAAATGAGAGAAAGCATGCAAATTTACCAAGATATTCATAGAAAGAACATTTATGAAAAGTGAAAAATAAAAGATGCCATGAAAATAAAAGAGAGTTGGAGAAGAAGGATTCTATTCATATGAACCATTATAGGCACTGAGGCCAACTATAGGACCTCTTCTTCCCAATCTTAACTCTCTCCCTAATACCTTTTTATGAAGTGTCTTGTTGACTATGTCAACTTTGATTTCTTATTTCATAAATGTTGGAATATTTTATATTCCTTGGAAGGTAATAATGTCTTTGTATTATGTCGGAAGATATCCACAATCTTATGTAAAAGAATAATACATTATATCACATATTCATTATGGTAAAGTATACTCTTGATATTCATTATTATATAAAGAGAAGTTATTATGGATAATTATATTATCCCACATATAATATGTCAGAGTAATTCCTCATCATCTCTTAGAATATAATAGAGTCAAGGGAGTCACATCACTCATATATCATGATCTTTACTTATTCAACACAAGTATTGCTATATTGTATTGGGGTTATGGCATTGCTCTCTTGTAAGCTTGAGGGAGATATTCTAGAGATAATAGAAGACTGCCTTCTCGTGGAAGTAGTGCAATTCGGTGAACCACGTATATCTGGTGTACTCTTTTCTCTTGTTCTCTTTCTGTACTTATTGTCGATATATTATTGTTTTGCATAGATAGGTAAGTTAGTTAGCTAGATCCATATCTCTGACATGGTATCAGAGCTTGTTGCTATGATCTAGCACCTTCTATTGCTATGATCTAGATTTTCTTTCTATTTAGTAGCCATTAGGATTCTTTTCATATTTGGGCATGTTTCTGCAGTTTTTCTTTCTAACCCTAACCTTGTTGTAATGTTTTTTTTGCAGAATTTTTTCAAGGGTTTCTTGATTTTTTTTTGTAGATCTATATGATTTTCTAATTCTCCTCAAGGAGATCTATTTTCTGGTTGACAGATCGGCAGTTTTCATCCAAATTTGGTAGACTTTGTGCAGGTTTCCGTCTTCGGTAGATTCGACACTCTTTTCGGCCTCAAACTTGGCATTCACAACCCTTGCTTCGTAGAACCCACGGTTAACCGCGATTGTGCCTACTGCGAACCCGCGAGTATACTACAGACCTGCGACTTCTAGTGAGCAGACGTGCGTATGCTAAGGCATACTCGTGAATGTTCTCATTGCTAAATCGCGTTTACTTCAGTCTACTCGCTACCCTCTTGTGCAGAGACTCGCGAGTGCTTCGGCATAGCCGCGACTTTACTGCACAGACACCCGCACACACCCCGATCAGAACTGCGACATTTGCCTTTACAGACCTGTGAACCTGTGGCTGACTCTACTATAAACCCGCGAGTAACCGCGACCTTTGCCGTGCAGAACCCACGAGTCTCAGTTTTTACTCGCTAGTTTCCTGTTGGCAGATCCGCGAGTGACTTTTCTTGGAACTTTTCAAAAGGGCTGTAAGTAAAAGTCTCTTTCCTTTACTGTTTTTTACTTACTGTTTCTGCAGTCCAATACAGTAAAGTATATCAGTTTTCTATTATTCACTTTTTTTCTCTTGTCATTTATAGCATTTGGGTTTTATTTTTTCTACCATTATGACTTCAGAAGTAGCTTCTATTCTTGAACTTGTTGGTCCTAACTATCTTTCATGGAAGAGAAAAATGATTGATGTTCTTAGGAGTAAGAATCTATGGAGGATTGTTAATGGTGAACACACAAAACCTGTTGTTTCTCAATCTTTGGTTATATGGGAAGATAAATGTGATCAAGCAAAAGGGCTCATTGGTCAAACGGTTTTAGATAGTCTTCAAGTAAGTATTGAGGCAGATGATAACCCCATTGAGGTATGGAAAATTCTTGCTTCTTTATTTGATAAATATGATGATGTTTATGCTTATTGCCTTGAAAAGAATATTTTTGAGCTAGATCCTACTAACTTTGAAAGAGTAGAATTATATCTTGCTGAAGTGAAAACCTTAAATGAAAAATTAAATAATTGTGGTAAATATTACAAGAAAACAGACACTGCTCTTATAATTCTTGTAGAATAAAAATTGCCATCTTGTTTTGATATGTTCATTCAAACTAGGAATAGAGCTCTTGAATTTTCTTCAAATACCACGAAACCTGTTTTGATGATTTTTGTAAAGGGTTGATTAATGATTAAGAAAGGTTAATTGTTTCAGGACAAGTCTCACATAATAAAGCTCTAATGGCACATAATAAGAACCCTAAGAGAAGTTTTAATAGTGATAAAGGTTCTTGTTCACCCACTTCAAACCTACTAATAATTCTGGTAATGCTTCTAATGCACATCATGAATCTAGTAAGAAGAAGAAAGTGTATGATCCTTGTAAGCATTGTAGTAAAACTAATCATCCTGAAAAGAATTGCTTTAAATTGAAACATTTAATGACTAAGGCTAAAAGGAAAAGTTCTGATGAATCCCAAGTAGCTTTATGTGCATTTGTTGTTTCTTCTAGTAATTCTTCTTCTAATGTGGAATGGATAATGGATTATGGTGCTTCTAAACATATGACTGGTAATGCTTCTTTATTTACATCTTATGACAATACTGAAAACACATCTCAAAAAGTATCTATAGGTGATGGTAAACAACTTTCTGTAATTGGTTCTGGTAATGTTAATGTTGCTAATGGTCAATTGGAAGATGTTTTTCATGTTGACAATATGCCCATCAACTTACTTTCTATTTATCGTGTATGTCAAAAAGGATTTAAATTTGAAGCTTGGCCTGATAAATATGTTCTTAAAGATATCAATCAAAAATTTAAAGTAGTTTCTTCTAGTCCTGTTGATCATACTACTGGTTTATATCAATTTGTTTGTTTTAATTCAACTAAAAGACAACCTTTTTATTCCTATGTTGCTCATGCTGATGAACTAAGTAAATTATGGCATGAAATATTAGGTCATTTGAATTATGGTAAAATGCAAATGTTAACTAAAATGGTACATGGATTACCTAATATTTTGTTTTCTAATGGTCTTTGTGAAGGTTGTGTTCTTGGTAAACATCATAGAGAAATGTTTGATAAAGGTAAAGCTTGGCGTGCTAAAGAACCTTTGCAATTAATTCATAGTGACATTTGTAGTCCTCTTGAAGTTCCTTCTATATCTAATGTAGTTTATTTTCTTACTTTTATTGATGACTTTAGTAGAAAATCATGGGTTTATTTTTTACACAAAAGTGACACTTTTTCTAAATTTCAAGTATTTAAATCCTTGGTTGAAAATGATTCTGGTAAAACGATTAATACTTTAAGAATTGATAATTAGGGGGAATTCATTAAGAAATAATTTGAAGCTTTTTAACTAAACATGGCATTCGACATCAAAAGATTGTTCCATACACACCTCAACAAAATGGTATTGCTGAAAGGAAAAACATAACTTTAGTTGAAATGGCTAGATGTATGTTTTATTATAAAGGATTACATAAGAAATTTTGGGCCAAAGCCATAAGTTGTTCTAACTTTATTTTAAATAGAGTTCCTACAAAATTTGTTAAGCATGTTACCCCCAAGGAAAAATGGAATGGAAGAAAACCTGATATTAGTAACTTTAAGGTGCTTGGTTGTGAATGTTGGGCTCATATTCCTGATGACAAATGGACAAAGTTAGAACCCAAGTCTCAAAAGTGTATATTCATTGGTTATTATGAGAATTCTAAGGCTTATAGGTTGTTTGATCCTTCTAATCAAAGTGTCATCATTAGAAGAAATGTTCAATTTATTGAAGTCTCTCCACCACCTAAGTCCATCGAACCTCATGTTACTCTGAATATTCCCTTATCACCTGTTACTCCTGTCTCGATTACTCCTTCCAGTTCTGTGACTGATCTTAGTTCACCTTATTCTTCTTCTTCTTCAAGTATTCCACCTGAATGTCTCGAAGCTCCTAAAGTGACTTTTGTCCCTTCTAACCTGCCTGTTTGGGCCCGAAAAAATCTTGAATATGCAGGAAGTGATATCGGAATCCCTTTCGATAGTTGTAGAACTAGATCTAACTTTTATCTTATGACCAAAGTTTTGGCCATAGATGATCCTACTACTTATGCTCAAGCTAAGGGTAAACCTCATTGGGAACAAGCTATTTCTGTTGAGTATGATTCTCTTATGAAGAACAAGACTTGGTCTCTTGTTCATCTTCCTTCAGGAAAGAATTTAGTTGGTTGTAAATGGGTTTATAAAACTAAATTTACTGTAGAAGGACAGATTGAAAAGTATAAAGCTATATTAGTTGCAAAATGTTCTAATCAACTTGAAGGTATAGATTATGATGAAACTTTTGCTCATGCTGCTAAAATGAATACAATAAGAACCATTTTATCTATTGCTGCATCTTATAAATGGGAAATACACCAAATGGATGTTAAAAGTGTTTTTTTAAATGGTGATCTTAATGAAGACATTTATATGCAACAACCTCCTGGTTTTGTTAATGTTGAATCATCAATTTTAGTATGTAAATTACACAAGTATTTATATGGTGTTAAACAAGCACCTAGGGCTTGGTATGATAAAATTCATGCATATTACTTGAATAATGGTTTTAAGCATTTCATATATGATCCTAACCTGTATGCTAAGCATGTTGATGATAATATCATTGTTATTGTTTTATATGTGGATGATCTTATTATCACTGGAATCCAACTTGTTCTCATTCAAAGTATGAAAAGTGACCTTCAAAAGCAGTTTGAAATGATCGATCTCGGTATATTGCACTATTTCTTGAATCTTCAAATTTGGCATCTGGAAGATGGTATTTTTCTCTCTCAACCGAAATATGCTATAGATTTATTGGCTCATTTCCATATGAGTGATTGTCAACCTGCTTCTACGCCTTTTCAGTCCGGTGTAAAGTTAACTATTGAGTGTACTACTCCTCTTGTTGATGTTACTCTTAATTGTTAGCTAGTCGACAGTTTGATATATTAAACTCACAGCAGACCATATATCTCTTTTTTCATCAGTATGGTTTCACGGTTCATGCAACAACCTCATGAAAGTCATTGGCAAGCAACAAAGAGAATTCTGAGATATTTACAGGGGACATTGTACTATGGTGTTTTTTATTTGACTCGTACTACAGTTTCACTTGCTGGTTATAGATTCTGATTGGGAAGGTGACAATTCTGATTGACGGTCAACTGCTGGTTATATATTTCAACTTGGTTCATGTCCAATTTCTTAGTCCAGCAAAAAGGTGAAGACTCTTTCTTTATCTTCGTGTGAAGTAGAGTATAGAGCATCCAAAGAAGTAGCAAAAGTAGTTTGGTTACGACATGTTCTCATTGAGCTTGGTCTGGTTCTAAAATCGTCCACTCTGTTGAAGTGTGACAATCAAGGTGCAATTCAGCTTGCTTATAATCCGGTATATCACTCCAAGACAAAGCATCTCGATCTTGATGCTCATTACATTCGAGGTCTCGTTGTAGATGGTGTTTTTTCTCTTGATTATTTTCCTACAGAGCAACAGGAAGTCAATATATTCACCAAATCCTTAACAGCAACGAAGTATGTGCATCTTTGTTCCTTACTTGGGATGAGGGAATTTTTCATCAAGGCGGAGTAGTAATGACTCCTTCCTTCCTTTGTTAGTGGGATTTTATCCCAGCCATTATTAAGGGGGAGTGTTGGAATATTTTATATTCCTTGGAAGGTAATAATGTCTTTGTATTATGTCGGGAGATATCCACAATCTTATGTAAAAAGGTAATACATTATATCCCATATTCATTATGGTAAAGTATACTCTTGATATTCATTATTATATAAAGAGAGGTTATTATGGAGAATTATAGTATCCCACATGTAATATGTGAGAGTAATTCCTCCTCATATCTTAGTATATAATAGAGTCAAGGGAGTCACATCACTCATATATCATGATCTTTACGTATTCAACACAAGTATTGCTATATTGTATTGGGGTTATTGGCATTGCTCTCTTGTAAGCTTGAGGAAGATATTCTGGAGATAATAGAAGACTACCTTCCCATGGACGTAGCCCAATTGGTTGAACCACATATATCTGGTGTAATCTTTTCTCTTGTTCTCTTTATCTACTTATTGTTGATATATTACTGTTTTGCATAGATAGGTAAGCTAGTTTAGCTAGATCCATATCTCTGACAATAAATTACAGGTCCATCATGTTCCCATTTACACTCAATAAAAAATATGGGTTTATAACTTTTACATCCAAACTTAGACTATATGCCCCCTAATATTCAGATCGATCCCTCCCCCTGACAAAATGATGGTCCCCAACATTCACCAGGTGAAAACAAAGACCTCATTGTATATCATACCAACATATTTATATTTATCAATTTCCAATGAAAATAAGGGTTTTTTGTGGTTTACCCATAACATTGTGTTTGTGGATGACCCATAATCGAGTTGGCAATGGCAAGACTTATCTTGGTCCCCAATTATAAAGTTGGGGAATTCTACATGCGTAGTAAATTATATTGGTAAAAATAAAACTACAATGGGATTTAATAAATCCAAAAATTAAAAAATCATGAAAAATTCATGACTTTTGGTGTAGTTGATGTCTAGCTACAAATTTGTTCATAACTTTGGTTATAGGCAATGAAACCAAATTTTGTTGAATACCCATTTGAGCTATGAAAGAGATATTTCCATCGGTATATGAAAATTGTTCTATAGTATCGCAAGGAGTGAGAAAATATTTTATGAAACTCAAGGTGCACACGGTCTTCTTGGGTCAAATACATGAAGAGCTTCAATCAACAATATATCTGAAACTAGAAAGAAAAATGAAATTTCATGAAATACCCAACTAATGAAAAGAATTTTTTGATGACCTATGGTAGACCCAATGAAACACATTGTAGAGGTTGAATCTTCTAAATTTTGTAAAAGAGGGTCGAACTTCATTGTATCCACCATTTTTATTCTATGGTGGCCATACATCTATAGGTAGGTTGAGAAAGGGTTGGAATGAGGTTTCCCAAGTTTCAATATGAATGGAAAAAAAATTAAGATATGCCATGACCATATGCAGATGAAATGATGACCGATGATCGATGTTAGAGTGTTGAGTGTAGATGGACATAAAGGATTCCAATGGTTTCTAGAGCAACAAGGGTTGTTGTATAGATCATGGAACATCTGTCTGAAACATAGAAACCCTACAAAATTTTAGAAAATGTTGCATACCAATGGATGTAGTTGTTAATTTTTCGATAATTTCATTCCATTATCATTAGGATCTCTAAGAGAATAACATGTACAACATATCAATCATAGACACAAAAACAATCACATAAGAGGCATAGAGTTTCACCAGGGAAAACCAAGAAGGTGAAAAACCCCGCAACTCCTCAAAGATAAGATAAGCCACAATACAAGATCACAATGATCAAACCCAATGAGATGTCTCTAGCTGATGCTCCTCCTCCTCCACTAGTGCGCCACTTTCTCTCTTAGCTATGCGAGCTTGAGAAGTGAGTGAATGAATCAAATGAGAGACACAACCTCTCTATTTATACACTGAATTGACCTGCCAATAAATCACTGGGGCCGACTTGCTACTCAAGCCTAATAACCCAACCACATGTGCTAACCAGGGCCGACCCCACACTGGTGGTCTAATAACCCATCAATACAAATGATGACACTTGTCGATGCACATGACGACACTTATAAATACAAATGACAACACTTCCAATCAGAGGAATAATACATCTCTATGGGATATACAATAAAGTACAAATGTAATACATAGAAGAATATATTCCGAATTTACAAATACATCAACACTCCCTCTTAACTAGGAAGGTATTCTTTCATCACAGGTCATCAATACATATTGGCGCAAGTCTTCAATTTTGGAGCTATATCATCATCATTGGATCCCAGAGCATCATCATCATCACTGCTGCTAAACTCGGCATCTCGATCATTGGGCTATCTATGAATTCTGCTCGTCATAGGAAGTTCTACAAAGCCATCCCTTTTTCATGTTGGATGTAGGCCCACCACCTGTAGGTCTTCATCATCAATGTCCATATTATGGATCCCAGGACTTATTACGTGCATTAACAAAACATAGCTCAGACTATAGGATCTTTTACATGTTGAATGTCACAAAACCTTTAAAGAGTGTCTTGCATCCTGCAAGTACTCTAAAGAGAATCTCAGGACTAATTATGAGCTTACTGCTCAACCTCTCGGATCTGTAGGGATGATTGTATGTGACCTCACACACCAAAAAACCTTTAAAGAGTGTCTTGCATCCTGCAAGTACTCTAAAGAGCATCCCAGGACTGATTACAAGCTTACTCCTCAACCTCTCGGATCTCTAGGGTTGATTACATGTGGTTAGGCAAAACCTTTAAAGAGTGTCTTGCATCCTGCAAGTACTCCAAAGAGCATCCCAGGACTGATTACGAGCTCACTGCTCAACCTCTCGGATCTCTAGGGCTGATTACATGCCTCTAGTAGCAAAACCTCGAAAGAGCATCCCAGGACTTATTTATGAGCTTACTGCTTAACCTGTCCGGATCTCTATATCCTAGGCTGTTATGAGCACACCGCTCTACCTGTCCTGATCTTGAGGATCTTTTCTATGCTACCTGCACAACCTGTCCACGGCCATGAAGTATCAACCTGATACTCATCATACATCATCTTGATGTACATGATCATCCTGATCATCATCATAGCATCGTCCTAATGCATATCATCCAAAGCATCATCCTGATACTCATCACACATGATCATCCTGATCATCGTCACTGCATCGTCCTGATGCATATCGTCCAGAGCATCGTCTTGATACTCATCACACATGATCATCCTGATCATCGTCATTGCATCATCCTGATGCATATCATGTGGAGCAACATCCTGAAGCTCATCACACATGATCATCCTGATCATCGTCACTGCATCGTCCTGATGCATATCATCTGGAGCAACATCTTGAAGCTCGTCACACATGATCAACCTCATCATATCAAGCATCCAACATTATGCATATATAAATACATGATCCAACTGATCATACAAAGCATCCACCTGATGCATATACAGAGCAGTAACTGGAGCATCGTCTTGATTCTCATCACACAACGCTTACATCCACAGCCATGGGAAGGATCCTCCTCTCACCATGCTTGGAATGGATTTTGAAAATGTGTCCCATCACTTCTTTTTCAAAGTATCTTCAATCTGAAGAACACCAAGCCTCTCTCTAAAGTATTCAAACTTCACTCTAGCTAGTGGTTTCGTCAACACATCTACAACCTGCTCATCTGTTGCAATATACAGGAGCTTCACTGCTCCTCTCTGCACCATATCCCTGATATAGTGATATTTGATCTCAATGTGTTTTGACCTATCATGGAACATCGGGTTCTCAGACAGCTTCACACAACTCTGGTTGTCACAAAAGATACCAGTAGCATCCAACTAGAGATCAAATAACTCAGACAGTAGCTTCCTCAGCCATACTACCTCACAACTAGTCGAACAAGATGAAACATACTCTGCTTCGGCTGTACTCAGTGCTACACAGGATTGCTTCCTGCTAAACCAAGAGATCACACCTGATCCCATACTGAAGCAGCACCCAGAAGTGCTCTTCCTATATGCAACACTGCCTTCCCAATCTAAATCAACATAACCCTGCAAGTTAAACTTTTGATTCGCATCATACTTGAGCCCATAATCAACTGTACCCTTCAGGTACCTCAGAATATGCTTTATATCAACTAGGTGAATACTTCTCGGATCCATTAGGAACTGGCTCAATGTGTTCACCGCAAAGCAAATATCTAGTCTCGTATTCGTCAGGTACATCAAGGACCCAATCATCTGACGATACATCGTGACATCAATCGGCTCAGATGAAGCATCACATAGAAGCTTCAGGTTCGATGCCATAGGTGTGGCCATGGCCTTGCATTCCATCATCCTGAACCTCTTCAGGATCTCTACTGCATACTTCCCTTATCCAAGGAAGATCCCATCTGCACTCTGCCACACCTCCATGCCTAGAAAATAGTGCATCATCCCCAAGTCCTTCATCTCAAACTCGGCTGCAAGCTTCCTCTTGCTGTCGGCAATCAACCCATCCTCTCTTGTAACAAACAGGTCATCCACATATAGGAGTAGTATCACAAGATTTCCTTCCTCAACCTTGTAATAGAGGTTGGAATCTACTTTACTCTTGGTAAAGCCCAAACTGGATAGAAAACTATCCATCCTACCATACCAAGTCCTAGGAGCTTGCTTCAAGCCATACAAGGATTTCTTCAACCTGAACACATATGACTCCCTGTCATGTATTTCAAAACCAAGTGGCTCCTCCACATACACTTCCTCTTCGAATGCACCATTCAAGAAAGCTATCTTGACATCCATCTGGTGTATCTTCCATTTCATCATTGCAGCTAGAGCAAGTACTGTTATGATGGAAGTGTATTTGGCTACAGGGGAAAAGGTCTCTTCATAGTCTATTCCCTCTTTCTGAGAGAAGCCACGAGCTACAAACCTTGCCTTGTATTTCTCTATGCTACCATCTGCAGCATGCTTGATCTTATAGATCCACTTGGAAGTCACAACAAACTTCCCTTCTGGTCTTAGGACCACATCCCAAACATCATTCTTCATGATCGATTGGTATTCCTTGAACATGGCATCCTTCCATTATTTCTTTTCTGCTGCCTCTTCATAACTGGAAGGTTCTTTGTTCATAATTTCACAGAGCAAGGAAACATAGCTAGTGTGTGACCTTCTCCTTTTCCTTTCTCTGTGTTCCTCTTCTGGAATACCATATCTTTCTGCATCTTGGATGATCTCTCTAGCCCATGCAGGTTTCCTCTTGTGAGATTTCTTCTCACGGGGTGGATCTATAGGTTCTTATGGATCTTCAATTTCATGGGTTGCTTCTGGAATTGCTTCATTCATAATGGTATCTTGAAATCTGGATTCCTTTGGTTCTTCATTATCTTCAATGGGTGTCTTCCTTGATTTGATGTAGGCTGAGTCCTCATCAAATGTTACATCCCTGCTAATGTCAATCTTCTTGAACCCTGGAAAGTATATTTTGTAATCCTTCAAGTTTTCACTGTAACCCACAAAGATGCCCTTCTTTCCTGAAGGATCTTGATTTGTCCTCTTTTCTTTTAGAATGTGTGTGTATACAGGATAGCCAAATATTCTGAGATGGCTTACTTTTGGTTTCTTTCCAGAGAAGACTTCTTCTGGTGTCTTATTGTCAAGTATCTTGTGAGGTGTTCTGTTTTGTACATATACAGTTGTCCTAGCTGCTTCTGCCCATAGATGCATAGGAAGGTCTTGGTCATGAAGCATTTCCCGTGCTGCTTCCATGATAGTTCTATTCTTCCTTTCTACAACTCCATTTTGTTGTGGATTGTAGGGAGCAGTCAACTCCCTCTTAATCCCTGAATCACTGCATAGCTTCTTGAAATCACTTGAAGTGAATTCTCCACCATTGTTGGATCTGAAAGTCTTAATCTTCTTATCTGTTTGATTTTCTACCAAGGCTTTGAATTCCTTGAACTTATCAAACACTTCATCTTTATTATTCAAGAAATAAACCCAAGTCTTCCTAGAGAAATCATCAATGAAAGAAACATAGTATACATACCCACTCAGAGAACTGGAAGACATTGGTCTGCATACATCAGAGTAGATAATCTCCAAAATTCCTTTTGCTTTGCTTTCACTGCTTGGAAATGCTTTATTTGTGTTCTTTCCCTTTGCACATCCTTTGCAAACACCTTCATGCTTTGGCTGGATTTCAGGAAGACCTTCTATAGCTTTGCTTGCAATTGGTAGTGCTCTATAGTGCATGTGTGCAAGCCTTCTATGCCAAAGTTCACTTGGCTCCATGGATTCATGTACCATGTCATGTTCAGGTGTCCCATCAGTTTGTACAATCCTCCCTCTTGCTCTCCAATCACCACTGCATCATCTATTGTCTTACCTTTAGGCCACATGAGTACTTGGCCATCCACAAATGCAACTCTCATTCCCTTTGCATCCAAAGATGATATGGATAGGAGATTTTTCTTGAGCCCAGGTACATATATAACATATTTCATTTTTAGAGACTTCCCAGAGTCTAGCATGTAGGAGGCTTCACCACTTCCTTTGATGGGATATTGATAATCATCCCCAAGTTTCACCTTATGGGGTGACTCATGTTCAGAAAGATCTACAAAAGATTCTTTAAACCTAGTCATGTGTTTAGAAGCCCCAATATCAATAAGCCAATCATTACATCCATGAGAGATAGTACCTGTGAGAGCAGAGATTAGAACATATTCATCTTCACTTGATGAGTCATCACTTTCTGCTCTAGCCTTCTTCTTGGGTGGTTCATCATCCTTAGTAGCATGAGCATGATATCTCTTTTTACTGCCCTTCTTCTTCTTGATGTAGTGATTCTTCCTTTTGTTCTTGGGACAATCTGAGGCAAAGTGTCCCAACTCATCACAAGTGAAGCATCGAACTTGAGAGTGATATTTCTTCTTATGAAAGTGAGAATGCTTCTTGTTGTGATATTTCTCCCTCTTAAACTTGCTTCCTTTAGTGTGTGCTGTGAGGGCTTGATCTTCACTTCCCATCTTTTCTTCTTGGGCCACAAGCCTAGCCTCTTTTTGTGAACACTCCTCCCATAGTCTACTAAAGGACACCAATTTTCTTCTTGCACAGATTCCTTGGATGAAGGAGTCCCATGACCTAGGTAGGCCATTCAATGTGGTCATTACAATTTCACCATTCTCTACTACTTCATCCACAACTTCAAGTTGTTCCTTGATTTGAGAGACCTTGGAAAAGTAGGTTTTAATGGTCTCTCCATTCTGAAGCTGTACCCCTTTCAATTGGTTCTGCAGAATCATCTTCTGATTTATGTTCTTTCCTTCAAACAACTTCGTCAAGGAGTCAAACATCTCCTTAGGTGTCTTTAGGGAAGACACATGGGGTATGAGATGGTCCTTTATAGAATCAATAATGATTCTCTTAGCCTTGACCAGGTTCTTCTTGTGTAAGGTCTTAGCCTCTTCTTCTTCTGGAACTAGAACCTCTTCCTTTATGTAGTTGTCCAACCCATTCTCTTCTAGGATTAACCCAATCCTATACTTCCATGCTTGGAAGTTATCAGCCCCTTCAAGCTTATCCTCAAGCTTGGTGTGGTGAGACATCTTAAAGAGTACTTCAAATGGAAATAGAAAAATATTTAGGTCTTACCACTTGGTTTGCTGAAAACTGGATCTGGAGCTGGATTAGGGTTTGTCAGAGAAACCCTAAAAATTCAAAATGTGAATTTCAAAATTCTGAAAGGATAGAAAGATGCGCCTTGATGAGCTAATCAGCTTGGTATACTCAGAAATTGAAATTTGCCAAGTTTCACCCTTCATAAATGCTTTTCAATCTCCCGGGTTCACTAGGGAGGACCCTAAATTAGCGTTTGAGTTTCCTGGAGCTTCACCCAACCAAAAAGTTCAATACAAAGCTCTAAACTTCAATTTTTCCAAGGAGCTTCCAGCTATGTCCTCAGATTTTAGAAATTCCTATTTTTGTGGAAACCCTAATTTTTAGGGCCAAAACTAAAAAAGCTCAGAATTGAATTCTGTCTTGATAGAAAGATGCGCCCTTCCAAGGAGAGTCAATATAGCCTTATGCCTTTGATGAATTGTGGATAGAAACCCAAATATTAAGAATCCCTAGCTTGCGCAGCTGCATAGTGCCTTCTTCTTAGGTCAGCTTTGATACCATGTTATTTTTTCGATAATTTCATTCCATTATCATTAGGATCTCTTAGAGAATAACATGTACAGCATATCAATCATAGACACAAAGGCAATCACACAAGAGACACAGAGTTTCACTGGGGAAAACCAAGAAGGTGAAAAACCCCACAACTTCCTCAAATATAAGATAAGCCACAATACAAGATCACAATGATCAAACCCAATGAGATGTCTCTAGCCGATGCTCCTCCTCCTCCACTAGTGCGCCACTTTCTCTCTTAGCTATGCGAGCTTGAGAAGTGAGTGAATGAATCAAATGAGAGACACAACCTCTCTATTTATACACTGACTTGACCTGCCAATAAATCAATGAGGCCGACTTGCTACTCAAGAGTAATAACCCAACCACATGTGCTAACCAGGGATGACCCCACACTAGTGGTCTAATAACCCATCAATACAAATGACGACACTTGTCGATGCACATGATGACACTTGTCGATGCACATGACGACACTTATAAATACAAATGACGACACTTCCAATCAGAGGAATAATACATCTCTGTGGGATATACAATAAAGTACAAATGTAATACATTGAAGAATATCTTCCGAAGTTACAAATACATCAACAGCAGTGAAATCCATTTATGATGCTCTTGCAATGGTGAACAAAGATCCAGTGTAAAAAAACCTTGTAGTACATGTTGACCAACCATGATGCTTACAGTGTATGGCATAGAAAATGGACTCTAAGAGTGTGAAAATGAGGTTGGATATTGATGCAAATATTTGAACCCAAAGTATGATTCAAATCCTCATTCCCATGGAGTGGTTACCTATTTTGATACCAATGATCCGAATCTTGAGGGATGAGATCTAGAAGGCTTGAATGTTGAGATAAGAGGAGAGAAAACATGCAAATATACCAAAAAATTCATAGAAACAACATTTATGAAAACTAAGAAATGAAAGACACCATGAAAATACAAGAGAGAGTTGGAGAAGCATGATTCTATCCATATGACCCATTACATGGAACAGGGCCAACTTTAGGACCTCTTATTCCCAATATTAACTCTCTCCCTACTACCTTTTTATAAGGTGTCTTACTGACCATATCAACTTTGATTACTTTCTTCATGAACTACATGTCCATCATGTTTCCTTTTACACTTAATATAAAGCATGGATTTATAAATTTTACATACAAACTTAGACTATATTCTTTTTCATGGAAAAAAGCGTTCTCCTTATTCAAGTAGAATAAAAAGATACATTCTGTAGGTGTATCATGCATTTCCAAAATGACTCTCCTTACTAGAGAGTAAAATATAAGCCTGTCAAAAAATATCAAAATAATTTCTTTTCTACCTGTAGTAGCTTGCAGAGAACTGCCCTTCAAAGTTTATGTTGAGATATTGTAACTTCAAAGAATATTATATATGTACTTTATTATTCCGGAGATGTTTCATTCCTCCGTGAAGATCTTATTGTATATCCGGAGATGTTTATTCCTCCGTCGCAATATGGTAACTTGGGTTATTAGACTTCCCTAGTGGGGGTCGGCCCTGTATGTGTTATGTGGGTCAAAGGGTTGTTAGACCACCCTAGTGGGGTCGGCCCAGTTAGTTATAATAGGGTATTTAACCTAATGGTTAAATACGAGCCTACATGTACTTGTGTAAAAGATATGTCAGAGTAGTGTATAAATAGAGGAGGTGTGTTCCTCATTTGATACACTCACTCACTTGAGGATAGCGCACTTGTGGAGGAGAGGTCTGCTATTGTGGAGGAGGAGATCATGTCTCATGGTTTCATCTTTGTATATTGCTGGTCATCTATATTGAGGAAGCTTTGCTGGGTTTTCTACCCCATGAGGGTTTCCCAGGATAAATCTCTGTCTCTTGTGTTTATGTTGTGCTTGTTGTTTCTTCAGTGATCCTGTATATGCTATTATTGTGAAATGGAATGTAATGATGCTATTTTATATCTTAGCATATTAAATATTAACATGGTATCAGAGATAAACTGAAGGAAGGCAAGGTATGGCACTTACGACACTTGCTTTACTTACGACAATTTGAAGGTCAGGGTTTTATATAGCAAAAACCAGTCATCATGGAACTTTCGCTATAAATCCATTTTGGAGAAGGTTCAGGATCTGAAACCTTTACAAGTCGTAGATAACATCTCCAGGTATCTTGTGTCCAAAGGACACCCTTATATTCGTTGTACTTTGTAAGTTATGATCAGTACAAGTTAGGGTTTTTGCCTCTTCCAGATCTCAGTCAAAATCAGGTGACCTAGGAAAAAATGTCATAACTTGGGCTAGAAAGCTCCAAATGAAATTTCGTAAAAAGTGACAGGTATTACACAGACTGTACTATCTCAGGAAACTTTTTCAGAGGCCGAAGCTGAACCAGTGACACATGGCACGCCGTACAAGTTCGCTCTCCTGTTTTATCCCATAAACAGGTCACATTGCGACACTTGGAATAACTCTCTCTGAGAGAGTCCAATTGAGGTCAGACCTGTCAGGATGGAATGATAATAGGGCGAGCTATCTTAGGAAACGTTTTCAGAGTCCGAAGTTCAAACAGTGACATGTGGCACGCCGTACAAGTTCGCTCTCCTGTATTATCCCAAAACAGGTCACGTTGCGACATTTGGCATAACTCTCTCTCAGGAAATCCAATTGAGGTCAGACCTATCAGGATGGAAAGATGATAGGTCAGGCTACTGCATAAAAAAAATTTAGACCCTGTGGAGCAAAAAATTTTGGAGTTATAGTAGAAACAATCAGGTACATATTTCTGTCAAAACAGAATTATTTTTGGAACACCTTTATTCATGGCTTCCGGAATTTAGGGTTTCGGAGAAAGTTAGAATTCTTGGAATCGGAATCCACGGTTGAATGCTACTTAGGAAAATTGAAATTTAGAGACCAAGATCGAATTTTTTGGTTGGGTAGAAGACCGGGCTTGATTAAACCCTAGCTCGGGATTTTGATCGGAAAGATGGAAAATTAGGGCTTCAGCAAAAGTTGGAATTTTTGAAGTCTGTAACCACGGTTGGAAGCTCCTCAGAAAAATAAGAGTTTAGAGCCTTGGATCAAACCTTTTCAATGAGCAGAAGGGTGGGATTCATCAAACCCTAGTTTGGGATCCTGTCCAGAAGATCCATAAGTTTCAAAGGCAATTTTGAGGGGTCAAATTTTGGAGATTTCAAAATTGAAGTATGCTAGTTTGATCAGCCCAGCAAGACACATCCTTCCATTCATTCGGAAGTGTGAAAGTCAAAGATTGAATTTTTAGGGTTTCTCCAGCAAACTCTAATCAAGCTCCAGATCATGTTTCAGGGGGAGTTGAGGCTAAGGCCTTACATAAGAAGACTACAAGAAGTCTCGACAGGTATGACTTAAGGAGGTTCAGGTATGTCTTGAAATCTGATTCTTGATTAAGTTCATAATGTGTTTTGTCTTCATGTTATTTATTAGTACAATCTTGATTAATGTTAGAATTGTCTATCACCCTAGTAACAGTATGAATGCATGTGAATGATCGAAGATATTCATTGATTAGGGATATATGATTGTACTAATGCATTATGGTGTTGTGTGAGGTTGATGTTGTCTGCTAACAAGATACAGGTACATCACAAAAGACAAATCAAGTTCCATGACCATGACATCATGAAGACAAAGACTCATCCATAATCTTTGTTCTACTTACGAGGTATGTATGACTTTGTTATATTATGCTTAACCTATGAGACATGCAGGTTCTAGCTCAGGATCTCTAAATCATTGAAGAGGTTGTTTAGGTATATTGTACATAACTAAGCAGGTATACTAATCCAGGTATGTTTTCCTATGTCATGTTAGAATCTTACCTTGTATTGGGATCCCTTATATAAGTATACTTGGCATGATTAGATATGCTTATTCATAAAGTTAGTAATCAAGGGATTATGCATATTATGTCTTTTATCTTGATTGATGATATGCATGAGTAAAAGAAGTCTTCCCTGAAATCTTGAATACTAATGTTTATTATTTATGATCGTGACTATACATATTCAAGACTATTTAGATGTTTTGATAATGTTTATAATATACTAATGAATGTATGTTTGTGTATGAGATCATGAGGATAACACTACTGCACACTTGAGCATGGACAGTGGTATAGAATGAATAGAAGTTCAAAAGACATTTAGAAGACCAAGCGAGAGGCAACCACACAAACATAAAAGATAAGTATTTGAGTTGTTATTTAAAATAGTAAATGATATTGCTTGTAATAGATTGTATGCATATTTAGAATATATCACGCTAAGTGTAAACATTCATAGAGCATTGAACAGTATACTACTAATATGCATATGATTGGTAAGTTGGACAAACATTTCATTGTAGCTTGTCTAGAATGAAACCTCTTTGCTGACATGCTGACAGATGTGCACACTCTCGATAGTATGTTCTGGTGGAGATGGAAGGCATCTAGATAGCCACTGTATGCATACAGGATATGGGAAAGTGTTGTGCCAAAGTATTGGTCAAGATTGTTGCATAACTATGTAAATGATATCTGTATGCATAATAGATTATCCTGTCAATATGATTTGATGATTATGAAGTATCACTAATCATGTACTTAAATTTGATTTGTAGGAAAGATCATGATGAATGATGAACACTGAACAAGCGATGGATGTTCAACAAAAGATTTACAAATCAAACACACTATAGAAGGCTTGAGGCTAGAAGATTCTATTAGAAAGAGGAAGAGAATCATGATGAGATGTTTGCTCCAAGTGGCTAGATAAGACCATTCTCTTAATGGTGTAATTAAAGAAGAAGTCTGAATCAGGTTCTGTATGAGTTCCCAGGATCGATAATCATTTGATGAGCTTAATGATCACCATGGGCGATGTGGATCTCAACCTTCGCTACAAGGTTGAATATGGTTTCTATACACAGATGACATGGATGCAAGAAGGAACTCACCACAGAGTTCGAATGATATTGAGGCACAGATAGATATGCGGAAGATCATTCAATGCAGAGTGTGAATGATGTTCAGTCACAAAGGGAGAATTAACAGTTTCTTGATAAGCTTGGACTTTACCAAAAGTAAAGTTGTTACTAACCTTTACCTTAAGGTTGTAGGTGATGAACCTATCATACCATTATTGTATGATGATGATCTCTTTCTAACAAGAAATGAGAAACAGATCATGAAAAGAAAGAAGAATATGGCTGAAGAAATGAAAATGAAAGATCTCAGATTGATGCATTACTTCCTAGGTCTGGAAGTATGGCAAGGCTCAAAAGGAATCTTTCTCAACCAAGGAAAGTATGCTGAGAAATATTAAAAGGACTTGATGTGTTGGTATGGCCACTCTTGAAGTTGTTAGCAGATGACTCATCAGAGTTAGTGGATAGAACTCTGTATAGAAAAAATATTGAGTCATTGATGTGTCTAACGAATACTAGGTCAGATATATGCTTTGCTGTGAACACCTTGAGTCAGTATCTAGTGGAAACTAGATGTGTTCACCTGATAAGTTGTAAATCATGTGATGTGGTACCTAAAGGATACAATAGAATTTGATCTATGTTATCTTGGAGATCATGACTTCAGATGGATACACAAATGTTGATTGGGCAAGAACTTTATCAGACAGGAAGAGCACATCGAGAGGATGTTATTGTCTGGGATCAACCATGATCTTGTGGTTGAGCAAGAAACAATCTAGTGTGGCTCTTAGCACAAGCAGAATATATGGCTGCTTGCTCTGCTAATTGTGAAGCGGTATGGCTTCAGAATTGACTTAGAGATGGACCCAACTATGACCCTATGTGACAAACAGAGTTGTACCAAAATGGCAGAGAATCCAGTGTTCCATGATAAGTCAAAGCACATAGAGATCTGACATTTCTATATACAAGATATGGTGCAGAAAAGAATTAAAGTTCGAATTTGTAACAAGTTGACAATATACTAACCAAACCTCTATCGATCCAATGTACTAACCAAACCTCTACCTCAAGTAAAGTTTTTTGAGACAAACTTAAAATAGTTCAGAAGAACCCTCCTCAAAAGGGGGAGTGATGTGATCACTTATGATAAGATTTCCCACATTGACAGTGAGGTCGATGATATGGATACTTATATTGGTGATGCCGACAAAGAGGTTGGTGGACATGATAGGATTGCATCATCCTCAAGAGAGCCGTAGACGTATGTCTTCGAGAATGAAGTCCTTGGTGGACATGATAGGATTGCATCATCCTCAAGAGAGCCGTAGACGTATGTCTTCGAGAATGAAGTCCCTGGTGGACATGATAGGATTGCATCATCCTCAAGAGATCCGTAGACGTATGTCTTCAAGAATGAAGTCCTTGGTGGACATGATAGGATTGCATCATCCTCAAGAGAGCCGTAGACGTATGTCTTCTAGAATGAAGTCCTTGGTGGACATGATAGGATTGCATCATCCTCAAGAGAGCCGTAGACGTATGTCTTCGAGAATGAAGTCCTTGGTGGACATGATAGGATTACATCATCCTCAAGAGAGCCGTAGATGTATGTCTTCGAGAATGAAGTCCTTGGTGGACATGATAGGATTGCATCATCCTCAAGAGAGCCGTAACAGATGTCTCCGAGAAAGAAGAGGGATTGTATCATCCTTGAACACATGTTCTAAAAGAGAGTCGTAGACATGATGTATCCAAAAATGAAGTCCTGAATGAACAGGTAGGGGATTGTATCTTCCCCAGACTTAGGTCCCAGAATTGATCCGTAGACTGAGGTCTCCGAGAATTGAATATAGGACTGCATCGTCCCTGGACCTCAGTTCAAAATGTACGTGATGGGATTGCATCGTCCCTAGACATGAGATTTGTCTTAAATGGATAAGGACTGATCATCCTGGAACTAGATCGGGATTGCATCATCCCTAGACATGAGATTTGTCTTAAATGGATAAGAACTGATCATCTTGGAACTGGATCAGGATTGCATCATCCCTAGACATGAGATTTGTCTTAAATGGATAAGGAATGATCATCCTAGAACTAGATCGGGATTGCATCATCCCTAGACATGAGATTTGTCTTAAATGGATAAGGACTGATCATCCTGGAACTAGATCGGGATGGCATCGTCCCTAGACATGAGATTTGTCTTAAATGGATAAGGACTGATCATCCTGGAACTGGATCGGGATTGCATCATCCCTAGACATGAGATTTGTCTTAAATGGATAAGGATTGATCATCTTGAAACTGGATCGGGATTGCATCGTCCCTAGACATGAGATTTGTCTTAAATTGATAAGGATTGATCATCCTGGAACTGGATCGGGATTGTATCGTCCCTAGACATGAGACTTGTCTTAAAGTGATAAGGATTGATCATCCTGGAACTTGATCTGGATTGTATCATCCATGGACCTATGTCCTAAAGAGAGCGGGATTGATCATCCTGTAATATGATCGTGTGTGTTGCAGGATATGCTGCTATGTATTAGTGAGAATACATGCTTTTGATGATAGATGTATTAGTGAGAATACATGCTTTTGATGATGGATGTATTAGTGAGAATACATGCTTTTGATGATGGATGTATTAGTGAGAATACATGCTTTTGATGATAGATGTATTAGTGAGAATACATGTTTTGATGATATATGTGTTGGTGTGGATACTAATACAGATGATCCAGATGCTGTAGATCGTGATGATCTGAATGCTATAGATCGAGATGATCCAGATGCTGTAGATCGTGATGATCCAGATGCTGTAGATCGAGATGATCCAGATGCTGTAGATCGAGATGATCCAGATGCTGTAGATCGTGATGATCCAGATGTTGTAGATCGTGATGAACCAGATGCTATAAGAGATGATGTGACGATGCTGATCGTTTTGATCTAGACGACGATGTTGATCGTGTGACGATGATGCTGACGATCGTGAGGATTCAGATATTGATGTTGCTGTATCTGTTTGAGTGCTGCAGAAGATAAAGACTCAGTACTGAAGATGTTGATGTTCCAGTATTGAAGATGTTCTAGTAACTGGTTGAGTTACTGATGATGTTGAGAAAGATTCCAATGATTTATAGATGTATCATGTATGATGTTTATGACTCCTTGCTCGTGCAGATGCTGTTATAATATCCTTCTCGTTAAGGGGGAGTGTTGAGATATTGTAACTTCAAAGAATATTATATATGTACTTTATTATTCCGGAGATGTTTCATTCCTCCGTAAAGATCTTATTGTATATCCGGAGATGTTTATTCCTCCGTCGCAATATGGTAACTTGGGTTATTAGACTTCCCTAGTGGGGGTCGGCCCTGTATGTGTTATGTGGGTCAAGGGGTTGTTAGACCACCCTAGTGGGGTCGGCTCAGTCAGTTATAATAGAGTATTTAACCTAATGGTTAAATACGAGCCTACATATACTTGTGTAAAAGATATGTCAGAGTAGTGTATAAATAGAGGAGGTGTGTTCCTCATTTGATACACTCACTCACTTGAGGATAGCACACTTGTGGAGGAGAGGTCTGCTATTGTGGAGGAGGAGATCATGTCTCAGGGTTTCATCTTTGTATATTGCTGGTCATCTATATTGAGGAAGCTTTGCTGGGTTTTCTACCCCATGAGGGTTTCCCAGGATAAATCTCTGTCTCTTGTGTTTATGCTGTGCTTGTTGTTTCTTCAGTGATCCTGTATATGCTATTATTGTGAAATGGAATGTAATGCTGCTATTTTCTATCTTAGCATATTAAATCTTAACAGTTTATATCAGAATAGAGAATTCAACATTTAAGTTGGATCATAAAAATACAATCCTATCAAAAAAGATCAAAATAATTATTTTCTTCCTGTAGCAGCTTGTAGAGAAATGTCCTTCAAAGTTTACGAAACATAGACTTCAACATTTAAGTCTGAATAGAAACTTTAGAAACTTCAGAGTTTAAATCAGAACAAAGAGTCTTAACTAGATATGTCTTATACATATACCAATTAAAAGTATTCAATATTACCTTGGTGATGGCTTAACAATACTCCACCCTTGAATTCATCTAGTGCGAAGGAGTTAAGCATAAGCTTTAGTCCTTTCTTTGATAAATTGTCATCCTTCTAATTGAGTTCATGGTATATATGTGTGTACTGGATGTGCTAAAAACAACTGGAGATCAATTTCAATTCTTCCACTATCCTTGTTAGTTTAATATCCTGTATTTGAACTTGTGAGTTTATCCAAATAATTACCAGTTTAGAGTCATCGAATATTTGAAAAGCAGGGAATCCATTGTGCATTTCATTCTTAAGAAGGTAGAACAAAGCCAAAAATTCCCCAATGTTGTTAGTACCACTATTGGCATTTTCTTTAAAGAGGAATTTATGATTTGCTGAAAGATAAAAGACAAAACCCAGACCCATCACCCGAATGATGCCTTGGTATGCACCATTCAAGAAACTCCAAGATTTTGACAAGTCCACTGGAGGTGCATTGAAGAATCTAGGAGCAATATGCTTTGGAGGAACTTTATAGTAAGGAAGTACCCAAAAAACACTTGAAGACATTTGGACTACTAGAAAAAGGTTTTCCTTCAAAAATAAATGATTTCCGATTGAGACAAATACCTAATGGGATGAGGTAAGGAACAACCTGAAAGTTTTCCAATTCTTTCCTTCTGAACCAGGCTTGAAAACAATATTCCATTGAGATTCCATTCCAGAGAGAACCAAAACTAAGAGAATCTTCCACATCCTTCTAGACCCGAAGGGATAAGTCACAATGAATCAGAAGATGCAAGTTATTTTCATCCTAAGAGAAACATAATGGTCTTCGTCTAGGCCCTATTCTCCCTAACTTCAGTAAGAGGTCCCAAGTAGGAACCATTCCTATTAATGAAAACCACATAAATAATGTAGCATTCAATGGGTATTTCACCTTCCAAAGAACCTTTCATCACCACCTTATACCTCTAGCAACCAACTCTGTTAAAGATTGATAACCCAATCTTGAAGAATATGATCCTCCAATCTTATTGAAACCCCAAATTATTTCATCCATGTTTTCATTAAGGTGGATGTGACCTTTTTTAATTCAAAGAGGATATTATTCCATGATTTTTCCCAATCACCTTCCAACCCAAGTGATGTTGAGACTAACCATCCTTGTTTCCACATTATTGATTATATAGGTGTATTGACCATGTTAAGAGTATCTTGACCTAATATATTGAATTCTATAATAGGTCGCGTTGGTTCTGAATTTTTTTTCGAGTTGTTCACTTTGGAGGCATTCAATGCTAGCCCTGTAGGATGTGTTTAGGGATTCGATCCCTAGACATCCCAGAAGATGGATTCTAAATGCCCTGAGGAGCGCTGGCGGCAACTGGATGTTTCCTTCAGGGAACTAGTTGATGCTTACCCCCTTCCCTCCGCCTTCGTGACTGCTGCTAGGGATGGCTTCATTAAGTGGGAAAATGCCCCTAAGATCCAGATCATGTCGGCTGCTTCTAGAATGAAAGCTATTGCTTTAAGTGATAGAGGTCTGATTGGCCAATTTACAGGTATCTGGCCATCGCCTAAGTCTATGGACTTCTGGGTTAAAAAAAACTGGATGCCTCTGATCAATGGAGGCTTGCAACATTGATTATGTGGGAAGGGATACTTCACCTTTTTGTTTGAGAATAAAGACGATCGATATCTCATTTTTAGAAGTGGGCCTTACTTCATGGGCCCTAGAGGTCTTTACCTAAATCATTGGTGCTTATCCTTTGACTCGGATAAAGACGTTCCCTCTGCAGTTCCTGTATGGGTTCGTTTTCCCCACCTCCCACTTCATTATTGGAATGATGAATCCCTTCAGGCGATAGGTAACTCCCTTGGAAAATATATTGACAAAGCAGAACCTAAAGGATCTCTATTCTCTTGTGTATGGATCTGCGTGGAGGTGGATTTGGAGAAGGGGTTACTGGAGGTAATTATCTTTGCATGGACGGATGGGAATATGAACAAAAGGTCGATTACGAGCAGTTTCCATTTAAATGTAAAAAATGCCATGAATAGGGCCTTTTCATAAAAAAATGTCCCAAAGCAATACAAGAAGCAACAGAGAAACTCAAGATGAAGGTCGGCAACAAGCAAAGAAAAGCAGGAGAACGATCAATCCCAATCTAGCGGAAAAGGAAACGCAGCTACAAAAGGATACAACACCATCTCAAACAGAAAAAGAAGCCATGGGAACCAACCCATTCACTGCCCTAAATGGTGAAGAAGGAGAAATCATCATGGAAGAGGAACAAACTACTGAGGAGGGGGATAAACCTCGGGAGACAGCAAAAATCAGCTCAGATCTCACTCTTGGAGAAGAGAACTCTGATCACACAGTTGATATGCAATCCCAAGGTGGATCTTGGGCAGAAAAAGTAAAAAATGGCAAAGCCAAAGCATCCTCTTCACCCTCGGATTCCTCCTCCAACGGAACTCAAGAAGAAATAACCCCGGCACCAAATACTCGAGGTCGAAGATCTCACAAGTATCTTCGGGAATTGGAAGCAGAACGGGAAATTGAATTGGGAAGGCAAAGAAGCATCAAGGAAACTAAGCTGTTGAAAAACCTAAAAACCCTAGGGAAAGCTGATGGAAGGCCAAAGGCAGAGCCTCAATCATCCAAGAAGTAATGAAGATCATCTCTTGGGATTGTAGGGGACTTGGCGGAGCAAGAAAATTAGAAGCAGTAAAAGAAATAATCAAATCTGAATGGCCCGATATCCTGCTTGTCCAAGAGACAAAAATGAGTGATGAAGGAATCCTATCACTCTCACAACATTTCTGGAAAAACAGTCAGGGGGATACCATTAGTTCCAAAGGTGCCTTTGGAGGATTAGCAACCATTTTATCAAGTAAGTATGATCTGATAAACATTAAAAAAAATCAACATTAGTTATTGACTGAGCTGTAGGAAAAAAATAATTAATCCAACTTATTTATTTGCAATATTTATGGTCCCACGCATTACAAAGACAAGCAATCCTTTTGGGAGGAGCTTTCATCTTTAAAAGACGAGCTGAGAGGAAAGGATCTCATAGTAGTTGGCAATTTTAATGCTACGAAGTCTTAGCTCAAAGAGGGGCGATTCTAGGGTAAGGGATCCCTTTGGGGAATTCTTGGAGGATCTTATCTCTGACTTGGATCTCATTGATCAACCTCTAAAAAATGGCACTTATACTTGGAGTAACAAAATGGTGGGAATTGGTCATATAGAGGCCAAGCTTGACAGATTCCTTATTAGCTCGACCTTTCGGCTAAAAAACCTTCTCCCTTCCTCCTATGCCTTACCTTCTGCAACTTCTGATCACAATCCAATTTCCTTAGTTCTCCCCCCCCCCCCCAACCTTAGTCCCATCCCGTTCCGGTTCAACCACCTCTGGCTTCACGATATCAAGGCTCTGGCCATAATAAATTAGGTTTGGAGCAAAGCTTGCTCGGGCTCCTCAAGTTTTATTTGGGAAACTAAACTCAGAAAAGTGAAATCAGCCCTGAAAGAGTGGGCGAAAAGGGATTTGAAAAGCCCCCAGTTTACTAAATCCCATCTGCAAAAAGACCTTGCAACGCTTCAGTAAAAAATGGAGACCATTGACATCACCCCCGAGATCATTTGTATGGAGAAGTATCTCAATAATAAAATTCTCAAAGAATCCAGATGTGAGGAAGAGGATTGGAGAATCAAATCAAGACAGCTTTTGATAAAAGGAGGGGATAGTAACAATGACTATTTTCATAAGCAAGCTAAGCTAAGACTAAGTTTCAATATGATTAAAGAGCTAAAGGACAAAGATGGAATCAAAATCATGGAGCAGGGGGGAATTAAAAACCATGTTTTTCAACACTTCCGAGACCTTTACTTGGATAAAAAAGAGACCGACCCCGTTGCTCAGGAAGACCTCCTTTTGGGCATTCCTCAAATCATTTCAGATGCTGAGAACATGGATTAGCCAAGCCTATTCTAGAATATGAGAATAAAGAAGCTATTTGGTCCCTTCAAGCGGACAAATCCCCTGGCCCAGATGGTTTCACCATCAACTTCTATAGAGCAGCCTGGGATATCATTAAGGAAGATTTGAAAAAAATGCTTAATTGGATGAGAAAGAAGGATAAGGTGAGGGGGGCTACCAACTCCTCTTTCCTCGCCTGATTCCTAAAGATAAACACCCCACCTCCATTGATCGCTTTAGACCAATCTCCTTGTGCAATACTTCTTATAAAATCCTCTCTAAGATCTTGGTAACCAAAATGAGAAGTGTAATGGGAAATCTAATCTCGGAAACTCAAGGAGGATTCATCATGGGGCGGAAAATCCTTGATAATATCATCATAGTGCAGGAGGCCATCCATTCTAGTCTTGAAATAGGTCAACAAGGTATGGCAATCAAACTCGACATGGCTAATGCCTTCGCTAGGGTAAATCATTCTTTTCTTTTTTATATCATGTCAAAGTTCGGTTTTTCTAATCGATTTGTAAGATGGATTAAGGTTTGCTTTAGCATCCCCTAGATTGCTCCTTTGGTTAATGGCAGGCCAACAAAGTTCCTCCAAGATTCCAGTGGCATCCGACGAGGCTTTCCGCTGTCACCTTTTCTTTATCTTTTGGTTGCAGATTCTCTGAGCAGGAAACTACTTCTCCTCCAGACTAATGGAGATCTTAAAAGGATCAAAATAGCCAGAGGGGTGAGGCCGAAAAACCATGCACAGTTTTTTTATGATACCATCCTACTCGAGGGAGCCTCTACCATTATAGACAAAATATTTAAGAGCACTCTGAACACTTTTCTTTCAGCCTCTGATGGCAAGGTAAACTCAACAAAATCAAAAATTTATGGGTGGAACTACCCTCCCAGCACCTTGGCAAGAATCGTTAGAATTCTGGATGAAGGAGTCTCAGTGTGGAATTCTTCCAGTTACTTAGGAATCACCATATTCAAAGGAAAAAATAAAAAGGAGGATTGGCAGGATCTCTTTGAGGAAAAAAAAAAACATCCAAGCTTGGGGCTCTAGATGGCTCAACTCTGCAGGTAAACTTGTGCTAATTAAATCGGTCATCTCTGCCTTACCAATCTATGTTTGCTCCATATCAATAGCCCCAAAATATATCATTCAAGAAATTAATAGGGAAATAAGAAACTTTCTCTGGAAAGGGGGAAAAAACTCAAACACAAAAAGGTTTCATCTCATTGATTGGGATACGGTCTGCTGCTCCAAAGAAAATGGTGGGGCAGGTGTTAAAATCCCTCTACATATGAATCTGGCTCTTGGTGCAAAGATTCTCTGGAGATTAATTTATGGGGAGAGTGTTTGTTGGAAAAAGGTTCTTCAAAAAAAATACATGACTGGCTCTAGAAGAAGAAGCATAGAGAATGTTGACATGACTAAGAATGGGTCTCCTGGGTCTCCTATATGGGATCTCTGTAAAAAAGCGGCCCATATAATCCATGATAATGTATATTGGATTGCTGGAAACAGAAAATGGATCAAAATTTGGAAAGATAAGTTGGGCTCCAGCTCCCCATCCAATTATTGCCACGAATTAGGGGATCTAAAAGATTGGCTTGATAAAAAAAATATCAAAACTCTGTATGATCTCTCCATTTGGAAATCTAGTGGAAGATGGACTGGTTGGAAGAATTTGGAGCCTCCGAACCAGCTTCTTGTTAAGTTTTAAACCAAATAGACTAGCAAGATCACTGAAAGAAACATAATCACAAGATAGACACAAAAATTACCCTGGAAAACCCTCATGGGGTAGAAAACCCAGCAAATCTTTCCTCAATAAGATGATCAACCAAAATACAAGATGTGCTCCAAGACTTGTCCTCCTTCTCTATCTTCCAGACAGACCTCCCAGACACAAGTGCGCTACTTTTCTGAGATGTGAGTGTGTATCAAATGGGGAGCTCCTCTCCTCTATTTATACTAGATCCCAACTGACCAAAAACCCTAATGGGGCCGACCTCTACTTGAGAAGTCTAATAACCCCTAAAATATAAACTCAGGGCTGACCCCCACATGGTGGGTCTAATAACCCTAGTTCCCACACACCATCGGAGGAATAAACATCTCCGGATACATAATAGAATTGCCACGGAGGGATGAAACATCTCCGGAGTAATAATGTACAAATATAATATTCTTATAAGTTACAATATTCAACACTTCTTGCAAACTACAGTGCTCTTTTATCCCTTCTCAATGGTAATAATCCCATTCATAAGAACGTCAAGGATAGCAGGGGCTGGGGAAAGAAGGGTTTCTACATGGTTAAGGAAGGATATAGCCATGTTTTCCACAGCAAGACCAATCCCAAAACCGATATAACCTGGAATAAGATTTGGAATAAAGATGGTCTTCCAATGATCAATGCCTTCTTTTGCCTACTTGCTCATCAAAAAACTCTGACAGCAGAGAATCTAAGAAAGCGTGGAATAGCCGGACCACTCAAATGCATTCTGTGTAAGGAGGCTGAAGAAAACTTGGTCCATCTTTTCATCGAATGTAAGTTTTCTCAGGAGGTATGGAATCTAGCTTATAAAGGCCTAAATGTCAATCTTGTCTTTCCCACGAATTGGAACGATCTCTTCAACTACTGGAGAGATTACTATACTGGCCCTTTAAAGAATAAACCTGACTTTACTAGAGCCTCGGATGCCTTTCCAAGATACATTAGCTGGAAAATATGGAACGCCAGAAACTATGAAATTTTTGAACAAAAAATCTCTAATCCAAATAAGGTAGTTGCCTCAGTAAAGGCAGTTTGGTCTGAGGCCTTATGCTCAAGACTAATGACAAACTTACCTAAAGAACCTCTGACTATTGAAGAAAGAGACTGGATGTATGGTCTTTTTGTTCCCCCACCTTATCTCAATCTTTGGACAAAGCCCCCCAAAAAGCCAAACGTTGAACATTGGCAACTCAAGATGAATAATGAGAGTTTTCAGACTTGGAGAACAAAGCTTGGGTGTTGTATTCTGCTCTTTGATGGGGCCTCGAAAGGCAACCCAGGTTTGGCTGGTGCAGGGGGTGTTATTCTGGACCCAGGGGGGATAAGCTGAGAAATTACTCCTGGAGCATTGATAACAAAACCAGTAACAATGTTGAATGGCTTTCCCTTATCAAAGGGCTGGAACTAGCAAGAGAATTGAAAATTGAGAACATTGCTGCGATCGGTGACTCCACTATTGTCATAAGAGAAGCTAGAATCTTGGTAAGAAAAAACAAAAAACCAGTTACCAAAATGCATCATCTTTTACAATACATAGCCAAGGAATTCAAGCATATTAAATTTTACCATATCCTGCCAGGCCAGAATCAACAGGCGGATGGGTTAGCAAACAAAGGTGTAAGTCTGAATCATGGCACCCTGGAATTGTTAAATTTTGAGCATTAATTCATTATACTCTAGTATCTTTACTGAGAGAATAACATATACAGTATATCAATGCATGACAATCACAATATGACAAGCATCACAAGAATCAAAAGCATAAGAGACAAGAGACACAGAGTTTCCGTGGGGAAAAACCTAAGGTGAAAAACCCCACAACTTCCTTAGAGATAGAGAGAGCAATGGCTCAACCAAAATACAACCAAATAACACTAAGATAGTCTCCTAGCAGATGATCCTCCTCCTCCTCACTAGTGCGCCACTTTTGAGAGTGAGAGTGAGTTACTTTTTTCGAGTGAGTAAAATAGAGATCTCCTATCTCTATTTATACTCACCTTTTTGCCCAGTGACCTAATGGGGCCAACTTGTCTAGTTAGATACATCCACATTATATTATATATAATTCCGGGCCGACCCCACATGGTGGTCTAATAACCCATCGGCAAGTACACATGCTTGCGACACGTGTCAATCCACATGACGACACCTCCTTATAGAGGAATGACACATCTCTTATAAGGGTACAATAAATATATATAAAATACACAGATGAAATACATTCCAAAGTTACATATACATCAATACTCCCTCTTAACTAGGAAGGTATTTCTCGACACAGATCTGCTAGACAAGTCTTCTTCTCTGGATCATCGTCACTGCTGCTGCTATCTCAACCAATCTCTTACTCTACTCGTCATAGGAAGTTCTACAGAGCTAGTCCTTTTTCATACTGGATGTAGGCCCACCACCTGTAGGTCTTCATCATCAATGGCCATACTGTGGAATCCTCAGGACTTATTACGTGCATCACAAAACCTGGCTGCAGCATCCCAGGCTATTACGAGCACATAGCTCTACCTGTAGGATCTCCCAGGAGCACATTACATGTGACCCATCACAAAACCTGGCTGAAGCATCCCAGGCTGTTACGAGCACACGGCTCTACCTGTCGGATATCCCAGGAGCACATTACATGTGATCTCACCACAAAACCTAGCTGAAGCATCTAAGGCCTTTTTCATCCTGTCCAGATCTCCCAGGAGCAAATTACATGTGGTCATGGAAAAACCTGGCTGAAGCATCTGAGGCCTTTTTCATCCTGTCCAGATCTCCCAGGAGCAAATTACAAGCCATAGGACAAAACCTCGAAAGAGCATCTGCCAGATATCCTAGGGCACCGAATTACATGCCATAGGCAAAACCTCGAAAGACTATCTGCAGATCTCCCCGGGCACAAATTATATGTCCTCCCAAAGCAAAACCTTGAAAGAGCATTTGCCAAATGTCCCAGGGCACCGAATTACATGCCATAGGAAAAACCTCGCAAGACCATCTACAAATCTCCCAGGGCACAAATTACATGCTTACCTGCACAACCTGATCCACGGCCACACAGTATCATCTGATACTCATCATACATCATCCTGATGTACACATGATCATCCTGATCATCATCACTGCAACATCCTGCTACATGTCATCTGGAGAAGCTCGTCATCCACGATCATCCTGATCATCATCACTGCAACATCCTGCTACATGTCATCTGGAGAAGCTCGTCATCCACGATCATCCTGATCCTACCATGCATCCATCTGATGCATACCAAGTATCTATCTGATACATATCATCATACATAGTGTATCCACCTGATACATAGATACATGATCCACACAATATATCCATCAAAATACATGATCCACCTGATCATACCTGATACATATCAATATACATGATCTATCTGATCACACAATGTATCCACCTGATACATATACAGATACATGGTCCAAGCATCCAACATGATGCATATACACAATACATACAAATGATCCAACTGATCATATCCAGCATCAACATGATGGGTACATACATATAAATGATCCAACTGATCATATCCAGCATCCAACATGATGCATACATACATACATAAAAATGATCCAACTGATCATATCCAGCATCCAACATGATGCATACATACATACATAAAAATGATCCAACTGATCATATCCAAGCAGAAACCAGAGCATCATCCTGATGCTCATCATCCAGCGCTTACATCCACAGCCATGTGAAGGGTCCCCCTTCCAACATGCTTGGAATGGCTTCAGAAAATGTGTCCATCACTTCTTCCCCGAACTGTCCTCGATCTGAAGCATGCCAAGCCTCTCTATGAAGTACTCGAACTTCACCCTGGCTAGTGGGTTCGTCAGCACATCTACAATCTGCTCGTCCGTCACAACATACATGATCTTCACAGCTCCTCTCTACACCATATCCCTGATATAGTGATATTTGATCTCTATGTGTTTCGACCTGTCATGAAACACTGGGTTCTCGGACAACTTCACACAACTCTGGTTATCATAGAATATACCAGTAGCCTCCAACGGGAGATCAAATAACTCAGAAAGTAGCTTTCGTAGCCATACTGCCTCACAACTAGCTGAACAGGCTGCAACATACTTAGCCTCAGCTGTACTCAGTGCTATGCAAGACTGCTTCCTGCTAAACCAAGCTATCACACCTGATCCCATACTGAAGCAGCACTCAGATGTGCTCTTCATATCTGCAGCACTGCCATCCCAATCTGAATCAACATAACCCTACAGGTTAAACTTTTGATTCGCTTCATACTTGAGCCCATAATCCACTGTACCCTTCAAGTACCTCAGAACATGCTTTACAGTAACTAGGTGAACACTCCTCGGATCCGTCAGGAACTGGCTCAATGTGTTCACAGCAAAGCAAATGTCTGGTCTCGTGTTTGTCAGGTACATCAAGGACCCAATCATCTGACGATACATAGAGACATCAACTGGCTAAGATGAAGCATCACATAGAAGCTTCAGATTCGATTCCATAGGTGTGGCCATGGCCTTGCAATCCATCATCCCAAATCTCTTCAGGATATCTACTGTGTACTTCCCTTGACCAAGGAAGATCCCACCTGCAATCTGCCACACCTCCATCCCTAGGAAATAGTGCATCATTCCCAAATATTTCATATCGAATTCAACATCAAGCTTCCTCTTAGTATCTGCAATCAGTCTGTCATCTCCTGTTACAAATAAGTCATCCACATACAGGAGTAGAATCATAGGATTCCCTTCCTCAACCTTGTAGTAAAGGTTGGAATCCGCTTTACTCTTGGTAAAGCCCATACTAGATAGGAAACTATCCATCCTACCATACCAAGTTCTGGGAGCTTGCTTCAAGCCATACAAGGCTTTCTTCAATCTGCACACATATGACTCCCTGTCATGTATTTCAAAACCGAGTGGCTGTTCCACATATACTTCCTCTTCTACTACACCATTCAAGAAAGCAGTCTTGACATCCATCTAGTGTATTTTCCATTTCATAGCTGCAGCCAGGGCAAGTACTGTTCTGATGGAAGTATACCTAGCCACAGGTGCAAAAGTTTCTTCATAATCTATTCCCTCTTTCTGAGAGAAGCCACGAGCTACGAATCTTGCTTTGTATTTCTCCACACTGCCATCTGGAGCATGCTTGATTTTGTAGATCCACTTGGAAGTCACAACACACTTCTCTTTAGGTCTTTGGACAACATCCCAAACATCATTCTTCATTATTGATTGGTATTCCTCAACCATAGCATCCTTCCATTCTTTCTTTTCCGCTACTTCTTCATAACTGGAAGGCTCTTTGTTCATAATGTCACAGAGTAAAGCAACATAACTGGTATGTGATCTGGTTCTCTTCTTTGCTCTGTGTTTTTCTTCTGGAATGCCAAATCTTTCTGCATCTTGAATGAGCCCTCTATCCCATGCAGGTTTCCTCTTGTGAGAATTATCCTCACGAGGTGGATCTACAGGTTCTTGCGGATCTTCAAATTCACGAACAACTTCTGGAACTGCTTCAGTCATGGTAGTGTCTTGAAATCTAGTTTCCTTAGGTTCTTCATCAACTTCGATAGGTTCCTTCCTTGATTTGATGAATGCTGATTTTTCATCAAATGTTACATCCCTGCTGACATCAATCTTCTTGAACCCTGGGAAGTATATTCTGTAAGACTTCGAGCTTTCACTGTAACCCACAAAGATACCCTTCTTTCCTGAAGGATCTAGTTTAGTCCTCTTTTCCTTTGGGACATGAGTATATACTGGACAACCAAATATTCTTAGATGACTGACTTCAGGTTTCTTACCAGAAAAGACCTCTTCTGGTGTCTTGTTGTCCAATATCTTGTGGGGTGTTCTGTTCTGCACATACACAGCTGTTCTAGCTGCTTCTGCCCATAGATGCATAGGAAGATCCTGGTCATGCAACATTGCCCTTGCTGCTTCCATGATAGTTCTGTTCTTCCTTTTTGCAACACCATTCTGTTGAGGATTATAAGGAGCAGTCAACTCCCTCTTAATCCCTGAATCACTACAAAGCTTCTTGAAGTCACTTGAGGTGAATTCTCCACCATTGTCGGATCTGAATGTTTTAATCTTCTTGTTAGTTTGATTCTCCATCAAGGTTTTGAATTCCTTGAATTTATCAAGCACCTCATCTTTTCCCTTCAAGAAGTATACCCAAGTCTTCCTGGAGAAGTCATCAATAAATGAGACATAGTAAACATACCCACTTAGAGAACTTGATGACATAGGACCACATACATCTGAGTGGATGATTTCCAGGATGTCTTTTGCCTTGCTTTCACTGCTTGGGAAAGCCTTCTTAATGTTCTTACCTTTTGCACATCCTTTGTGAACACCTTCATATTTGGTCTTGATTTCAGGAAGACCGTCTACTACCTTGCTTGCAATTGGAAGTGATCTATAGTGCATATGAGCAAGTCTTCTATGCCAAAGTTCACTTAGCTCCATGGATTCATGCACCATGGCATGTTCAGGTTGTCCCTTCAATTTATACAAACCTCCCTCTTGCTCTCCAATCACTACTGCATCATCTATGTTCTTTCCCTTTGGCCACATTAGGACTTGGCCATCCACGAATGCAACCCTCATATCTTTTGCATCCAATGCAGAGATGGAGAGTAAGTTCTTCTTGAGCGCAGGTACATAAAGAATTTCTTTCATCTTCAAAGATTTTCCAGAATCTAGGTTGTAGGAGGCTTCACCACTTCCTTTGATTGGGTATTGATAATCATCCCCAAGTTTCACCTTATGGGGTGATTCATGTTCTGATAGGTTCACACAAGATTCCTTAAACCCAGTCATGTGTTTGGAAGCCCCACTATCAATCAACCAATCATGACAACCATGGGAGATGGTACCTACGAGAGCAGAGATCAGAACATACTCTTCTTCACTTAATGAGTCATTATCACTATCACTTTCTTCCCTAGCTTTCTTCTTTGGGGGTTCATCATCTTCGGCAGCATGAGCATGAAACCTTCTTTTGCTACCCTTCTTCTTCTTATTGGAGATATTGTTGTCCTTCTTGTTCTTGGGACAATTTATGGCAATATGTCCTTTCTCATTACAGGTGAAGCATATTCTTGTTTCTTTGAAGTGATGTGAAGATTTCTTGGAGTGAAATGGCTCTCTCTTGAACTTTCCTTTCTTGGTGTGAGCTATGAGAGCTTGATCTTCATTCCCCATCTTCTCTTCTCGTGCCACAAGACTTGCTTCTTCTTGTGAGCATTCTTCCTATAGTCTACTGAAAGATATCAACTTCTTCCTTGCACAAATTCCTTGGATAAAGGAATCCCATGACCTGGGTAGGCCATTTAGAGTGGTCATCACCACTTCACCATTCTCCACCATTTCTTCCACTGCTTCTAGTTGTTCCTTGATCTGGGAGACCCTTGAAAAATAGGATTGAACGGTTTCTCCATTTTGAAACTTTTCTCCTTTCAATTGGTTCCGCAGGGTCATCTTCCAATTTATGTTCTTCCCTTCAAATAGCTTGGTCAAAGAGTCAAACATCTCTTTGGGTGTCTTAAGAGAAGAAACATGGGGTATGAGATGGTCTTTGATATAATCATCAATGATTCTCTTTGCCTTGACCAAGTTCTTTTTATGCAATGCCTTGGCCTCTTCATCCTCTGGGATAGGGATGTCTTCTTTCACATATGAGTCCAACTCATTCTCTTCTAGGATTAACCCAATCCTATACTTCTAGGCTTGGAAGTTATCAGCCCCCTCAAGCTTATCCTCAAGCTTGGTGTGGAGAGACATCTTAAAGAGTACTTCAGATGGAAATAGAAAAGATTTAGGTCTTACCACTTGAAATGCTGAAAACTGGATCTGGTCCCGGATTAGGGTTTGTCAAAGAAACCCTAAAAATTCAAAATGTGAATTTCAAATTTCTAAAAGGATAGAAAGATGCGCTTTGATGAGCTGATCAGCCTGGTGCATTCAGAATTTGAGATCAGCAAAGTCTTTCCCTTCAGAATTGCCTTTTTGTCCTCTCGGGTTCACTTGGAGAGCCCTGAATTAGGGTTTGAGTTTCCCGGAGATCTATCCAGCCAAAAATCTCGATCCAAAGCTCTAACCTTCGATTTTTGCAAGGAGCTTCCAGTTGTGTCTTCAGATTCCAGAAATTCCTATTTTTGTGGAAACCCTAATTTTTAGGGCCAAATCTGAAAATGCTCGAAATTGAATTTTGATTGGAAAGATAGATGCGCCTTGATGAGTAGAGTCAATATACTATACTGATTTTCAAAAATCTGTGGAGAGAAACCCAATAAACAAGGAACTCAAGCTTCCGTCATTGCAAAATGTCTTCTTCTCAGGTTAGCTCTGATACCATGTTAAATTTTGAGCATTAATTCATTATACTCTAGGATCTTTACTGAGAGAATAACATATACAGTATATCAATGCATGACAATCACAATATGACAAGCATCACAAGAATCAAAAGCATAAGAGACAAGAGACACAGAGTTTCCGTGGGGAAAACCCTAAGGTGAAAAACCCCACAACTTCCTCAGAGATAGAGAGAGAAATGGCTCAACCAAAATACAACCAAATAACACTGAGATAGTCTCCTAGCAGATGATCCTCCTCCTCCTCACTAGTGCGCCACTTTTGAGAGTGAGAGTGAGTTACTTTTCCGAGTGAGTAAAATAGAGATCTCCTATCTCTATTTATACTCACCTTTTTTCCCAGTGACCTAATGGGACCGACTTGTCTAGTTAGATACATCCACATTATATTATATATAATTCCGGGCCGACCCCACATGGTGTTCTAATAACCCATCGGCAAGTACACACACTTGCGACACATGTCAATCCACATGACGACACTTCCTTATAGAGGAATGACACATCTCTTATAAGGGTACAATAAATATATATAAAATACACAGATGAAATACATTCCAATGTTACATATACATCAACAGGAATGTGATAATGTGCCTAGGGAGACACGATGGGTCCATTAATTTTTCTGATTGATAAATGACCGTTCCTTATATTTTTAGGATCTTGGCTCCAACTCCATGCTCAAGACACTCATACAAACCTTGGATTCTCAATGCACACATTTGTGATCCACGGTTCAAGCTTTAGCTGAGACACATGAATGAAGGAGAGGGGTGGCAACACATCATTAAAAATTGCAGGGACATAATTGAATTTTTTCGCTATTATTCCAATGGAGGTTGTTGGAGCGATGGTAAGGTGAATTCGTAGATAAGAAAGGAGAACATTGTTATTGTTCCTAGATCATCATTCTCACTCTGTCGGCAGAGGAAAGACAAGAAAGCTCGCAGTTGGTATCAAGAAGACAATCATGTCATAGTTGATTGGTATCAGTTTAATTCTCCATTTTGGAGCCAATTTTTGAATTCTGTCAGCCTTTGGAGCACGGTTATGCTGAAGCGATGAGAATCAACCTAGTTCTAAGATTGATTAATGAGTAGTTTGCAGTTAAAACCCCATATTTAGTTTCCAACAATGTTCTGTTCTTGTGTTTTCTTACTCGGTCAATTTGTAAGAAGCTACAACTTCAATAGATTAGGAAAGTTTCAGAAAAGCTATCAGTTAGAGAAGGATGAGCAGGGGATGATTGCTTTTGTGTTGTCCTGGCTTTTGTCATCCTTCTTCTGCATTTTGTAAACTCTTTTTCTTTAAATGAAAGCTCTTCAACCGTTCCTGTAAAAAGAGTATCTTGACCTAATTGTTGAATGAACTAAATGAAATCTAGAGGAAGGAAGACATTTCTGTTGCACCCCATAATTGCATCCATACCAATTCTCACCTGAGCTCCCGATACGAGCTTCCAAGGCAAGTGTGGGCCCAGGACTAGAAATGCATGTGTCCAGACTCAAGGCTCTCCATCGATTTGAGACATTCTAGGTTGTTTTCCTCACTTTTCACATCTAGTCCAGTTTTGATCCAGGAGCTATATATTTTTCTACTAGAATGCGGCTCCATAAGCCATGTTTGATTAGATCCACCCATAGTGGCTTGGTTGCTAAGGAGTGACCAGAGAGTTTCAAGTATTTTATTCCCATCCTTCCAATGCCTTAGGAACTATACATTTTTTCTAATAGACCAGGTGAAATTCCTTGGTGTGAATACTAACCCTCCATAAGAATTGAAAGGGAAGTTTTCAAATTTTTACCAGAATTCGTGAAGGATCACGGGCCAACAAACATCAATAGAATGGAATATCCTCTAGAATAGAGTTAATAACCATCATTCATCCACCCCTTAATAACCATTGATTACACCAAAGTAATATTCACTTCTCAATCTTTGACACCAACCATATTAATTAGGCTTAAGGCTATAACCAAGATACTTAACTTCCTCTGACAAGTCCGATTGATGAAAGTAAAATAATTGAACAAAACCTGCATTGACTTCTTGACTCATACCCAAGGAAAAATAACAGACTTTGCATCATTTACCTCCATACCGAATGCCTTGCAAAATAAGTGAATAAAATCAAGTAAATATGTACCTTCATGGAGATCTCTTGAGAAAAATATATAGGAGGATATTGTCAATGGATAACAGGCGTGAGAGGACCTCTCTTTCAACCCTCACTCCATGGATTCCTCTTGAACGCCATTTATCCATAATCAACCTACTCAGAACATCAACCAACAACAAGAAGAGACACAAGTATAGTGGGTGTTATAGGTCAAATTTGCACTTCTCTGTCTGTGATCACATTATGCTGTCGATCACACAAAAGGACAACATGGATTGAAGAGCTAGATTGCCCTAGATGATGTATGGACTGGATTCACCCTCTTCAGGTGAGATTTTCCCTAATTTACCTGATCGTTTGACATGTGTGCTACTCCTTGGCTAGTAAACCAGTGCACATCTTCTAGTATTCCCTACTTTCCTCAAGGGAAACCAGTGCACACCTTGGAAAGTTGTAGGCGCTTGTTGCAAAACACAAAAGTTGCGCCCTGTGCGCTACTATGCCTTGAGAAAATCGCGCACATCTTAAGATGAAATCAAAAATATATTAATTTGACGAATTGGGATTAGTTGAAGTTGGTTTTTCAACTTCCCCAACCTTCCAATCCAACCACCTCTCGATTACAACTGCCTACCTTGTCTCATAAATACAAGGAGGATCCATGAGAGAGGGACCTAGAAAGTATGCATTAAGGGTTGTTACGGTGGAGGAAAGTCCCAATTCATTGTGAAGAGTAGGAGCCTAGGACTTGGTTGCAGAAACATCTCGACACGTCAGGTATATTGTACTGATTCATGTTTCTTTGACAATAAAAAGGTCGAAATACCCTTCCTATCCCAAATAAGATTTCTAGTGGATTGTATGTCTATTTGGCTTAATATTTGATTACATTTGATGTTAAATTAGTTTTTGATTTCATCATATTTATATATAGTCAAGATACGTTGAGGAAGGTATCATTTGTATTGCAGGTTCATCAAGTGGGAGATCAAGCGGGATATCAAGTGAAAGCTAGGACCAGCCGTCGAGTAAAGGCATGTCTTTCGATATCCCTATCTTTGTTTGTAAGAACTAGTTGTAATGCAATTAATGTATTTACCTATCAACCCCTCCCAGTTGGTAGTGTTCATCCCCTCACTATAACGTATAAATCCTGAACAATAGTGGGAAATCCTATATAAGACCTCTGGTAGCCTTGAAAAAAGAGGATGTTGCTCCAGTTATCAAGCATGCAAAGGATGACATGGAAATGTAGCTCATAATCCATTTGACTAGTGGGTATGAGAAACTAATATGGAGCAGAAGGAGACAAAGAAAGAGCCAAGGAACTCTGTTGAAGGCCTTTGAAAGGTCGATTTTGAAAACCACTATAGGAACTTGAGATAATTTTATGGAGTGGATACCTTGTTGAGCCATTCCAATAGCCTCGTGTATTTTTCCTCCTTTTAAGAATCCAAACTACTTACCCATGATATAATTATCTAAGAAAGGATTCATCCTTGTATCTATGATATTTGCTACGATCTTATAAATCCAATTTCATAAGGAGTTTGTCCAATACTTATCGAAGGAAGTTGGACATTCTTCTTTAGGAATAATAGCGAGGAAATTTGAATTAAGGTGGCTTGGAAGATGACCATAGCATCGAATTTATTCTATTACCTACAAGAGATCCGATCCAAGCATGTTGAAGAAATTAATGTAAAATTCCACTGACCATCCATCATGCCTTAGAATCCTTTATTTTTTAAAGGAGAGAAAGACTTCATTAATCTCTTCCATTATAACTGATTTAGAGAGATCATCATTATCATTTTCGAAGATTAAACATGGAAAAAAGGACATCATCTTTAATATCTTAACTAAATTTACTCTTTCAGGCTCCTAGTATTTTTTCTCAAAATTGTTTACCCCAAGTTGTGCCAATTCTTGAAAGGAATGAGTTAGTGTACCATCTAGCTTCTTCAGATCCCAAATGGTATTTGAATTCTTCTACTAGTTGGAAAAGGCATGAAATTTGTTTGTGTTATCATCCCCTAGCTCAATCCACATTGCCCGTATTTTTAAATTTTCAATATCCAATAAGATTTTTCCTTTATTATCCTCCAGTGATTTCATATTAGCAAGCATGTATTCTTCAACAGAGCTTGAGATAAATTGGCCAATCAATAAATCCAGTTCCCATTCAACTTCTGCTAGTTTTTTATCCCTTTTTGGGTAATTCTCCCTTGCCCAAGTTGATACTCTTTTTTAACAGCTTTTAAGTTTGCCATAAATTGATCATGGGATGAGGACACCTTCGATGGATTGAAAGGGATCCATGATTATTTAACCAGTTGCATGAACCCCTCGTTTTCTAACCATCTTGGATTAAACATGAATGGAGTACCTAGAAGAGAATCCTCAATCTCGAGTTCTAAAACTACTAGGAAGTGATCCAAACAACAAGATGGAATAACCCAAGACCTAATTTTTCTTATTTTGTGCAATGTTTGGCCCGAGACCACATAGCAATCCAATATTTTGAATATTGCATCATTCCCTTGTTTTTTATTTCCCCAAGTCGATTGAAGTTTAAGAGGATCTAAATCAACCAACCCTCCAGAATCGAGGCGGTGCAGAAAATAGTCAGCTAGACGGTCAATTTGAGCGATATTCTCCCATACTTCTTGGTTATTGAGAGTAAAGTTCAAATATTCTCCTAGAATTGGGTTGTCCATATTCACTATCTGAAGACCAAAAAATTTGTCCTAGAAGGACTCTTTTTTTTCATAGGGCCCATATATATTAATAACATTGAGTAGTTGATCCAAGCTTTTACTATGAAAACTGAAAAAGACCCGAATTAAAAGAAAAATCATTATATAAAGTCAAGGTATGATTCCAACCCATAATTATCCCCCTAAACAACCCTATTGAATCGATATAGGGAAATTCACATGAGATAAATATTTTTTTCAAGTCAACAACTAAGGGGGATCCTTTCCTCATACCTTGTTGGATAAGTAAAATATCAGGGATATCTAGGTCCATTTATCTCTTAGGTCTAGCTTCTTAGCTTTCCCCCCTAGCCCCAAAATTTTAAGATAAATGCTTTTCATTGAGGAACAAATCCTAGGGCCTGTCTCACTCTAATGACCCTAAAGATAGTATTTTTTCTTCCTTCATTAATCTCCTTAACTACATTGTCCTATTCCTTTTTTATTGCCAATTTCCTACTAGATTTTGAAGATCCTAAATCCTTTAAAGAATCTAATCCCCAAACTCAATACTATAGAATTTTAGGTATATTGAGAGCATTAAAAGGTCTCAAGAGGTAGGGGCCTCCATCCCTACTGGTTGAAGAAGGACATGAATCCACCTTCCCCACCCTTGAGTATGGGAGGCCAAGGGAGGAATCCAAGTCCCTCGAGAGATCCACTATCACAACAAAAAACTCTCGTGGTTCACTGCTAAGGATTTTTATATGGGGGTGATTCAAATCATCAAAAGAGAAAGGGACATCAGATAAAGATTTATCCAAATGTATAAAATCCCTCTACCCACCCTAGTGATTCATAAGGACCACACATGTGGGAGGAGAAGGAAACCTACCTGAGGGGGACACGAAAAATACTAGATGATAAAGTCAGCTGAGCCTTAAAAGTTGGAAAAGGAGAAAACGATACGGAACGAATTCCATCATATGTAGGTGTTTGATGGACAATCTACCAAGAGCGGACTCGAGGCTTGATATCCCTAGCTCAACGCGAGTCTAGAACAAATAGGAAAAAATATAAATCACTCTCCTAGATCTAATTAGAGATCAAGGAACTAGATGCATTTACCTTATAGATCGCTGATCCTTTTCTCCTTGAATGCTGCTCCAAGCTTGATGATCTTCAGATCTGAGCTACAAAACCTGTCAAGATAACATGACAGCAAAACAAGTAAAACACATCTACATAATAATAGATCTAAGTAAGCAGTCAAGCAGGCGAACTACACAATATATCATTAACACAATGACATTTTGGTGGAAAGAACTTATATTACTGTATTTAAAGGGAAGTACATAGGATGAAAAGATTACAACCGATGACTTGACATAGCAATCCTCCCCTGATCAAACAAATGCCAAAGCCTCCCAAGGAAGTGTGAGTCTCCCAATAGATGAGTAGAGATCTCTCCTAAGGTAATTTCACCAACATGTAGACACTATAGACTTCCTCCCCTTAATATGAGAGTGAGATTCATTTATATAGGAATAAGAGGATAGGATAGGTTGAGATATGGTAGGAGAGAGATAGGGGATCTCACCCAAAGTCTAGGGAACCGAATGCCATCTTCCCTACAGTCCAGGGATAGGGCTCCACAACACTCATCTTCGAGAATGGGATCGAAGATGCACTTTTATCCAACTAACAGACATCGTCGTAGGCTGCAAGAGGACAACTTGCAACGTCGCATGTTTCACAAAGGTGAACTGCGACGACGTTGAAAAGTAGGTCAGTTAAGCTCTCCAGTCACAGGGAACTTCAGGGATGTTTACACTGAGTCTCAGGGTATCAATATTTAGGTGTAACAGAAATGCTTTGACAGAAGGAGTGGCAATGGACTTGTTGGACGAAGGATGCCGCTACAGTACAACTAACTTTGAGTACACAGTCTCATATGACATACAGCATGGATGTCGACCAATACAATGCAGATCCATGGTAGTAGAGAATCGACTGAACACAATCATGGATACTAAACACAAGCGTAGATCCATGATGATATGATAACACAACCACGATCAATACAAATGTGGAACCGTGTAATATGAATCAAAACAATATCCATCACAACCTGGGTAAAACATGACTCCCCAGGGTCTTCAAGTCGAACCCACAATGATACGAAGCTATCCATGTGATTACAAATATCTTGACGTCGAACATGGTAGAAACCACTTGATTACTGGTCATTGATGTATACCGTTAACAAGTGCGAGGGAAATCACCATTGATGTCAGAGACCCCCAAGGTATCACAGTACATATCACCAAGAGTGAATGAATGAGTTGAAGTCGAATGACGGATGAAATATTTCAATCAAGAGTCAACGATGTAAATTCATGTTGAAAGTGAGGTAACCTGCCATTAAGGCATGCAGGCCCAAGGTACTTGATTGGTTTCTAGATTCAGTCCCGGGATGATGCTTTGAATTCGACAAGGATGAATCCGTCGAAGGAGGGCCATGATGAATCCCCCATCATCGACACAAAACTCGATAACAGATGTTTGGAGTAGATCAGATGGTACAGTAACATGCAAGACTGACTCAAGGTAGACCGACATGATTGAAGGTGTACTGACTGCAGATAATGAATAACAAATGTCTCTTGAACATGGGCATGGCATGAATTGGCAGTATTGACATGACGAGAATGACACCAACCCTAATGCAAATGATGGTGGAATAATTCTTCGGACGACCCAAAGGAGTAACAAGACTCACGGAATTGACAGGACTTGAAGACAAACGAATTACCCAAGTACTGAATGCAAATGAAAATGAGTGCCATGTTCAAGAACGACTAGGTACTGCCATAGATAAAGGGTGTAACATAAAACCTTTCATTTTTCCCCATCATGACTTATGAGTGCCTCATGTGTTTTTAACGAGCTTGATGAGGGTAACCAGATGCTCGGTAGAGCTCATCTCATAGATGAGTCCAATCCCAAATATTTTCCAAACCTGGGAAAGGAGGGGTTCGTCCCATGGTGGGCCCTTAAATGTTGAGTTTTAACGAGTCCATAGAAGGTAAACTCGATGTCATTTCATGTTTAGATAGTCTGAAAAGAACTAAAGAAGACTCCAAAGGTCCTTTTTCGTAAAGTTAGCCTCATCGCCCGAAAAAGGGTAAAACAACACGGGAGAGGACTCTTCTAGTCATGATTGGCTGGAGTATTCCTTTTTCGTAAGTAATGCCCCCTGGTCCGAAAAATGGGTAAATTATCACCAGAGAGACGACCATTCAAACACTTTAACAAGCGTGAACGCGACAAGTTCGCTTGGAAATATTTTCATATTTCGACAGCCTGAAAAGAGCTTAAAGAGGACTCCATGAACAACTTTGTCATGGTTGATGACCGAGTACGACAAAGGAAAAAGTAAACTCGGCACAGTTCCTTTTTCATAAATAGTCTAGCAAGGCCGGATAAAGTGATAAACCTATACTCGTTAGACACACCTTTTTACTCAAATTTTTAACGAGCATGATAATAGTATCAAAAGCACTCAGAATATTTTTCATGTTTGAAACTAGAGCACGAAAAAATAAAAATGAAGCTCAAACCACTTTTCATGTTTCAACCAGAGAATGAAAAAAGTGAAAAGTAAGCTCAACACCATCTTACTGTTTTTAACGAGCTCGAAGATAGGTGAAAAGAATGCTCATGATGTCTGCTTCATATTTTAACGAGCTTGTAACAGAAAATGAACTATGCTCAGGATTATGCCCATTGGCATGTTTCTTCCCAACATAACGGCTAGAGGTTGGAAAGTTTACCCCCAGCACAAGAAACTAACGGCTTACTTCTAGTATGATTTCTAGAGGTACTGTTTCATTTTTTAGCGAGCTTGATGCAGGAAAAGCTCGTGATTATTTTCATGGTTTAATGAGCTCGAAAACCAAAAGAGGAAAGTATGCTCGAAAATGATCCCATTGGTGGATTCTTCCCCAACTTGGTATCCATAGGTTGGTACATGCCCCCAGCATGATTGCTAGAAGTAAGTGAATTATCTCCAACATGGTGTCGAGAGGCGATCGAGTTGACTTCAACGTAACTTCCATAGGTTGAAGACATGCCCCCAAGCTTCATTTCATTTGCCTAAGGCATAGGTGGGTGAAAAGAAGGTTTAGGTACTAAGTCTACGAGGAGACTCGACTCAAAGGGAAAGGATATGTTTCATTTTTTAATGAGATTGACATAGGAATAGAACTCTGCTCAAAAGACCTATTTCATTTTTTACAGAGCTTGACACAGAAAGGGAACTATGCTCATGAAGCTGGTCTCATTTTTATGCAAGCTTGAAACCAAAGGTAAACTATGCTTAGGGGGTCTATTCCATTTTTTAACGAGCTTGGAATCAAAGATTAATCTATGCTCATGGGAACCTGTTTCATTTTTTAATGAGCTTGACACAAAAAGGGAACTATGCTCAGTGAAGCTGGTTTCATTTTTATGCAAGCTTGAAACCAAAGGTAAACTCTGCTCAAACTATTGGTTTCATGTTTGAACGAGCTTGAAGCCAAAGGTAAACTTTGCTCATAACCTATTTCATTTTTTAACGAGCTTGAAGCCAAAGGTAAACTCTGCTCAAACTACTGGTTTCATTTTTTAATGAGCTTGAAGCCGAAGGTAAACTCTGCTCACACTACTGGTTTCATTTTTTAATGAGCTTGAAGCCAAAGGTAAACTCTGCTCGCACTACTGACACCTATCCACAGGTTGGTAGTGTGCCCCACAGCATGATTTCCAGAGGCTGGAGATACGCCCCTCATGCTTAAGGGGAAGAAACCACTAATACATGTGGAATGTTCAAGGAAGTTTGTTGAATGGTAGTCATGTGATGATTGGGTGTCACGAAGGAAAGTTGATCAATGGTTACAATCCTCCCATCATAGGGAAAATACATCACTCAAAAGAGTGTGGACACTACGGCTTTCATAGCATAGACATAATCACGTCCAAGGAGCAGATTGAAATCTAAAGGGCCTTGGATGACCATGACATCAACATAAATAGTTTTACCTCCCAAGGTGATACGTAACTGTGGAAGAATCCCTAAAGGTCCGGTAGGCCTTTTATTAAAAGCCAAAATCTGGCTAGTAACCGGCACAAGCTGAGGAGACCCTATAGCTTGCCAAGCCGTTGAGGATAAAATACTAAAATGAAGCTCCCTCATCAACTGTAGTGCGAAAGCTCCCTCGTCAACTGTAGTGCGAAAGCTTTCCTTATCGACAACACCTACATATATCTAGAAAGAAACATATGAGGGGAGATGAGTTTTTGCTAGACTATTCCAATCAAATGAAATAACCTCAGTACTTGGAGGGGATCCTATGGAAACAGACTCTTGCCCCCCATGATCAAAACTTACTAGAAAAAAATCAGTGGTTATCAATCCACTCTCATCGGGGAGAGTAGGATGAGATGAAGACTGTGTCAAGGTGACAACTGTAGTCTGAACGCTCTCTGATAGAAGAGCGGGATCGAGTGGAGATGACAGTGACTCGATCACTTCACTATTAGAGGAAGAGTGGGATCAATTACAGATGAAACTGAATTGATCAGTAGGTCAACTAGTTTGGGGTCGAGGGACAACTTACTATCACTTGTTGGAAGCACCTGTTGAGGGCTAGTAATATCTTCCAACCACCGTGAAGCTTCATCCATGCTTGGACAAAGGAAAGTACGGTGCATACCCTTGCATATCAAACAGGGATATAGGACTTTACCCTTCCAACCCTTCACCAATGGGTCACTGGTTGAGGAAGTGTCATCAACATGATGGTCAGAGGTTGACGATACAAGCGGTTTGGGGTTTTTAGACCACACTTCTGACACACGGGAAAGACCGGGACAATCCTAGAGAAGGTGATCACCCTTGCAAAGTTTGCAAGGGAAATTGGGCTTAAAAGGTGTTCTCATAGAATGAGTGCCATCAGAGGCAGATGGTTGACACTCGGTCCCTTTCTTATCCTTATCCTCTTTATCTTCATTTTCTTCTTCTTCTTCTTCTTCTCTGCCTTCTTACTAACATCAGAGTTTTCAGTAGGAGAAGAGAAAGAGATGGAATCCGATTCAACTTTCGATGAAGAAGGAGAAGGGCTGCCATGATATTGATTATCATGTGGTCAAGGACCTAGTTTCGACACAATTGGTGCACTTGGTGTAACTAGATTGGAGAATAACCATACTGGTAATTCTATCGTCATTCCAGGAAGACTCAACGTAGCCATGAAGGGAGGACCAACAGTTCCACAAGGGGGAATAACAAATGGCATACCCTGGAAAGGGGTTTCTTGGTTGGTAGTCCCTAAAGAATCTTCCATATCTTAACTTCCTAAGAGTCTCTAAAGTACCACACAAATCAAACACTACTCAAGTCTAAAAGCAACAAGCAATTTGTGTGAATAGGAGTGGATTCAAAGTCTGGAACCTCACAGGGTTGTCAAGGCTTCGCAAATCACTATATACCGCAGGGTCCAATAGTAAAATGCGACAAGGAGGATTGGGACCGTACCCTTTCCTGAATACCCGACTACCTATATAGTACGTGTGTAGTAATCTCCCCGAGTGTTGTTCTTGGTGTATTGCTCCGCCAAGACGGCCAAATGGTTAACTCAGTTGGTTTCAAGAATCCTAATGGTGTCTCCTGATATATGCAAGGTACGTGGGAGCTCAAATCCGTAGTGGTTATGTTTAATGCACAATCGTACGGCACGAGACCTTACTATATACTACCGAATACGTGAAACACCTTTCGATATATGCCAAGTATGCGAAGTACTTGGTGGGTATGTGAAAGAGCTTCGATATACCTGGTTGGTACGTGAAAGAGATTCGATATACCGATAAGTATGTGGAAGACTACAATACCCCCAGAATACAGTGTTGGCAAGTAATGACAGCTGCCATGTTTTACGACGCCGGAACACGTCACTAACTTACACACAATTACTAAATGATTTTAACCTAAGCTAGCGTTAATTTTATCTTGTGCAGTTAGGTGGATGCATGAGGTGAGTACATAAATGTAAACATAATGCAATCCTCAACTACATGATAATGCACATTTTCCTTTCCTTTTCAATGAAAACTACCTAAGGTAAGGAGAGATTTTTATTTCTTTCAAACCAAAAGTACTTAAGTAGTAGCGAAAAGAAGGATTCCTTCCTAGAGTGCAATAACTCTAACTTTCTGCAAAAATCAGCTAAAAAGTGCAAAGAAAATGAAAGATGCAACTAATCTTAACAATGTATAAGACAAAATAATGAAGCACTTTCAATTTTCAAATGCATGTATCAAAAATGGAAATTGGTAACTAAACGCTTTTCATGTCTATATACAGAAAGTGAGAGAATATCTACAGCACTCTAATCATTCATAAATTCCCAAAGAAAAATGACAAGCACCCAAACAACTCAAAGGCACTCAAGAAAGGCTCAAAATATACGCATTTCGCTTAAAAATGCAAGCAAAACACTAGTTTTTACTCAAGGGACCAACAATGGATCCAAATCTCAAAAGGACCCAAAAGTCCAACACAAGCAAACCAAATGCAAACAATGCTAAATGACAAGTGCAAAAAGGAGTTTGGGATCAGATCTAATGCAAATATCAGATCAGGTGAGGAGAGGGGTGATGACAAGGCTAAGTGGATGAAGATAGGGAAGCCAAGGTGTCCACCACTACCAAGATTAAGTTTCTCAAGAAATGAGGCCCAATACAACCCACACAAAAATCAAACACTTTTAACACATTGATAAAAAATGGGTTCTCTAATTGGATCTTGTAGCACAGAGGGAGTTTGCACACAAAACCAAAACTCAAATCAGAAATGGAGAAGGGATGCCTATATGTCAGTTTTGACAGATCGACGCAGTCTGTGTTTGTACATAAGGTGACCATCATAGGTCACTAATGCGAGAAGTGCGACAATGTCGTAGTCTACCAATGAATTGGTTGCAACGATAGGCTAAAAGATAGAGAATAGAGATCACAAAATGACACAGTGTCGCTCTAGCTCCACTGCCCAGCTGCGACAAGCGAGATCTAAGTTAAAAAATGAACCTATTCTCCAAACAGTGAGCAATGAAATGGTTTTAAAATGGTGAGTACAAACTTATAGGAGGACTACAGACTCTTCAAAGTGAATATCTGATGGTGAAACAAGGCTTAGAAGGAAAATGAGATTATGGATGGCTTGCAAAAAAAATCAACTGAAAATGGTATTCAAAATGACAACTGCAAGCAATGTATTTCCCAGTATGGTCTCCATATTTGTTTGAAGGACAATCTACCAAGAGTGGACTCAAGGCCTGATCTCCCTAGCTCAACGCAAGTCTAGAACAAATAGGACAGAATATAAATCACTCTCCTAGATCTAATTAGTGTTAGGAACCTATGTAAACCCTTCTCTTTACTATGTTAGTATATTGTTGTTGGACACATATGCTTTGTAAGTCGTCCCGTAGTATTTGTTGATCCGTAGCTTATATTAGCCCATAGTATTGACCCATAGTATTGGACGCATATGCTTTGTAAGTTGTCCTGTAGTATTATATGTCCCATGGTTTTGACTCATAGTATTGGGCATAGACTTAGTATATAAGTGTGTGTTGAGGTCATTGAAGGCACCGTGAAGTTAATTGTATTGAGCTTGCTCAAAGGAGGTTGCCCCCTCGAAGTGGCCCGTGATCAATATAAAAGTGATTTTGTTCTGTTATTTCTGATATCTTGTGTATTTGCATTAATTAATTATTGCAGGTTCATCACATCTGGTATCAGAGCACTTTCCTTGGCACAAGTGGAAATTTTTTTCTTTTTTTGGGTGGCGACTTTCAGATCAATTTCTGAAACTTTCTGCACAAAATCAGAAGAAACTGATTCCATATCTGAATTTCTCTTTCAAAAATATGCAGTTTCAAAAAACAAATCATCTCATTTAGAGTTCTAAAAGTGGAGATATCGCGGATTTAAAATCAGCAATTTTTCAGAATTTCGGTGACGGCCGCGGAAATTGCGGCGAGAAAATCTTTTGACCGAGTGCCCAGATTTCTATTCTGCTTTCATGTGTAGAAGTAGAGTGGTTGTTCTAGTTCCGGAAACATGCTATAATAGCGATTCTGAGCAATATAGATCTAGTTTTTGAACATTGGGTGGAATTTCTGCCCAAATTTTTTTTATGTTGCAGGTTCGGATCTAGAAATAATCCCTATCCGCTTAACTGTGGGAAGTACTTGGACATAAGCCCTAAAACTCATTGTGAAGAGTACCACAGGAACCCCGAAGTAGCTGGCCATTGAGAGGACCTGCCAAGCGAAAAAAGCAACGACCCCTACCTGATTGACTAGTTCCCACCCGTGAGGTAAACCAAGAGCTGTCGTTTGTGGCAAAGTGGTTATCAGTTTTACCTGAGCCGTGGAGTGAGGGGTACTACCCCAATACACAAGCCGTTAGACAGCATTGGTGGCCGAGTGAAAACCCTAAAATGTTAGGAAGCCGCACATACCTGGGGTCCATATCTACTTTCAGTTGAACTATTGCTGATCACTGGTGCGCCGTTTTAGATCCATTTTGCAAGCCGTTCCAGATCCAGTCGTTTGGCGTTGTTCCAGATTCCTTCTGAGCCATAACCGCTCCAGTTTGTTAAAAAAAAATCCAATTTTTCTCCATATCTCCCTTGTTTTACCTCTGTTTCCCTTGAAATTTTCAAGGAACCCTTGTCATTCCATTCTGCATATTTCATTCCTAAGGACCCTATCCTCAATTCCCCTTCCTATAGCCTGAAATCTCACATTTGTTGATTTTTAGGGTTTGCCATAACTTCCTCAGATTTCACCCAATCACCTTCAAATTTTACCACAGAGTTCATTTCTGAATTCCGCTTCTTTATTCCCCTCTGCCAAATTTTCTCATCCTTTCACCCCGCTTCTGAAATCCTCATTTTTGCTTCCCTGTCTATCCAACAGTGTCCAAAACCTAGTCAAACCCCAATTACCCTTCTGATTTTTTCCCAAATCCAAATTTTCCCTTACTGAAGTAGTTCCTGTTTTTGTTTTCCTACCCAGTCAACAAAAAAAAAAAAAAAACCTGGTTACGGTTGTCACCCATGTAGGAGCACACACCATGGAGGAAGCACTTGCAGCGATCCAAACCAAACTCCAAGATCTGGATGAAAAAATTTTCAGCCTCCATCTTCAGCATTCAGCCATGAATAATACCAGACAGCCAGAATCTTTTGCAGCCACCGGGTTCTCTGCTTCTAGCAATTTTCGTGGGCCGAAGCTTGATTTTCCTCGCTTCAATGGTACTGATCCAACTGGATGGATATACCGAGCAGAACAATATTTCAGCCTGCATAATACTTTTGATGTTCAGAAAGTTCCACTTGCATCCTTTCATTTGGAACAGGAATCCCTTCAATGGTACTGTTGGTACATCAAAGCTCATCCCGATCCAAACTGGACAGATTTTTGCCAACTCATTTTGCCACGATTTGGTCCTATTGCTTTTGACGACTTCACAGGAGCACTCACTAAACTTCACCAAACTGGCACAGTGAGAGAGTATCAAATGGAATTTGAGAAACTAGCCAATCACACAGAAGGATTGTCTGATGAATTCTACAGGAGTTTTTTTATCAGTGGTCTCAAGGATGAAATCCGCTCAGAGGTCAAAATGTTTTGTCCCAACACAATGATGGAAGTCCTAGGGTTGGCTAAGTTGGCCGAGGACAAGATCGCAGCTCAACAACTCTCCAAACCCACCTTTGTTCCCTTCAAAAATATGGGTTCCCAACGACTTCCCATCACGCCTGCTCCTCAACCAACTCCTATCAAGCATTTGTCTGAAATAGAAATGCAGGCACGTCAAGAAAAAGGGCTTTGCTATAATTGTGATCATAAATTCACTCAGGGACATAGATGTGTTCAACAAAAGCTCTATATCTTGGATGTGGATTCTCCACCTGCCTTAGAACTTGGTGAAGAAGCTACAGATACAGTAGATGATCCGGTCGACATGCAACACCCTCCTGTTGACACCCCATCTCAGGACGACCCACCCGAGATCTCTCTCCATGATGTAATCGGCGTCACCACCCCACAAACAATGCGGGTCAAGGGATACTTCAAGAAGCTCCCTCTTACCATACTCATTGATTCTGGTAGCACTCATAACTTCATTGACCCTCGAATTGCCAAACAGGCTGATTGTTTTTTCCATCCTTGCTCCAATTTTGATGTCATGGTTGCCAATGGGGGCACCTTACCTTGCAAGGGGAAGTGTCACAATGTGCGTATCTCTATGGAAGATTATAACCTACGCTCCGACATGTTTGCCTTGTCCTTAGGCGGATGTGATGTGGTTTCGGGCGTTCAATGGTTATGCACACTTGGCCCCATCTTATGGGATTTTGCTGAACTCTGGATGCAGTTTAACGTCAATGGAGCACAACACAAATTTTGGGGCTTACAACCAGGGTCTCTCTGCATCATCAGTTCACATCGCCTGGAAAAAATCCTTAAGAAGAATTCACATGGTGTCATCGCTCAGCTCAATTCCATTTAGATGCACCCATCAACAGTCTCCACTACTTCCTTGGATAGATATGCAGGTATCTTTGTTGAACCAATGAGCTTGCTGCCTTCAAGAGACCTTTTCGGTAGGAATGTAACCACATCTACCTCTAAGCAGGAAATGATGGCTATTTTGCATGCAGTACAGAAGTGGCAGCCATACCTATTAGGCAATTATTTCTGCATCAAGACTGATCTCCTGAGTCTGGAAAATTTTCTGGAACAATGGGTCTCCTCCCCAACACACCTGCAATGGGTTATCCAACCCATGGGTTATCCCTATGTGATCGCTTACAAGAAGGGTAAGGACAATATGGTGGAAGATGCTCCTTCTCGCACAATTGATGACCCAATTTCTCTTACAGCTCTTTCTCTGCTTGTTCCAAATTGGTTGCCATATGTTCAACAGGGCTATCTCTTCTATGATCTCCATGCTTCTTCATCAACAGGGCACTCTGGGTTCTGCAAAATGTATGACCAGGAACAATGTAACTTCTTTTGGCTGGGACTAAAAATGACAATTCAACAGCTGGTGGCTAACAATGATACTTTCCAAGTCAACAAGGGGGAACCGACACTCCTTTCGGTATTGATCAAACCCTTGCCCATCACTACACAGGTTTGGCCAACTATTTCTATGGATTTCCTAGCAGCACTCTGGTGGTACAATACCACATCTCAAAGGACACCATATGAAGCAGTCTATGGACAAACACCGCCAGTTCTTCTTCCATACACCCTTAGCAGCTCCCCAGTTCAGGAAATTGACTCGGTTCTTCGAAACCGCGATCAGATTCTTCTCATTCTGCAGGACAATCTTCACATGGCCAGAATTCGCTTGAAACAACAAGCCGATCAGCACCGTTCTGAGCGCATTTTCCACGCAGCTAACAGGGTTCTTCTTCATATACATCCTTCCAAGCAATCCTCCTTGACACTCCAAAGGCGTCAGTGGCCCGAACGAAATGCAAACCAATGATGCTACCGGGGAACCACTCCTTCAGATTCTGCAGCAATTTCTCCAACCAAAGCTTTGAGGACAAAGCTTTTTCTAAGGGAGAGGGGATGTTAGGAACCTATGTAAACCCTTCTCTTTACTATGTTAGTATATTGTTGTTGGACGCATATGCTTTGTAAGTCGTCCCGTAGTATTTGTTGATCCGTAGCTTATATTAGCCCATAGTATTGACCCATAGTATTGGACGCATATGCTTTGTAAGTCGTCCTGTAGTATTATATGTCCCATGGTTTTGACTCATAGTATTGGGCATAGACTTAGTATATAAGTGTGTGTTGAGGTCATTGAAGGCACCGTGAAGTTAATTGTATTGAGCTTGCTTAAAGGAGGTTGCCCCCTCGAAGTGGCCCGTGATCAATATAAAAGTGATTTTGTTCTATTATTTTTGATATCTTGTGTATTTCCATTAATTAATTATTGCAGGTTCATCACAATTAGAGATCAAGGAACTAGATATGTTTACCTTATAGATCTTTGATCCTTTTCTCCTTGAATGCTACTCCAAGCTTGACGATCTTTAGATTTGAGCTACAAAACCTGTCAAGATAACAAGACAACAAAACAAGTAAAATGCATCTACACAATAATAGATCTAAGTAAGCAGTCAAGCAGGCGAACTACATAAGATATCATTAACACAATGATATTTTGGTGGAAAGCACTTATATTACTGTATTGAAAGGGAAGTGCATAGGATGAAAAGATTACAACCAATGACTTGACGTAGCAATCCTCCTCCAATCAAACCAATGCCAAAGCCTTCCAAGGAAGTGCGAGTCTCCCAATAGCTGAGTAGAGATCTCTCCTAAGGTAATTTCACCAGCATTTAGACACTATAGACTTCCTCCCCTTGGTATGGGAGTGAGCTTCACTTAAATAGGACTAGGAGGATAGGATAGGTTGAGATATGGTAGGAGAGAGATAGGGGATCTCACCCAAAGGCTAGGGAACTGAATTCTATCTCCCCTACAGTCCAGGGATAGGGCTCCACATCACTCATCTTCGAGAATGGGCTCGAAGATGCACTTTTATCCAACTAACTGACATTGTCGCCAGATGCAAGAGGACAACCTGCAACGTCGCATGTTGCACAAAGGTGAACTGCGACGACCTTGAAAAGTAGGTCAGTTAAGCTCTCCAGTCACAGGGAACTTCAGGGATGTTTACACTAAGTCTCAGGGTAGCAAGATTTAGGTGTAACAGTAGGCCCACTGATAAATCGATACCTTAACTCTTCAATGAGAGAAATTGAAACATATCCTGCAAGGATGTTCTCTTCTTGGATAGCAAGAGATAAGATGGGAACTTAGTGAGAGGAAGAAATACATTCCTTACACTTGGCCCCTATGAGGGAGATGATTTCCTTTGGAACTCCCAAGGAGAGAGTATTTATAGTACCCAACCCAAAATTTCACTCCTATTTCTTCCTCCAAACCTTTTCAATCATCGATTTATCACAATCCCGAATAATATGCCCATATTCGTCACATCATCTGCATCTAAATAAAATGTTTTGGTACTCTAAAGTTGAATATGTCGCCTTCCCTCCTATACTAACTCCAGGGTCTCAAAAATCCATTTACTGACATATAGCTCCACTAAAATGCTTACAACGGAGCGTTGAGGGATTTCCAAGAATCCATCATCCACCATAATTGTTTTACCCAGTTTGTCACCAATAGTTGTTAGAGCAAAGATTGACTAGAATTCCATCAAAAATTTAACCCATACCGGTGATATTCCAATCAATTCCTCCTTAGGTTTAAATAGAGGAGACCATGGTTTTACTGACAACAAGGAGTTATCTAGAAACCACCGTCCCTTTAGTACTTGAGACGATTAATATGAGGTTCAAAAAATGAATCCTAGCCATCCTCTCGAAAGGATATGAAAGGTCAAGATGTTTTGTTCTGACCCTGCCCTTTTCACTGAGAATTTACTGACAAAGTGTCACATCCCCTCCCATCATACTAGTGCGATGGAGAGGATCGTGATGCTAAAACCAGGCATCTAGCCCCATTAACTTATTAAATAAGCATTCACATAGTATAAAAAGACATATGGAAATGTATAATTATAAGAAAACACAACGGAAGTAATTTCAATTACTCTTCCATCATACATTCAAGATATTCATCAAATAAATAATCGTAAAGTTAACACAAGAGAATACTTATCTTATAACAAAGTAGTCCCAAGCAATTGGCTATGCAACTGCAACGTTCCACCCAATCATAGGCCAGTTGTGATCATCAATATCTCAACACACTGCCACCCCCGAGTTGGGCATGATCTCTACAAGGATTCAGGGAACATCAGACTCACACATAGCTCAAAGATACACCAAATCAGCCAAGCCAAGCTACAGTTGGGTTTATCAGGCTGTTAGGCAATGGAAGGAAGAATTGCTAAGCTAGTGGGATCATCCATAGAGATATGGGCACTCTCTGCAAGATCTATCTATCTTGGTCCCCACAATACCTACACACCTGGCACAAGGAAGTATTCCCTTCACTAATACACAGTCCCTCAGGCCATACCTTCCATTCTAGTGCTCTTCAAGGTGTGCATAGAAGAGCAACCAGCCCTTTTGATACTCTTGAGAGGTTACCTCCTCACTAGGTTTATCAAGCCAATTTTAGTCCACTTCCACTCCTAATTCTTGCTCATAATTTCCAACCAACACAGGGATTCACCCTACAACAAAACACAAGTGTTGAAAAACGTGGGAAACCAAAACGAACTGGTAGATGGGAAATAAACCCTGGGAGAGCAAATTCGTTTTCAGAAAACGTTTTTCTGCATTTCAGGGGCAAAAACAACCTCTATAAACCCCCAAAACGTGGCTCCCTTTCTCCCAGCCACTGTGCAACACAAAAATGAGCTCCCAGCTATGGAAAAATGCAGGAAATTGGTAAAAAACATGATGGGGAAAGCCCAACTAGCTCAGACTGTGTGAGAGAGGAAAGACTATGGGTTCAGAATCCCTTTGGGCACCATTTCATGGGTGTTTTCTTGCCCCATAAGCAAAAGTACATTTTCCCAGGTTGATGACTTGCCCATGCATGAAATTGGCTGCCATGCCTCTTCATTCCCAAGGCATTAACTCCCTCAACCAATTTCTGAAAGAATTAAATGATTGGGTGCATAAGTCAGAATGGGTAGTTGAGGGTTTATTCATTGACATCTGGCTTATCACCATTGGCTCAAGGGTTTAAATAATTTCCCTCCCTATTCCTTGTAGAATCATGCCCCCATCTCTTTGTTGCATTGCATAGCTAGTTGTGGGTTTTTTTATTAAAATTCATATTTACATGATGTCTTAATTTACATTGTGCCTATCTAGCACAAGAACCATAGGCATCTATTTTTAATTGCCGATACATAAAATGTTAAATCAATGGTGGGGACTTGGCCTTGAGCTCCTCACCATGATTAAATAACAATATTTACATCATTTACTATTTAATGCAAAGGGGGTCAAAATGGGGACGTGACATTACCCTCCCCTTACATAAGCATTGTCCTCAGTGCTCATCAAAACTGAACAAAAATGGATATGCCACTCTCATGGCATCCTCCAGCTCCCATGTAGCCTCATTGGGACTGTAGTGCTTCCATTGCACCTTTACTTGTCCGATGGCTCGGTTCCGGAGCAATGTTACCTTCTTGTCTAGGATGAGCAATGGATCGGTTTGGAACTCTCCCTCGGGTTCCACCTGGATCACATCCCAATTAATCACATGGTTAGGATCATGTACATATTTCTTAAGTAAAGAGACATGAAAAACATTATGAGCTTTAGTGCTAGAAGGCAATGCAAGTATATATGCAACTGGCCCTATTCTTTCAAGCACTTCAAATGGCCCACAATATCTAGGTGATAGCTTGGCACAACTCCCAAGATTCAAGGAACCCTTCCTTGGCCTCACTCTAAGATACACATGATCCCCAACACTGAATTCCCTATGGATCCTATGCTTATCTGCATAGATTTTGTGTCTATCCTGGGTTGCTTTTAAATTTTTCCGGATCTTTGCAACCTCTTGTTCCATTTCCTTAAGCAATTCTGGCCCAAGTACAATTATGTTCACTGGATTGTCCCAAGTCACTGGTGTCCTACACCTTCTGCCATACAAAGCCTCATATGGACTCATTCCCAATGATTCTTGCTGCCCATTATTATATGCAAACTCTACTAGGTGTAGATAATCCTCCCACTTGGATGGCTTGTCCATTACATACATGCGAAGCATGTCTTCAAGCACCTGATTTACTCTTTCTGTTTGTCCGTCTGTTTGAGGATGGTAACGGTGCTAAAGTTCAACTGTGTACCCAAATCTGCAAAGAGACCTTTCCAAAAATTGGAAGTGAACTTGGTATCCCTATCAGAAATTACTGCCTTAGGAAACCCATGTAATCTGAAAATTTCCTTCATGAAAATATTTGCAATGGCATCGGCTTTATGTGTGGACTTAACCGGTATGAAATGTGCTACCTTTGTTAACTTGTCCACCACAACCATGATGGAATCATGTTGTCTCATAGTCATTGGCAATCCTGTAATATAATCCATGGAAATTATTTCCCATTTCCATTCTGGAATTGGCACTGGATGCAATAAACCTATGGGGTGTTGGTGTTCAACCTTCACCTGCTGACATTTCATGCACTTAGAAATGTATTCAGCGACATCCTTTTTCATGCCTGGCCAGAAATAATATTTTCTTGTTGTAGCAATTGTTTTCTGATATCCTGGGTGACCAGAGTATGGAGCTTTATGGATTTCATCCATACCAATCCTCCTCAAATCTGCCGCATTTGGAATATAGACTCTATTCTTATAAGTAAGAAGTCCGCCTTCTTCCAAATGATAGCCTTCATACTTCTTGCCAAGGTCTTGCTGCTGCAATTTGTCCTTTATCTGCACATACACTTCATCCTCAACAATATGGTTAACAATCTGCTACTTCAAATTTGGTTGGCAAGTACTAAGTGCTTCCACATGCATTTCATGTACCTTCCTGCTGAGTGCATCAGCCACCTTGTTTTCTTTCCCTTTAATGTGTTTGATTTCAAAATCAAATTTGCACAAAAATTCCAACCATCTAGCTTGCCTAGCATTTAAAGTTGGCTGATCAAACAAGTATTTCAACCCACAATGGTCTGTCCTCAACTCAAATTTCCTTCCCATTAAGTAATGCCTCCACATCTTTAAATTATGTACTATGGCTGCAAGTTCTATATCATGAGTAGCATAGTTCTTCTCATGCTCCTTCAACTTTCTTGACTCATAGCATATCATGTGGCTGTCTTGCATAAGAACTCCTCCAAGTCCTTGATTGCATGCATCGGTACATACCACAAAGTCTTTTTCTGGGTTTACAATTTTCAAAATTGGTGCACTTGTAAGAATATTCTTCAACCGTTGAAAACTTTTCTCACATCTTGGTGACCATTCAAACTTTATCCCCTTCTTTTGTAAAGAAGTGATCGGGTTTGCAACCTTGGAGAATCCTTCGATAAACCTCCTGTAGTAACCAGCAAGGCCCATAAAAGATCTCACATCAGTCACATTCCTTGGAGTTGGCCAATTCATAATGGCTTCAATCTTCTCAGGGTCTACAAATATTCCTTCGTCGGAGATGATGTGACCCAAATAATGAATTCTATCTTTATAAAAGTCACATTTGCTCAACTTTGCATACAGCTTATGCTCCCTTAGTAATTGCATTGTCATTCTCAAATGTTCTTCATGCTCTTCTTCATTCTTAGAATAGATGAGAATGTCATCTAGGAATACAAGAACAAACTTGTCCAAATACTTGCTAAAAACATTATTCATGAGACACATGAATGTAGCTGGTGCATTTGTGAGACCGAATGGTACCACTACAAACTCATAGTGTCCATATCTCGTTCTAAAGGCTGTCTTATGAATATCTTCTTCTTTGATTCTTACCTAATGGTAACCAGATCTCAAGTCAATCTTTGAAAATACCTTTGCTCCTCTCATTTGGTCAAAAAGGTCATCAATTCGGGGCAATGGGTATTTGTTCTTCACAGTGACTTTGTCCAACTGCCTGTAGTCAATACATAACCTGAGTGTTCCATCTTTCTTTTTCACAAATAGAACAGGTGCTCCCCACGGGGACACACTTGGCCTAATATATTTCTTTTCCAACAACTCTTGTAATTGCATTTCAATTTTAGCAATTCCGGTCTACTCATCCTGTAGGGTGTCTTAGACACTGGTGCCGCTCCTAGCACAAGTTCAATTGTAAAGTCAATGTCTCTCTTTGGAGGGAGTCCTGGAATCTCATCAGGAAAAACATCCCTGAATTCTTGCAATACATGATAGTCCTTCAATTTAAGAGTTTCATTCTTTGTTGCCTCTAAAATGTGGGCTGCATACAATTGACATCCCTTCCTACAGAACTTCTTCAGCTGCATGGCTGTAACCTGTCTAACAGAAGTCACCTTTGGAATGCCTTTTATAACCCTCGGGTTTCCTTCTTCGTCCATGCATTCAACTGTCTTATTGTAGCAGTCAAGTTTAACCCTGTGTGCTTCTAATCAATCCATTCCAATGAGAATATCATAGGAACCCAATGGTAAAATATTCAGATCTGCATAAGTGAATAGTCCATCCATCTCTAATGGACATTTCTCTACTATTTCACTAACTTTTCTCTTGGTTCCAGTGGCTAGTTGAACTAACCATGATTTACTATGCTTTAATTTCTTAAAAGCACAAATCTCAACAATTCTAGGAGTGACATAACTGTGAGTAGATCTAGGATCAATCAAAATAGAAACAGATTGCTTAGCAATCTTACCTTCGACTTCAACCATAGTTGACTGATGATCTGCCTAGTGGTCGTCTAGAGCTGCATAGATTCTAGGGATTGTCCTTGCCACTTGACCCATAGTTTCAGCTCCTTGGATGTTGTGAACTTGATTTGCATTCCCATTCCGATGTGGACAGTTCCTAAGCATGTGGTCTCCTCCACAACCCCAACATTGAAGTGGTTCTCTTGGCTCCTTTGGATCTCTTGGCTTGTCTCCCATCATCCTAGTTGGCTTAGTCACAACTTGTGATGGTTGCCTTTGCTGATTCCGGAATTGAGGAGGCTTGAACCCCTTCTTCCTTTGATCAAACTTTTTGTTTTTCTTATCCTTCCATGCCTTATGGAATTCTGGTGTGCTTTTGTTTTGATCAAAGCAATACTTGGCCTTTCTTATGGCCTCCTCTAGAGTTAGAGGTTCATCAAACTCAATTCTATCTTTATATGACTAGGGCAGTCCACTCAGGAAACGCTGAAATTTCACCTTATCATCTCGAATATACCTGACATACCTTAGCAGCTCCAAGAACTTGTTTGCATATTCTTCCATGGTCAGTTGTCCCAATCTCAGCTCATGGAACTCTTTGATCTTATCATCATAGTACCTATCAGAGAGGTACTTTTGCTTGAAGTATTTCTTGAACTGTTTCCACACAATCTTCCTTTCACTGATCTTCTTCACTTGCCTGATGTGCTCCCACCATATAGATGCTCTTCCATTCAAGTTGAAGATGGTTACCCTTGCCTTCATATTTCCAGATTAGTCTTGGAATTGGAAATACTTTCTCATCCCAAGAAGCCAAACTTCAGCTTCTTGACCAGACTTTACCTCTCCATCAAATGTAGGATTTTTTGCCTTCTTAAATTCCCCATGTGAGTTGTTCTTGTAGTGCTTCTTCCTCTTACTCCCACGAGATGAAGAGCTTGAACCCTCAATGGATTCTTCAGAGTCAGATGATTCATTAGAAGATATTTCTGGAGTATATGTTCTGTCTGTAGAAACTCTTCTTGAGCTAATGACCCTCTTACGGGAATTCCTTCTAGAACTACTCCCACCCCTTTTTGGATTTGATGTCTAATGCCCAGAGTTTATTTGCCTTTGGATGTCTGTCAAACTCTATAGCATGGTTGCATTCAACTGATTTTGTTCTTCTTGAGCTTTAATCATCCTTTCATTATCTTCTCTACAACTTTGGAACTCCACCCTTAGGCTTCTCATGGTGGCTGTAATACCTGGAGGAGTCTCTTGATTTCTTCTCCCATTAGATTCTGTTTCAACATTTTCAACATGTATGTTCTCCCCCATGGCATCTGTCTCAGGCTCATAGGGATCATGTGCATCATCCATGATGTTGATTTTCTTGGCCCAACCAAGATCCAAAACTTTCCAACTGTACTATCTAGAGTGTTGCCCTGATGTAATTGTGATTCTGCAAAATGTGTTCATCAACACAATTGTTCGCTGCATTATATTCTCAGAAATTCATAATTTACTTTCATGCATGTGGGAAAATATTATATTGACAATTTGTCAAATCATAGAATTTTCTCACAATCAACGACATATGAGGGGGGGACGACATGGGTCAAGGGGGCTTACCCCCTTATGGCTTCTCCATTTTCGGCACCTGAAAATCTCCTTGAAAAACAGCTGAAATTTCATGTTTCGGAGCAACTCAGCGAATTCTTCTGACCTGTTTCGGGCCAACTCGCCGAGTTCTTCCGGTCGAAGACTCAATTTTTCCTTCCGATCCGTTGCGGACCAACTTGCTGAGTCCTTCCGCCGTTGCGGTGAGACTTGCCGAGTTCTTCTAAAATTTTCTCCTGGGCACCGAAAAATACTTAGAAAAACCTTCTGCCGTTTCAGACCATCTTGCTGAGTTCTCCCGCTGTTTCAGACCATCTTCTCAGTTCTCCCGATGTGTCGGAGCAACTCGCCGAGTTCTCCCGCTGTTTCGGAGCAACTCGCCGAGTTCTCCCGCTGTTTCGGAGCAACTTGCCAAGTTCTTCTGAAATTTCCCTCCATCTTTCCGCTGAACTTATTGATTTGTTTTGCCACGTTGCGGAACAACTTGCCGAGTCCTTCCGTAGTTTCGGGCCAACTTGCCGAGTTCTTCTGCCGTTGCGGAACAACTCGCTAAGTTCTTCCGCAGTTTTGGGCCAACTCACCGAGTCCGGCCGCCAAAAACACTCAGAAATTTTTTTGAAATTTTTCTTCCCTTCCCTGAGCACTTCTGCAACTTCAGGCCAACTTGCCGAGTTCTTCCGCCATTGCGGGCCAACTTGCTGAGTTTTTCCACAATTGCAGGCCAACTCGTGGAGTTCTTCCGAAATTTCCCTCTGACGCCGAACACTTAGAAAATTTTCGCTATTTCAGGCCAACTCGGTTAGTTCTTCCATTGTTGCAGACCAACTCGCTGAGTCCTTCTGAAAATTTCTTTTCGACGCCGAACACTTAGAAAAATTTTCCACTGTTTCGGGTCAACTTGGTGAGTTCTCCCGCCGTTGCGGTGAAGACTTCCGGGTTCTTCCCGAAACAGACTTAAACAAAATTTCTTTTCAAAACACTTAAAACAATTTCGGATTCTTCTTTTCTTCTTTCTGTGATGACTGCTACCCAGTAGGAGGTAACCTTACCTCTGCAAACTATCCAACTTAGCCAGTTTAGGCCCGATGCTGAGACCTGTGGTGATTAGGAAGGGACCTTCCCATGTGATTGTAATCGGATTTGGTCCATAGAGGTTCAATGCTACAACCAGCAACTCTGATACCATTCTGTCACGTCCCCTCCCATCATACCAGTGCGATGGAGAGGATCGTGATGCTAAAACCAAGCATCTAGCCCCATGAACTTATTAAATAAGCATTCACATAGTATAAAAGGACATATGGAAATGTATAATTATAAGAAAACACAATAGAAGTAATTTCAATTACTCTTCCATCATACATTTAAGATATTCATCAAATAAATAATTGCAAAGTTAACACAAGAGAATACTTATCTTATAACAAAGTAGTCCCAAGGAACTGGCTATGCAACTGCAACGTTCCACCCAACCATAGGCTAGTTGTGATCATCAATATCTCAACACACTGCCACCCCCAAGTTGGGCATGATCTCTACAAGGAATCAGGGAACATCAGACTCACACATAGCTCAAAGATACACCAAATCAGCCAAGCCAAGCTACAGTTGGGTTTATCAGGCTGTTAGGCAATGGAAGGAAGAATTGCTAAGCTAGTGGGATCATCCATAGAGATATGGGCACCCTCTGCAAGATCTATCTAGCTTGGTCCCCACAATACCTACACACCTGGCACAAGGAAGTATTCCCTTCACTAATACACAGTCCCTCAGGCCATACCTTCCATTCTAGTGTTCTTCAAGGTGTGCATAGAAGAGCAACCAGCCCTTTTGATACTCTTGAGAGGTTACCTCCTCAATAGGTTTATCAAACCAATTCTAGTCCACTTCCACTCCTAATTCTTGCTCATAATTTCCAACCAACACAGGGATGTACCCTACAACAAAACACAAGTGCTGAAAAACGTGGGCAACCAAAACGAACTGGTAGATGGGGAATGAACCCTGGGAGAGCAAATTCATTTTCAGAAAACGTTTTTCTGCATTTCAGGGGCAAAAACGACCTCTATAAACCCCCAAAACATGACTCCCTTTCTCCCAACCACTGTGCAACACAAAAACGACCTCCCAGCTATGGAAAAATGCAGGAAATTGGTAAAAAACGTGATGGGGAAAGCCCAGCTAGCTCAGACTGCGTGAGAGAGGAAAGACTATGGGTTCAGAATCCCTTTGGGCACCATTTCGTGGGTGTTTTCTTGCCCCAGAAGCAAAAGTATGTTTTCCCAGGTTGATGACTTGCCCATGCATGAAATTGGCTTCCATGCCTCTTCATTCCTAAGGCATTAACTGCCTCAATCAATTTATCGAAGAATTAAATGATTGGGTGCATAAGTCAGAATGGGTAGTTGAGGGTTTATTCATTGACATCTGGCTTATCACCATTGGCTCAAGGGTTTAAATAATTTCCCTCCCTATTCCTTGTAGAATCATGCCCCCATCTCTTTGTTGCATTGCATAGCTAGTTGTGGGTTTTTTCATTAAAATTCGTATTTACATGATGTCTTAATTTACATTGTGCCTATCTAACACAAGAACCATAGGCATCTATTTTTAATTGCCGATACATAAAATGCTAAATCAATGGTGGGGCCTTGGCCTTGAGCTCCTCACCATGATTAAATAACAATATTTACATCATTTACGATTTAATGCGAAGGGGGTCAAAATGGGTACGTGACACAAAGTATTTCATGGCTAAGTCTAAGAATTGATCTACCCAAATATCTTCCCCCATGACCAAAGAAACTCTACCTTTTATGCTCTTAAGAACTCTCCTTTTCTTGTTCCCAACTTTAGCACTAGAGATCAAACCCTTACCACCTTGAAGAGTTCCTAGGTCCAATAGATTCTTGATGAACCCTGACCATTAGAAAAAACTTGATATTGTAAAAACCTAGGAGACGATCCTTCACTATGAGAAAGTCCTTTAGCTAGATTGGTAATAAGACAATATAATTCCAATATTTCCACATGCGGGGATAGAGTTAACTCCCAATATATTGGGCTCCTCAATGATACCTTCACTTTGGGGGAGATTAAATATTTATCCTTTCCAACTCTGACAATGAGACCTACCACTAATCCATAGATGTTACTTCTTGACAATGGTTGATGTCAACCCCATCCAATATCACCTCATTTTCTAGTTCAATCTTTCCCGGGTTATTATGAGATGTACTAGCCCATAGAGTCAATACACCATCCAAGCTGTCATATTTTAAATCCACCAGAGATCCAATGCTTAAAGGAGAGAATTAAATTAAATCTTTTGACAACTCATTCTTTGAGTAGTCCACTAGGGGGATATAGTTGTTTATATGGCCTCCTAATCCCGTCGTTGTCATGATTACTTCATAATCCTAACCAAGATTCTTCACTTTTTGAAACCCTTACAAACTTAGACTATATGCCCCCCTAATATTCAAATCAATTATTGAGAATATGAATTTGAAATGCACCCTACATATGAATGCTTACTAAGTCTCTTAATGGAAAAAAAAAGACACCATGTCATTGATTTAGAGTAGTTCCTAATTTGTTTCCATCTTTGAAATTATCATGATCAAGTCATATATGATGTAGTGCCAACAGACACCTTCTATTTGTCATTGGGGACTTGGGAGGCCATAGCAATTTGATTGGAAGTTTGTTCATTATGGAGTAGACATAATTTTCTGTTGGAGGAGGGTGTAAATACGTTTATATTATGGCTCATGGAGGAGGAAAATAAGACAACATCAACAACAATAATTACAATAATGGTAGTATAGTAATTCTAATCACAATGAAGGAGTGTTTGCTAAGAAAGGAGAGCAAGATGTTGGTTCACAAATTTTCCAACAAAATTAAGTTCATAAGAGAAAATAAGTGACATAACAACATAAGTTAGTGACTTGTTAGCATAGTTTAAGGAGGTTATTTTTGATGAGTTACCAAAGGAATTGCCACTTGTGAGGGGCGTTTCCCACCAGATTGATTTCATTCTAGGTTCAAGTCTACCAAGTAAAGTGCCACATAGAATTACCCTAGTTAAAAGTGAATACATTAACTGTTAAGTCTGTGAGTTATTGGACGAAGGATTGATAAGAGAGTGCTTGAGCCCATGTTTCATACCTAATGTATTAGCACTAAAGGAATTAGGAGGAACCTGGAGGATGTGCATCAATTGAAGGGTCACCAACAAGATTACTATAAAGTATTGGTTTCTATTTCCAAGAATGGATAATTTGATGGACTATTTGAGTGGAGAAAAGCACTTCATGAAGATAATTTGATCTAAACACTAGATATCATTAAATTCTAATATGCAAAGGAGATGAGTGGAAGACAACCTTTAAGACAAAGGAAGATTGTATGAATGGTTGGTCATACCATTTGTGTTGGAGAATGCACCCAATACTTTCATGATGCTAATGAATGAAGTGTTGAAGTCTTAATTGAGTTGTTTATTTAGATGATAATAATCTTTATCAAGAAAAAAGAGGAATGCATGAGTCATTTGAGGCAATTGCTAAAGAATTAAAAGCATGAGATGGTACTCATAAATTTATAAAAATATTCCTTCATGAAATAAGAATTGGTCTACTTGGGATTTATAATATCTCAAGATGGGTTGAAAATGGTTCCATAAAAGGTAAGAATAATTGTGTAGTGGCCAATTCCAAGAAGTACATTTGGGGTAAGAATTAATTTTCATGGGTTTAACTAGTTTCTACTAGAAGTTCATTATAAAATTTAGTGGCATATGTGCAGCATTGACATATTGCATGAGAAATGAGAATTTCAATGGAGTGCAATGGTGAAAAAGGAATTTGAATTTTTGAATAAGGAAGTCACTAAGAATCCAGTGTTGGCCTTGACTTTGAGAAAGTGTTTCAAAGTGGATGTGAATGGTGCTTAGTTAATAAGGAAATATCATTGCATTCTTCAATAATAAATTGAATAGATGATGCAAATAAAAATTACTTAGCATAAATAAGTGGAGTCATTACTTGCTACCCAAAGAATTTGTTCTTTATACCAATCATGAAGCATTGAAATATATAAACAAACAAGAAAAACTAAATCAGTGGCACATGTGGCACATGAAGTGGGTGGAATTCTTGCAAAGTTACAAAAATATGATAAAGAATAGGCATGGGATATCAAATAGGGTTTTCAATTCATTGAGTGGAAGGAAAATGTTATTAACTACTATGATAATGGAGATGGTAGGGATGGAAGAAATGAAGAAATTTTATGAAACAAAGTATATTTTGATAAATCTTGGAAATCTTGCAAATAATGTTGGAGTGGTCACTAAACTCTGTTCTTGGAATACTTTATCCAAGAAGGATTCTTAGTTATAAATAAATAGCTATGTATTCCAATAAGGTTGATGAGAGAAAGCATCATTCAATAATTTCACAATGGTGGCTTGAGCGGGGATTTCGGCATGGGAAAAAACCATGCATTGTTTAAAGAGCACTACTATTGGCTTGGGATTGATATGGATGTGAATAGGTGGGTTAAGAATTATAGAATTGTCAACATGCCAAGGGAAGAGGTAAAAACACCAAGTTGTACACATCATTTCTAGTATCAAAAGCACCATGGAAAGATATTAACATGGAAATTGTGATGGTATTGCCAAGAACCCAATGAACTAATGAATCTATCTTCGTATTTGTTGATATATTTTTGGAAGTCACACATTTAAGTCCATGGAAGAAAACTATTTTTGCACCAAAAATAGTTTATTCTTTAGAGAAATTATTGATTTACATGGTTTTCCACGAAGCATAACCTCAAATAGGGAAAAAATTAAATTATTGGTATTTTTCGTAGGACCTTGTCAAAGAAACTTTACACAAAATTGCACTTTAGTTATGCATATCATATACAAGTTTATAGACAAACCGAGGTAGCTAATAGAATCCTTGGAAATCTATTGAGATGTATGGTTGGAGAGAAACTAAGATAGTGGGATTTGGTGTTGGCAAAAGATGAATTTATCCACAACAATTTAGTTAATAGGTCTATAGGAAATAATCATTTCCAAATTGTGAATGGGAGATCACCAAGAGGAGTGAGCGATATAGCACACTTTCCTAAAGCAAGCAACGTGAGTGAATATTAAAGGTTATTTTCCTAGAACACGAAGATGTGCATGAGTAGGTGAAAAAACAACTATAATGAAGAAACCATGTTTATAGGTAAAGGGAAGATGTAAAGGGAATGAAAATAAATTTGGAGATGGGGATGTTTTGTTGGCGCACTTGAGGAAAGAAATATTTCCAAAGGAATCCTATAACAAGTTGATAATGAATAATATATGTCCTTATAAGATCCTAAAGAATATTTTCGATAATGCTTAGGTGCTTGAGTTGCTTGAGGGTTTGGAAATATTTCCAATCTTTAATGTGGCTAATTTGTATGTGTAACATCCCAATAATTACAAAAAAATTTAAAATTTTTAATTCGACAATAAATGCTAATAATTGTAAAAGCAAGATGCTAAATATACTCGAAGTCAGCATGGAATTTCTAAAGTCATAATTGCAGCCAATCATTTAATTTCTTTTTGAGCTTCTTAGCTAAGGGTAGATTAGTAGCACTGTCATGGTTGTACTATAATTAATTCTGCCTGTGTTAATAGTACTGCGAGTTGTCCTAAGATGATACTGACAGTTGTTTCTTTATGACTATAAAAGGGCTCCTACGAGGTGCCTGAGGCTTACTTAGCTTTTTATGCTAAAGCATACGTACCTGTTCTTCTTGCGCAGATTCAAAGGTAAGGTTAACGTGACAATTTCCAGAACTGTAATGGTAATTGTAATTTTTAGTAGCCATCCGATTTGACATAAGTTGTAAGATTCTTCTCAAATTGGGTGTGCATCTTCCCAGCTAGTTGTTTCGGACATTGATGATGACAACTACCTAGAACTGATCGCAATGATATATGTGACGGAAGGACAAAGTACATGCAATAGGTAAGGTTACGTGGCAAACTAATATGCCAATAAGGTGACGATAATGTCCCATCTTTAGATCATATTAATTCGGCCGTCCATGGTTAATATCGACACAACTTGGGTGGCTTAGACTATGGCAGGTGTGATGCTTAAAATCAACCCCTGCGATGCAGGATATTTGCACTCTAGGTAATTGTCCCTTCTCTTTTTTTTGTTATTTTACATTGGACAAAGCCATATATATATATATATATATTATTTGTTCTAACCTTGGACCAATATATATATGATTTCGATTTAACATTAGACCATACTATAGTGATCAATATATTTGTTTTTATAATTAAATGATGCATTGCAATGGTAATGTTTTCATATCATGGTAGAAGAACTATTGTATTATGTCCTATATATGGTGTTGCTACCATAATGCAACTTTAGAACCTTCATGGTTAAGGGTCGAGCTATGTAATAACAATTATGAATTGGTTTGTGATAAGGTTTCTAAAGTCACCAACTACAGGCTCGTTGTGCTACAATGCATTGATGGGTGATTTCGTGGCAGGTTGTGCACGTAGAGAATCATAACCTTATCCAATTACCATCGACTTGTACAGAGATCAATGGAAAAATCTTACGCTTGCAATGGCTCTGTAAGGGGTTGGTCTTAACATTGGTGCTCGTCATGGCAGGTGTTGTGGTGCTAATAAATGCGAATGTGTGGAGGAATGGGACCTGCCATCGGCTCTAGTATAAGCAATGAAGTCCTAGCCGATTGTAATTAATGGTGGCCGGAGTGCGAGCTTACCTGGCCGTCGGCATGTGAAAGAGTTGGCGTATAAGTGATGTGGATCCTTGCTGTAATAAGAAATAGCCATCCGGGTGGGTGATTGGCAACGTCGAGGAGGCAGTAACTTAATGTGGAATTGAATGCACTGGCATACTTCTTCCACGCGGACGATAGGAATGGTTCGTCGATGATTGCATGATTATCTGTCGTCGGATGAACCATAACACAAAAGTTACCAAAACGACATTGGGAGACCTTTGGGCTTCATTCAGTCTTATGCGTTTTTTTTTTTTGCTGCAAGGGGTTGCCCGGCCGTTACAGGGAAGTTTGGTGTCCAAAGCCTGCCCCAAGCTCGAACCATAGACCTGTGGGCTGCGTGCCTATAACAGGAAGTGCAAAAAATCGCATGGTTACTCCGTCTCGGTGTGACCTTGCTCGTGGTTGTGGGAGCCTCTGTCTAGGGTTTTGGTGAAAGGTTTTGGCCAAACCTTCGAACAGTTTGGGAAATGATGCTGTTATCGGCATTGGTTGACTTTCTAACTCTCTCAAGGTGGCGGGGCAATTGTCGAGGGCCAACACTTCCCGGTTAAGCATCGTATGTGATAATCGCCTAATGGTTTGCATAGTTTGTGAAAAGTTTAACTCTGGGAGTCAAACCTTCAATCGTAACTGAATGTGCTTCGTCGTTTGTGTAGCAGGTGCAGAGTGTCTCGGCCGGGGGTTTTACACCAAGGTAAAAAACCCACCACACTTTTTGTGTTAATACATTAATGTTCTAATTTTTGCTTTTGGGTTCGGGTTTCGAGCTAGTGTTAACCTTAGTCTCGTTGGGACCTGGCAAGTACTAAATTGTTTGGGCTTCTTCCATGGCGATGGCTTAGGAAAGAGATTGTGGCGCCAACCCAGGTAACTCTCGGCGATGTTTAACCCTCGTAGGTCTCCCTCGGCCGGGTCTTAATGTTGTTAGCAGTGTTGTGACAAGGGCCGAGATGGCCATGTTTGTAAATAATTGGACTGTTGAGAGGGTAACCCTCATTTTGTGTTAAATTTTGCTAGCGTCATGGTAAAACTGTCGGGATTGTTTTGCATTGATTTTTGTATGAATAGACTCTTGAAGAAATAGCCCTGTATGCACAGGATAACTCGTCCAAAACATAAAGTCTGTATTTTTTTGTTGGCAAAGCTTTCGAGCTTGGATACATGTTTCTGCCGCCAGTTATTGGCTCGTCTAGCTTCCATGTTTATATGTGACAGGTTTGAACATTTTTCAAATATAGATGATGGGGATTTATGCTATTTATTGAAAACCTAGCTTTAATTTCGTAAATGCGTGAATTGGTAGTTGTATGTTTGAATGGAATGATGTCAGGGTATCGGCCGATAATGGCCGTAGCTTGTTGATGTCGTGTTTAATGTAATGAACTAGGATATAATCTAGATCATGAATGAATAGATTAATGTCTGAGATGAAAGATAGGGTAGAAGGAATTTCTTGGGTTTTCCATGATGACTGTAAAAATAATTTATATGTAAAAAGAAAACGTAAAGGAAATGGATCTTGTTTTAATACTGTATTGCACAAAAGATTTGAGATGAGACTATCGGCCATAACTGTGTATTCAAAGTTAAGTTTGGAATTTAAGTGCAAAATGTTAGCGATTGTTTCCAGTGGTTTTTTTTGTCTTTAAAATAATGTAAAAGGATAATGAATTATACAGGTTAGATGTACTGCTATAAATGGGGAATGTATGCAGGCATCCATGCCTATTGATGTTATTCTATGCGAAACTTTAGTTTTAGATCCATGCAGATAGATCAGTAAATTTTAGCAGAGATTCCTAGATTATGTGATGCTTGTAAAAAAAATGGGAATTTCTATCTGGGAATACTAGTACTGTTTTATTTTGAAAAGATAGGAATGAAATGGACATTGAAAACTACACAGAAGTAAAATGTATTTTCCTGGGATGAGAAATAAACAATTGTTTTTATACCTGTGCATGAGATACTTGTCTTGTTGAGCTTCTGTATTTTTCCTTAGATCAGTAGGGCTTTGTTAATGTAGAATCATAGTGCACAACACTTCATTGAAATCAGACTTTCAATATATCATTTTATCTACTTAAATATTTCTCTGCACTAGAGTACGATGCATGTATTTGCATGGGGAAAAATACAGAGAAAATCTTTATTCTATCAATTTGCATTCAATCAATCATCAGATCTTGAAATCACCATAAATTTTCAGCATGTAGACAGAATAATCAAAGAATAGGTAGAACCTGAACCAGTAGGTGAGTGGACAAACACCCTAGAAGCCTGTTCCTCCCAACCAACTCCTGAAGACAGTCTAAATGTCTGCCTTAGGACCCCTGAGCTTGTTCACTGAACCACCAGGAGGAGAAAAACTCAGAAGCTTGGTCTTCACTCTTGCAGTAGCAAGTAGTTATCCAGTCTTACAAACTTCAGTAGTCAAGGAGACCTGCACCAACACCTCTGGTCTTTCTTCACAGAATTGATCTGCAACCTTACAATTGCACTCTCCTCAGCCTCCCCTATTCAATTCTCTCAGTCATCACCTGATGCACATGAGGAAAACTTTTCTGCAGAAAAGAATGTAAGAGCTCCCTGCTCAATTTGATTTTCCTTTATAGGCTGCCAAGGTCTTTGTGATTAACTAGTCATTAATGAGCTACCTGCTCACCTCCCTCCACCTGGAGGGGGAAATGCCAAAAAATTAGGGGGGAGTTGTCCCATACCAACAGCTAGAGGTAGAGTGCAAATGCTGCCATATGTCCCAAGCCTTCCAGCAGCTTCCATTCCTCCTAGTGGGCCAGTGAACATGCTTGTAACAGCTTCTTGAGGGTTTGTCTCCAATTTTATTTATCAAATAATAAAAATGAGTCATTACATTCCTTTTTGACCCAAATTGGTCATAATTTTAAAAACTTGGAAATTGTAATTCAACACAAATATTTTGCAAAAAAGGATAATAACATAGCAATAATTATTCTCAAAATTTGGGTAGGTGACATACACCCCCCCTTAGTCTCAACATTGTCCTTGATGTTGCCTTATTCACTCCTAGAGTGTTCCTGGAACAGAGTTGGGTTTGCAACCCGCATACTACTCTCCAACTCCCAGGTTGCCTCTGCCGAGCTAAAGTGTTTCCATTGCACCTTTACTTGGCCAACGGTGCAGTTCCAGAGTAGAGTTTCTTTCCTTGTGAGAATACAGTCCGGTTACACCAGAAAATCGCCTCCTTGTTCCACCTGAACATTATTCCAATTTACAACATGAGTAGGGTCATGCACATATTTCTTTAAAAAGGAAATGTGAAAAACATTATGGATTTTGAGGTTTGAGGGTAAGGCCAATTGATATGCCACAAGCCCAATCCTTGACCAAATTTCGAAAGGGCCACAATACCTGGGTGCCAGTTTGGCACAACTCCCCAACTTTAGTGAGCTCTTTTTCGGCCTTACCTTTAGAAAAACGTGCTCACCAACCTAGAACTCTTTATGAGTCCTTTTAAGGTCTGCTTGGCTCTTCTGTTGATCTTGGGCAGCTTTAATATTTCCTTGTACCTGCTTGATGATTTGTTCTAACTCCTGCAATAATTCAGGCCCTAGAGTGACTCTACTAACTGGGTCACTCCATGAAACGGGTGTGTTACACTTCCTGCCATAAAGAATTTCAAACAGGTTGAGCTTGGCCGAGGCATGGTAGTGATTGTTATATGCAAACTCGGCCAAATGCAAGTAGTCCTCCCACTTACCAGGATGGTATTTCACATACATCCTGAGCATGTCCTCTAATACTTGGTTCACCCTTTCGATCTGCCCATCCGTTTGCGGATGGAACGCGGTGTTGAAATTTAAAGTGGTATTTAACCCTTTAAACAAGGATCTCCAAAAATTTCCTGTGAACTTTGAGTCTTTGTCTGAAACTATCACCTTGGGTATCCCATGTAGTCGAAAAATTTGCTTCATAAAAATATCTACAATATCAGGGGATTTGTGGGTAGTTTTGACGGGAATAAAATGGGTTGCCTTGCTAAGTTTGTCCACCACTGCCATGATGGAGTCGTGTTGTTTTTTATTCTTTGGCAATCCTGTGATGAAATATATGCTTATGATTTCCCACTTCCAGCTAGGTATAGGTAATGGCTGTAGTAATCCTGCGGGGTGTTGGTGTTCCACCTTTACCTTTTGACAGTCAAAACACTTAACTATATATTTTGCGACCTCATCCTTCATTCTAGGCCAATAATACTCCTTCCGTAGCATGGTGATGGTTTTCTGATAACCTGGATGGCCAAAATAGTGGCTTTTGTGCATCTCATCCAAAATCAGAATTTTTACTGTAGGTGCGTTAGGTACATACAATCTGTTTTTGTACAGCAATAGGCCATTTTCCTTCAAACTAAAATCTATTGTAGAATTTCCAGAATTGCTCTCTGCTGCCTTTTCCTGTAATTTCCTGTACTCTTCATCTTCTTTAATGCCTTAAAAAATCTGTTTTTCCAAATCTGTTGCGTATGTGCTGATAGCTGAAATAAAATGTATTCTTGCGTTACGACTTAACGCATCAGCGACCTTATTCTCTTTTCCTCTAATATGTTGAATTTCGAAATCGTACTCGCTTAGGAAGGATAGCCATCTAGCTTGTCTAGCGTTTAAATTTGTCTGATCTAACAAATATTTCAGCCCCATGTTATCTGTCATCAAGGTGAATTTTCTTCCCACAAGGTGGTGCTGCCACATTTTCAAGGCATGAATTACTACTAGCAATTCTAGATCGTAAGTAGAGTAGTTTTTCTCATGTATTTTTGAGATGAACCTGAAATAATTAATTAATGCAAATACACGAGATATTTGAAATAATAGAACTCAGAATCACTTTTATATTGATCACGGGCCACTTTGAGGGGGCAACCTCCTTTGAGCAAGCTAAATACAATTAACTTCACGGTGCCTTCATAGGCCTCAACACACACTTATATACTAAGTCTAGGCACCAATACCATGGGTCAATACTATGTGTCAATACAAACCATGGGCTAAGTCTAGGCGCCAATACTATGAGTCAAAACCATGGGACATATAATACTATGGGACAACTTACAAAGCATATGCGTCCAATACTATGGGTCAATAGTATGGGCTAATATAAACTATGGATCAACAAATACTACGACACGACTTACAAAGCATATGCGTCCAACAACAATATACTAACAAAGTAAAGACATGGGTTCCTAACATCCCCTCTCCCTTAGAAAAAGCTTTGTCCTCAAAGCTTTAGATGTGGAAATTGATGCAGAATTTGAAGGAGTGGGTCCCCTGTAGCATCCTCGGGTGGCATTCCGAGCCATTGGCACCTTTGGAGTTTCAGGGAGGATTGCATGGGAGGCTGTAGATGAAGAAGAACCATATCAGCGATGTGAAAAGTGTGCTCAGAACGGTGCTGATCGGCTTGTTGTTTCAATCGAATTCTTGCCATGTGAAAATTGTCCTGCAGAATGAGAAGAAGTTGATCACGGTTTCGAAGAATTGAGTCAATTGCCTAAACTGGGGAGCTGCTGAAGGTGTATGGAAGAAGAACTTGTGGTGCCTGTCCATAGAATGCTTCATATGGTGTCCTTTGAGATGTGGTACTATACCACTGGAGCGCTTCTAGGAAATCCATAGAAATAGTTGTCCAAATCTGTGGAGGGATGGGCAAGGGTTCGAGCAGTCCCGAAAGGAGGGTCGTTTCACCCTTGTTGACCTGGAAAGTATCACAATCAACCACCATCCGTTGAATTGTCCTTTTGAGTCCCTGCTAAAAGAAGTTACATTGTTCTTGGTCATACATTTTGAGGAACCCAGAGTGCCCTACTAATGAAGAAGCATGGAGTTCATAGAAGAGATAGCCTGTAATACCCCAACCTGGGTCTCCTTTAACTCTTAATAAATTCAGATATTTCACTTCTTCTCAAAATTTCTATTTATCTTTTTGTTTCTAGTTTTGGCTATAAAATATAGTATTTACATTTACAGATGTGAAAATATAGCATTTACATTTACAAATTTGAGCAATTAAAATTTTGTTTTATCTACTTCTAACCATTTATTGTTTGTGCAGGAGTAGCAGATATAATAACAACATATAATCATTTTTAATTAACTTAAAACCGAATTTGACAAGGTAGAAATGATCAACATACATGCTGGAAAATACCTATGGATAGCTAGTAGATCCACCCTTGTTGTTGTCCCCGTTTGTTGTTTCTCCTTGCTTTTCCCTACAGCCAAAAGCCTACCCCAAAGTTCTGAAACTCAACCAGCCCAAAAGAGTCTTGCCACCCTGCCAACTAGCGAGGTCTCGCCGACCACCTAGCTCCAAAGGTGCCCCTTTGGACCCCCGATCCCAAACCGAGTACAAGCCCAAACTGTTGTATCCCTTCCGAAAAAAATCTCCAACAAGAACCCTCCTTTTCAGCTTTGCTCTCCAAACACTCCCCAAAATAACCAAGGTAAAAGATGATCCCCTCTCCTTCCTCCCTTCTCCATCTTATCCCCCTTTGTTCTTGCCGACTCTATCCCTCATTACTACCCCTATCACTAACATAAATGTTTCCACCCCCTTCCATCTACCATGTCAGGGTTTTTTCCCTTTGTTTATGTAAACTTCACTTGATATAAATCCATATTCGATATACCATAATAATAACATTTGTTTAATATTTATTTATTTAAATAATAACTAGTGATTTCACACTCAACCAACAGCCTTCTCGGCATAACTTTTATATTATTTCTTGTTAATAAAATTTTAATTAATAAATAATAAATGTTATATATATATTATATAGTTTAAATTTGGGGTCGGTTCACCCACCAACCGTAAGTCGTTTTACACTTACACGTTTTAACACATTAATTACTAGTCATCCCTTAGTGTTTCATAATTCAATGCTTCATTTATTATTAATTAATTGTTTATTGATTAGCTTAAAATACATTTTTAACACTTTGTTTAATAATGGTGTACGACAACATTTATAGTTTATGCCATGTCCTATATAACTTCGACACAACCTTTACAATTAAGTAATTATAATTTCTATCTTATCCTTATAATTTTAACTAATTAATTAACATTGTTTAGGACGCAATTAATATTAACCTATAAGTTATTACTACCTTAATTAACATTACAATCACATTTAATATCTTAACCAAGGTCTTAACTGATCAAGTTCATTAATATTCAATTAAGCATTACTAACCAAATTGCACTATTGACACCTTGTTTTAACCGTAACTTGTTTATTAATCAGTAATAATTAATCATTAGAGCACAATAATTAACATTAATCAACATTAATAACTTAATTGACAATAATTAACATTAATCTACATTGTTAGCATTAATCATCATTATTAACTTTAATGGACATTATTAACATTGATCAACAGTAGTTAATTACTAAACGACAGTAATTAACATTAAGCGACACTAATTAACATTATTACTCAACAATATTTCATGTAATTCATAATATGTAGGCGAGTTATGTAAGCGTAGCTACTGCTTACATTCCTCACGTAAGTACACTAAAAGTAATAATTCACATACATCAATCATAATCAAGGAAATTATTATTTACTGACACATGTTTTAACATAGTTTGCAAGGTACAATCCATTAACTAACTGAAATCCAAGTTACGACAGTTCATACATCACTGACTTACGACACATACTCAATCAAGAGTTTTACACACATGTAGTTAGATCTTGTTTCCACCCCTACTTCAAGCCACACCTATCTACCCATATCATCACTAACTTCCACATCCTATCCTGTCCTCTGCTGGACTACCCTGAAATGTCAAGTCATGACCGGTTCCAGCTAGAACCCATAAGCGGAAGTGTCGACTACATCGACCAAGCTTCCTCAGTAGGAAACCACCAGTCATCATCACACACCTTGGGGAGCGCGCCGTAGCACAGCCCTCCCATGACTCTGGGTTTCGGGGATAAACGGTGGGTAAAACCTCCACCCCCTTAATGGAACAAGGGACTATGCCTACTCGACATAACAACAGCGTTGCACTTGTACTCGGTCTGTCATCGTATAACCAATATGGGCGGTTGAGTTTCCTGAAACCCTACCCCACCCATGTCATAATATACATCATAATAACAGCATAATAACCACAGGAAAGTAAATAATGCATCACTCGCATACCATTTTATCTTTCGAAGTCCATGTCCCCGAGGCCCTCCCACCTCGTAGGAGCTAGCTATCACTTAGCCTTTTCAACCTGTAAGTCAGTCCTCGACATACAATATAGAATATCGTGCATAAATCCTCAATATGTACACATATATTTCATCATAACATGACAACAATAAACTCATTCATTCGCAATGCACCTGGCATAACATTCATTATTTCAACATATAACTATAACGGTATCCACGTACCCATCATTCAGTAATTTCCATATATTTGACATAATTAACACATGATACATATCTAAACATGACTACCGATCATAATACTATCATCACACACACACATATATATATCGGAAAAATAATAGAACCATATGTCCATAGTGTCGTCAAACCGACGAGGTCTCACAATCAAACAAGTACAACATATAATAGTAATTCAGGTAGTAATGTCAAAACGGGGTGTTACATACACCCACCCTTCAGGAAACTTCGTCCCGAAGTTATGATCAAAATAATGTGGGATAATCACGATGCATAGTCTCTGCGTCCTCCCAAATAGCAGAACCTGGGCTATATCGGTCCCACTGGACCTTAACTTGGTCTACCAAATGGTGCCTCAACTGTTTAACCCTGCGGTCCAATATAAGTAATGGTTCGACCCTGATGGTTCCCTCATTCGAAACCTGTAGTTCCTTCCAATTTATTTTATGTGACTCATCAGCTACATAATGCCGTAAAACAGATACATGAAAAACATTATGAGTTTTGTGCAAATGGGGTGGCAGCGCAAGGCGATATGCGACGATTCCAACCTTTTCTAAAATTTCAAAGGGTCCTATAAATTGTGGCGACAACTTTGTCCCTTTCCCAAACCTGATGGTGCTTTTGCTAGGCCTGATGCAGACGAACACTGTATCACCAACCTTATAGCTTCGGTCAACCCTATGTGCATCGGCATAACTCTTCTGCCTATCCTGGGCTTCCTTTAACCATTGTCTAATCTGAACAACCTGTTCTTCCATCTCCTGAATCAACTCAGGTCCTATAATTACTCGATCCTCTAACCTTTCCCAACTCAATGGTGTCTTGCATGGCCTTCCATATAAAGCTTCATATGGAGGCATCCCAATTGAGCTATGGTAACTGTTGTTGTAAGAAAACTCTACCAAAGGTAAGTGCTTTTCCCAATGAGTTTGTTGATCCATGACATACATTCTAAGCATGTCCTCCATCACCCGATTCACTCTTTGTGTTTTCCCATCTGTCTCTGGATGGTAAGCAATGCTTAGGTTCAACTGAGTACCCAATGCTGACTGCAAACTCATCCAAAACCTGGATGTAAACCTGGAATCTCTATCTGATATAATCTTCTTGGGAAATGCATGGAGACGAACAACTTCATTTATGAACACACGTGTTACATCCGTGACATCATAGGTCTCCTTAATTGGAATGAAGTGAGCAGTTTGTCAACGATGACCATAATGGAATCATGCCTATGAGAGGTAAGAGGCAATCCCACCATGAAGTCCATGGAGATAACCTCCCACTTCGACATAGGAATGTCATGCGGCTGTAACAGTCCTGCCGGGTGGTGATGATCAGCTTTTACTTGCTGACACTCAAGGCACCTAGCGACAAATTTGACCACGTAGCTTTTCATCCCTGCCTAAAAGAAGAGTTGCTTCATGTCTGCATACATCTTCTTTACACCTGGGTGTGCACAATACACTGCTCTGTGGGCTTCCTTAAGGATAGTCTCTCTAATATCTCCCTCCTCAGGAATATACATCCTCCCTTGATACCGTAACAACCATCGGCTTCCAACTCATAGCCTTCAAACTTCGGTCCCACCGGTTTCCCATTCTGGAGTGCCGCTGTGACCTTTAGGTACCAACTATCCCCGAGTAGTTGCCCTAAAATTCTTTCCCTCAAATCCACCTTCAAAGGTATAAGAGAGAAAAGTCTTGGTTTTCTGCTTAAGGCATCCGCTACCACATTCTCCTTCCCTTTGATGTAGGAAATCCCAAAATCATACTCGCTCATGAATTCACTCCATCGCCTTTGCCTAGAATTTAGGTCTCTCTGAGTGAAGATATACCTTAAGCTTTGGTGATCAGACATGAGTTCAAAGCTTCGTCCAACAAGGTAATGTCTCCAAAGCTTCAAAGCTAACATCACTGCAGCCAACTCTAGGTCATGAGTAGGGTAATTCTCTTCATGTGTTTTTAGCTTTCTCGACACATAAGCTATTACCCCACCTTCCTCCATCAACACTACACCCAAACCTTGCCTTGAAGCATCGGTGCAAACTGTGAATTCCTTCTCCATATCTGGAACTCGTAGAATTGGTGCACTCGTCAATAGTCTTTTCATCTCGTCGAATGCAAAATCGCATTCATCTGTCCATTCGTACCTAGTGCCCTTACGCTGTAGGGTAGTTATGGGTTTCACGATTTTTTAGAAACCCTCAACAAACCTTCTATAATACCCGGCTAACCCCATGAAGCTCCTTACTTCATGCGCATTCTTTGGCATGGGCCAATCCATTATGGCCTTCACCTTTTCAGGGTCAACATAAATTCCCTCACTAGAAATTATATTCCCTAGGTAATGGATCTCCTTCTGATAGAACGAACATTTGGACAACTTACCATACAACTGATGCTCCCTTAAGCATGACAACACTATTCGCAAGTGTTCGTCGTGCTCCTGTTCATTCTTGGAGTAGATGAGGATGTCGTCCAAGAAGACTTGCACAAACTGATCTAAGTATTTTCGAAACACGCTATTCATGAGACTCATGAATATAGCTGGGGCATTGGTCAAACCGAAGGGTACCACCACAAACTCATAGTGCCCAAACCTTGTTCGAAAAGTAGTCTTAGGTATATCACCTTCCTTAATCTATAGCTAGTGGTAACCTGATCGTAAGTCGATCTTTGAGAAGACTGTCGCCCCTTTCATTTGATCAAAGAGGTCATCAATTCGAGGTATCGGGTACCTATTCTTCACGGTGGCTCTATTCAAATATCGATAATCAATGCAAAGATGCAAGGAACCATCCTTCTTCTTCACAAAGATTACTGGCGCACCCCACGGTGAAATACTTGGTCTGATGAACCCTAGATCTAGCAGTTCCTTCAACTGCATTTGCAACTCACAAAGTTCTAGGGCCATCATCCTATAAGGTGTCTTCGATGTTGGCTCTGAACCGGGTTTTACCTCAATGGTAAAATCAAGTTCCCTCTTAGGAGGTAACCCAGGTAATTCCTTTGGGAATACATCACTGAACTCGGCTAACACTGGATAGTCATCAAAGGAGGGTCCCTTCTCACTGTTTACTACTTCAACAATGTACAACTGGCATCCCTGTCGCATACATCGCTTTACGTTCATCATTGATATGAAACGTAGGGACACCTTCCGTTTGATACCCTAGATCTTGATGGCCTCTCCATTGTCATTAATGAAAAGAACTTTCTTTCCATAACAGTCCAAGAAAGCTCGATGTTCCTCAAGCCAATTCATACCTATGATGAGATCATAAGTTCCGAGGGTGGTGATGTACACTTTGACTTGTGTAACACACACCCCAAGATCCACTACACACTTATCGACACTACGTCCTACTGCTTGCTTTACCCCTGAAGCCATTTCGACTAAGCTAAAATCGTCATGCTCGTAGGCTGCCAACCCACATTTCTTTAATGCATATGGAGAAATGAAACTATCAATAGCACCAGGATCAAACAATATTCTAAGCTTGACATTATTGACCGTACCTGATGATTCCACCACAGTGGATTGGTGCTCTGCCTGATGGTTGTTTACTGCAGCCGAGATCTGATGCCTACTACCCCCACTCCCCATTGGAGCTTTTCGTTCTCGATGCACTGTACCGGATCGTAATTCGGGACAGTCACGCTGGTAATGTGGACCTCCACATCCCCAACAAGCAACCTATAATGGAGTGGGTGAGATAACCTGTTCAGACATCTGAGAGGGGTTCCTCCCCCTAGGACCCCTTCCCCTACTGGTTGATCCTCTGAAATTCCTCACACCCTGGTGAGTTCCTGTGGTTGACTGGGGCACCGCCCTAGTTGCCACTGATCTATCTACCACTGCGACTCTTGGTGTGCTCCTATTCCCGTAGGGAGGTGGCCTCGCATATCCTCCTCGAGGGTAGCTTCGAGGGGCCTTCCCCACAAACCCTGACTGCTGAGAGTTGAATGACCTGATGGGATTTGCACCCAACATCTCCTCAATGTAACGAGCACAATCTACTACTTCGGCGACCGAAGTTGGTTTCCACATCCGTACCTAAGCCCTGATCTTGGTATTGAGCCCATACACGAAGCGCTCAACCTGGCGTTCGTCATTGTCCAAGTAAGGGACATACTTGACTAATTCCATGAACCTCTCTTCATACTCATCAACAGATAGATGCCTTTGTACCAAGGCATGAAGAGCCCCTGCTTGTTCTTCCTGGTAGGATGTGGGTAGGTACTTCCCTTTGAATTTTTCCACAAACAGTTCCCATGGAACCGTGTCTGGTGTAAGGTGTAGCTGCCTTTCTTGGTTTCCCCACCAGTTCAAAGCATCCCCCTTTAGTTGAAATATGGCCAGCTTGGACTTGGACGTGGAAGTGTACTCCTGCAAGGTCAAGCACCTGGTCATCTCTTCCAACCACGACTCTACTCGTATCCCTGATTGACCCCCCGAAAATTCTGGAAGCCTTATCTTATGAAGTTCCCTCTTGATATCCTGATGCGGATTTCTTGGTACTGTATTTACTTCTACCATAGGAACTTCCTCCCTTAGTGGAGGGGAATCCACTTCTACCTCCGAGGTAACACTCCCCCTCTGTGCTAGTCCCCTAAGTGTTTTGTTTATTGCTTCCAACGAGCGCAATATAAGGATGGTCTCTGGCAATGGTGCTGGCACATTCGGCTCAGGTAATGCTGTAGCCTGACCTCGCCCCTGACCTGCTCGCGTTCTTACCATGTTTATCCCTATAACATGGAATAATAATATAATTAGCATATGATGACATCATGACTAATTTACCATCAAACTCAACAATTAATTCAAAAATGCGTCATGACTAATTTAAGTGCAACAAGTGTCATACATGCCATATCATGCCTTCTTTCAGGCTAGCTCTGATTCCATGTTAAATTTTCAGAATTTACTTCAATCTAATCTAGGATCTTAACTGAGAGAACAACATGTATAGCATATCTACAGCATATCAATCATAGAGACAATAATGCAAGCACACAAGAGACACAAAGATTTACTTGGGGAAAACCATAAAGGTGAAAAACCCCAATAACTTCCTCAGAGATAGATAGAGCAATGATACAACCAACCAAGAGAGATAGCCATAACCTAGCAGCAAATCCTCCTCCTCCATAAGTGCGCCACTCCTCCTTGAGTGCATGTGTGAGAAGTGAGTGAGTAAATAGAGTGCCTCCCGCACTCTATTTATACTTGACTTGACTTGCCTTTTTACCTAACTCATGTAGGCTCGAACTTAACCACATAACATAATGCTGACTGGGCCGACCCCCAATAGGGTGGTCTAATAACCCTTAGACCCACATGGCCGACCCCCAATAGGGTGGTCTAATAACCCTTTGACCCACATGACTTATACAAGGCCGACCCCAACAAGGTGGTCTAATAACCCATCAAGTATAAGTTACGACACTTACAATATAAATAACGACACTTCCGTATAGAGGAATAATAACATCTCTATAGGAATACAATATACATGTATGTGAAATACATTCCGAAGTTACATATACATCAACACTCCCTCTTAACTAGGAAGGTATTTCTCAGCACAGTTCTTCTAGCACAAGTCATCTTCTCTGGATCATCATCACTGGATAATCGTCATCGAGTCATCATCATCGTCATTACTGCTGCTATCTCAATCAATCTCTGAATCTACTCGTCATAGGAAGTTCTACAGAGCTTGTCCTTTTTCATACTGGATGTAGGCCCACCACCTGCAGGTCTTCATCATCACTGGCCATACTGTGGAATCCTCAGGACTTATTACGTGCGTCACAAAACCTGGCTGCAGCATCCCAGGCTATTACGAGCACACAGCTCTACCTGTAGGATCTCCCAGGAGCACATTACATGTGACCCATCACAAAACCTGGCTGAAGCATCTGAGGCCTTTTTCATCCTGTCCAGATCTCCCAGGAGCAAATTACATGCCATAGGACAAAACCTCGCAAGAGCATCTGCCAGATATCCTAGGGCACCGAATTACATGCCATAGGCAAAACCTCGAAAGACTATCTGCAGATCTCCCAGGGCACAAATTACATGTCCTTCCAAGCAAAACCTCGCAAGAGCATTTGCCAGATGTCCCAGGGCACCGAATTACATGCCATAGGCAAAACCTCGAAAGACCATCTGCAAATCTCCCAGGGCACAAATTACATGCTTACCTGCACAACCTGATCCACGGCCACAAAGTATCATCTGATACTCATCAAACATCATCCTGATGTACACATGATCATCCTGATCATCATCACTGCAACATCCTGCTGCATGTCATCTGGAGAAGCTCGTCATCCACGATCATCCTGATCATACAATGCATCCATCTGATGCACACCAAGTATCCATATGATACATACATAGATACATGATCCACACAATGTATCCATCAGCATACATGATCTACCTGATCATACAAAGATACATGATCCACACAATGTATCCATCAGCATACATGATCTACCTGATCATACAAAGATACATGATCCACACAATGTATCTATCAACATACATGATCTACCTGATCATACAAAGATACATGATCCACACAATGTATCCATTAGCATCCAACATGATGCATAAATACATACACATGATCCAACCGATCATATCCAGCATCCAACATGATGCGTACATACATATAAATGATCCAACTGATCATATCCAAGAAGAAACCAGAACATCATCCTGATGCTCATCATCCAGCGCTTACATCCACAGCCATGTGTAGGATCCCCCTTCCAACATGCTTGGAATAGCTTCAACAAATGTGTCCATCACTTCTTCCTCGAAGTATCCTCGATATGAAGCACGCCAAGCCTCTCTCTGAAGTTCTCGAACTTCACACTGGCTAGTGGCTTCATCAGCACATCTACAATCTGCTCGTCTGTCGCAACATACAGGAGCTTCATAGCTCCTCTCTGAACCATATCCCTGATATAGTGATATTTGATCTCTATGTGTTTCGACCTGTCATGAAACACTGGGTTCTCGGACAGCTTCACACAACTCTGGTTGTCACAGAAGATACCAGTAGCATCCAATGGGATATCAAATAACTCAGACAGTAGCTTCCGTAGCCATACTGCCTCACAACTAGCTGAACAGGATGTAACATACTCTTCCTCAGCTGTACTCAGTGCTACGCAGGACTGATTCCTGCTAAACCAAGAGATCACACCTGATCCCATACTGAAGCAACACCCAGATGTGCTCTTCCTATCTGCAGCACTGCCAGCCCAATATGAATCAACATAACCCTACAGGTTAAACTTTTGATTCGCCTCATACTTGAGCCCATAATCCACTGTACCCTTCAGGTACCTCAGAACATGCTTTACAGCAACCAGGTGAACACTCCTCGGATCCGTCAGGAACTGGCGCAATGTGTTCACAGCAAATCAAATATCCGGTCTCATGTTCGTCAGGTACATCAAGGACCCAATCATCTGACGATACATAGAGACATCAACCAGCTCAGATGAAGCATCACATAGAAGCTTCAGATTCGATGCCATAGGTGTGGCCATGGCCTTGCAATCCATCATCCCGAACCTCTTCAGGATCTCTACTGCATACTTCCCTTGTCCAAGGAAGATTCCTTCTGCACTCTGCCACACCTCCATGCCAAAAACAAATAGTGCATCATCCCCAAGTTCTTCATCTCGAACTCGGTAGTAAGCTTCCGCTGCGTGTCGGCAATCAATCTATCTTCACCATACCAAGTTCTGCACATATATGATTTCCTATCATGTGTCTCAGAACCAAGTGGCTGCTCCACATACACTTCTTCTTCAACTACACCATTCAAGAAAGCTGTCTTGAATCCATCTGGTGTATCTTCTGTTTCGTCACTTTTATATTTCTCTATGCTTCCATCTGCAACATGCTTGATCTAATAGTTCCATATGGAAGTCATAACAAACTTCCCTTCAGGTCTTGGGATTACATCCCAAACATCATTCTTCATGATCGACGGATCATGGCATTCCATTTCTTCATCCCAGATCCTGGGAACTTCAATATCTTCAATATCTTCAATAGATATCTTTGTTGCTGGAACAAATGTTGTAGTTCTTCTTTTGTAGGCATATGATCTTTCCTACACAACAAGTTAAATTGCATGATTAGAAAACATCTCATAGTTTTCAGAACAAATTCTTACACATAAAGAAATATGTCATGCAATCATGCAATTATCTTAGCCAATGCTTCAATACAACATTTATCCATATCCTGTAACTTTCTAGATGCCTTCCAATCTCTACCAGAACATTGTTAAGAGTGTGCACAACTCCCAACATGTTAGCAAAGAGGTTTCATTCTAGATAAGTAGCAATGGAATGTTGTACAATGCCATAGGCCACTTACCCATGTATATTAGTAGTATACTGTTCATCAATGCAACTATTTTAATATGCACAATACATATCCTAAGTCTAGGAACATGAGCATATACATCATTGAACAATTTTATTTAAATAAACAAATATGCAAGAAATGACAATTCAAATACTTATCTTTGTTTGTTTGCTGGGTGGACTCCCTCTAAGTCTTTGCATCCTTGCAGGAGCTACTGAAGTAGCTTCTTTTGCACCTTTCTGTTGTGAAATGTAGGGAGATGGTCAACTCCCTCTAAATATCTGCATCCTTGCATAAACCACTGGAGTGTACTCCCTCTTGATCTTTGCTTCCTGGATCACCTGTTCTTGAACTCATATTCATCCTTGGTCCCTATGCATGCTTATTAGTATCATGATTGTGTTATCCTTGTGATCTCATATAAAATCATACATTCATTAGTATACTATTAAAACACAATAATCTCAAGCATGTATGGTCATGATCATTTCAAACAAAAATAATAAGCATTAGCATTCAGGGTTTATGTAGGATTCTTATGGTTAGTCAAATCATAAGAAACATAACATATCTAAACCTGTAATTATTCAAACCTATGACTCTTCGGGTTAGTTGAATCATCAATCAAGATAAGAGATATAATATGCATAAAACCTGTGATTATTCAAACCTATACCTTCATGATTCTTCTGGTTAGTCATATCATCAATTAGGGTAAGAAACATAATATGCATACAACCATGATTATTCAAACCTATGACTTCATGAATAATCATTATCAACAACACAACAGTATAAGATCCTAACCCAAGGTAGGATTCTAGCTTGATATAGGAAAAACATACCTGGATTAGCATGCTAGCTATTTATGTCTAACATACCCGCATAATGTCTTCTTGTTCTTCGTGAATGACTTGTGCTAGTAACCTGCATGTCTCATAAGTTAACCATTGCAAAACCAAGTTATACATACCTCGTAAATGGATCTTCTATGAGATCCATGACAATGAATGAATCTTTGTCCTCATGTTATCATGATCATATGTTCTTGGACCAGAACATGATTTGTCTTTCTTGGTGTACCTTTCATGTTAGTAGACAACATAAACCTCATACAACACCATAATTCATTAGTACAATCATAAGTGTCAATACCCTAATCAATGAATATTTTCTATCGTGCATTCATAGTTTTATTAAGGTAATACGACAAATCTAAAATCAAAATTGTACTAACCGTAATACAATAAACTTAATCATGGACAAATATCAAAACATACCTCGATGAGTCATACCTGTCGAGATCGCTTGTAATCTTCTTATGTAAGGCCTTAGCCTCATCTCTCTCTGAAACATGAACTTCTTCACTTATGTAGGTGACCAATCCATCTTCTTCTAGGATTAACCCAATCCACTTGATTTGCAAGAACTGGCCCTGGAGCTGGATATGGGTTTGTCAGAGAAACCCCAAAAATTCAAACTTTGAATTTCAAACTTCCGAAGGGATAGAAATTTGCGCCTTGAAGAGCTGATCAAACTGGTATATTCAGAATTTGAAAACTGTAAAGTTTCACTCCTCAATTTTGCCTTTGAAACTTCCGGATTCACTGGATGTGACCCTGAACTGGGGTTTGATGAAGCCCACTCTTCTACCCAATCAAAAGGTTTGATCCAAATCTCTAAGCTTCTATTTTTCTGAGGAGCTTCCAGCCGTGGTCACAGATTTCAAAAATTCCCATTTTTACAGAAGCCCTAATTTTCCACTTTCCTGATCAAAGTCCTGAACTAGGGTCTGATCAAGCTCGGCCTTCTGCTCAACCAAAAATTCTGATCTTGGTCTCTAAATTTTTCTTTTGATGAGTAGCATTCAGCCGTGGTCTCCGATTACAAAAATTCCAACTTTCTCCAAAGCCCTAATTTCCGGAAGCCATGAATGAATGTACCAAAAAATAATTCTGTTTTGACAGAAATATGTACCTGATTGTTTCTGGTGTAACTCCGAAATTTTTGATCCACAGGGTCTTAAAAAGTTTCCTGAGATAGCCTGACCTGTTAGCTTTCCATCCTGACAGGTCTGACCTCAATTGGATTCTCTGAGAGAGAGTTATGCCAAATGTCGCAACGTGACCTGTTTATAGGATAAAACAGTAGAGCGAAATTGTACGACGTGCCACGTGTCACTGTTTCAACTTCGGCCTCTGAAAAAATTTTCTGAGATAGCTCGTCCTGTTATATTTCCATCCTGATAGGTCTGACCTCAATTGGATTTTCTGAGAGAGAGTTATGCCAAGTGTCGCAACGTGACCTGTTTATGGGATAAAACAGTAGAGCAAACTTGTACGGCGTTCCACGTGTCACTGGTTCAACTTCGGCCTCTGAAAACGTTTTCTGATATAGTACAGTCTGTGTACTACCTGTCACTTTTCACGAAATTTCATTTGGAGCTTCCTATCCCAAGTTATGACCTTTTTCCCAAGGTCACCTGATTTTGACTCAGATCTGGAAGAGGCAGAAACCATATTGCACAGATCATAAATCACAAAGTACAACGAATTAGAGGTTGTCCTTTGGACACAAGGTACCTGGAGATCTTAGCTTTGGCCTGTAACAATTTCAGATCCGAAAACGTCGCCAAAACGGATTTATAGCGAAAGTGCTACGATGACTGGTTTTTGCTATATCAAGCCCTAGCATCGTAAGTGCAACAAGTGTCATACATGCCATATCATGCACTCTTTCAGGCTAGCTCTGATTCCATGTTAAATTTTCAGAATTTACTTCAATATGATCTAGGATCTTAACTGAGAGAACAACATGTACAGCATATCTACAGCATATCAATCATAGAGACAATAATGCAAGCACACAAGAGACACAAAGATTTACTTGGGGAAAACCATAAAGGTGAAAAACCCCAATAACTTCCTCAGAGATAGATAGAGCAATGATACAACCAACCAAGAGAGATAGCCATAACCTAGCAGCAAATCCTCCTCCTCCATAAGTGCGCCACTCCTCCTTGAGTGCATGTGTGAGAAGTGAGTGAGTAAATAGAGTGCCTCCCGCACTCTATTTATACTTGACTTGACTTGCCTTTTTACCTAACTCATGTAGGCTCGAACTTAACCACATAACATAATGCTGACTGGGCCGACCCCCAATAGGGTGGTCTAATAACCCTTAGACCCACATGGCCGACCCCCAATAGGGTGGTCTAATAACCCTTTGACCCACATGACTTATACAGGGCCGACCCCAACAAGGTGGTCTAATAACCCATCAAGTATAAGTTACGACACTTACAATATAAATAACGACACTTCCGTATAGAGGAATAATAACATCTCTATAGGAATACAATATACATATATGTGAAATACATTCCGAAGTTACATATACATCAACAAATTTACATCAGTAGCTCTATGTAGGTTTAGGTATTGGATTCCACATAGTCCTCATTAAGTCGCCATCAAATTTTTAAGATATTTAATTAATGTTTACTACCTTGCTTCTTATTAATAACCAATCATTTTTATAATTAATAAAAGAATAACCTAAGTTTTAGGTCGAGCGTCCTTTTTATCAAACATTTTGGTCATGGGGTAAAATCACTGTCCTAGTGATCAACTCGTCATGTTGGTCTCCGTGGTGTCTCATTTTTGAAATTCTGTGTCCATCTTGCCCCTTCGACTATACGTCGAAGTTTCGGCAAGGGACGTTTTTAAGGACAAGGTAAACTATTTAGTGTTAAATTAGCCCTCTCCTACTTTCTTTCATTTCACAATTGACTTTATTTAAAATTTTCGCAATTCAATTTAAGCTAAATTATATTGATTTATTTTATTTGGGAGTATGAGCCTAACATGTAAATTGCTTAATTAGTTAAATGCTTAATCGAGTTATTTAACCCATTTAAATAATTAAATTTGATGATATAAAAATAATTAATCATCATAAATTTGATTATTTAACCTAACATAAATGATTAAACTCCATCATATATATATATATATATATATTGAGCATAATAAATTATATATATATGAATTCAATAATTACATAATGTATATATATATATAAATGAATAACCATTTATTTATATATATATGAATAAAAAAATTATTTAAAATTTTATAAATTATTATTTATTTTCGTATAATAATAAAAAAAAAAAGAAAATTTGTATTCAATGTAAATATATATATATATATATTCATATTCTAGTTTTATTTTCTTTTACTCCATTATTATTTATTATCATATTTGCCCTCCATACATAACACTACACTTTTAAATATACGTTTAAAATGAAACAATTTCAACCATAAATAATAAATAAATAAATAAATACTTTTAAATAACTTAAAATAGCCTAAAATAATTATATAAAACAACAACCCTAACCCTACGATTCCCTCTACGCTGGGTTGCATGTGGCCACGCAGCCGGAATGCAATTTAAACCAATAAAATATTCCTCACACCTTTAAAAGGGCATATCTGTCCCCCTCAGCCTCATTTCCTCTATGGATTTTTGGCCAGCTCGAGTCTGCAACTGTGGTCGAAGGATGAGAGAGAGCCATGGGCTCTGCGAGTTCTGCAGCCATTAGAAGGTAAAAATTTTATTTTCAGCATTTAGTTTTAGTTGTTTTGTGCTTATACTTCACATTTTCGTTGGCTCTCCCTCACTGCACAGGCCACATCCGCACGACCTCTCAAAACGACTTGTAGCTAACTCGTGCACGGAGCCAAGCTCCTCTCTATCCCCTTCTGTGCAGGTCGGCCAAGCCCAGGCCGCATATTTTGCTGAGTTAAGAGAGATTTAGAGACAGTTTCTGTAGATCGATTTACTAACGTGAAGGTTTCTTGATTTTTTTTTTTTGAAATTTTAATATGTAAATTTTTTTTTTTTTTTTAGCGCTGTGCGCTCAGGCTGCCAAGATGCACGCCCTTAGGGCTGCGCTCGGGCTGCCTCAAGGCACCGAGCTGCACGCCTTTAGGGCTGCGCTCAGGCTGCCTCAGGGCGCTGAGTTGCACGCCCTTAGGGCTGCGCTCAGGCTGCCTCAAGGCACCGAGCTGCATGCCCTTAGGGGCTGAGCTCGAGCTGCCTCAGGGTGCCGAGCTGCAAGCCCTTAGGGGTTGGCTCATGGCCGCCACAGGGACTACGCCCTGGCTGGCCATGGCTGCCACGGGCCACGGCCATGAATTTTTTTTTTGTATATAAATTCAAAGTCAAATTTTTTTTTTTTTTTTTTAAGTTAATAATTTTTTTTTTTTAGGATTTAACACCTTTTTTTTTTTTTACAGGAAAGGCCCTGTTGGCTGGGCGTGCCCTAAGCCGCAGCTCAGCTACTGGCCAGGCCGGCTCATGGCCGCCACAGGGCCACCGAGCAGCATGCCCTTCGGGCTACGCTCAGGTAGGCCGCCGGGCAGGCCATGGCTTCCACGTGAGCCCTAAAATTTTGATTAATAATTTTTTTTTTGCTATGGAGTAATAACATAAAAAAAATGTTTTGATAAATTTTGTTTTGTTTAAAAATTTGATATATGTTTATATTTTATTATATTTATTTGACTCCTATTCCATATATGTGTTATATATATATAGTTTATATATATACATTGTTGTTTTTTTTTTTGAAATTTAAATCTAAATTCAAACAAAATTTAATTTAAGTGAATTTTATTTTTTTTGGTTACTAGATATATATAATATATATATAAATCACACACACACACACACACACACACACACATATATATATTCGTTTTTTTTCTTTTTTATAAACTCTTTCAGCTTGATAACGAAAAAAAAAAAAAAAAAAATATATAGAAGCCATAAATTGTAATATAAAAGTCATGAAAATATACAAATATACAAAAATAAATTTGTCATAGTTTATTTCTGTGCATTCCATGTATTGTATCATAGTGTGCATTTGTCAATTGCACAAGGTTTCTACATGCTGTATTTATGTTTCCTTGTTATAAAACCCCTTTGCAAATCTAGTTTAGCTTTCGAATGTAAATGTAAATTTCCTCCTTTTTTATTTTTTTTTCAATAATATTTCATATATATGTTCTAAATATATATATATTTTAGGTTATTGAAATTCTGTTTAGATAATATATATATTATTTACACATAATTCCAATAACCTCTTTTTTTTTTTAAATGTTAACTCTCCTCTTGTTTCATGCAGGTCATGCAGGTCTTAAGCCTCTGCAAGAAGTAAATACTTGCACGAAAGTCCTTTTTTTTTCTTCAATAATTTTTTTTTTTTTATTGTTCTGTTTAATGTAATGAGCCCTCTGGTTCCAGATTTGGAACCATGGCTTTGATACCATATGTAAGACCCCAACCTGGGTCTCCTTTAACTCTTAATAAAGTCATATATTTCAGTTCTTGTCAAAATTTCTATTTCTGTTTCTGTTTCTAGTTTTGGCTATAAAATATAGCATTTACATTTACAGATGTGAAAATATAGCATTTACATTTACAAATTTGAGCAATTAAAATTCTGTTTTATCTACTTCTAACCATTTATTGTTTGTGAAGGAGTAGCAAATATAATAACAACATATAATCATTTTTAATTAACTTAAAACCGAATTTGACAAGGTAAAAATGATCAACATACCTACTGGAAAATACCTATGGATAGCTAGTAGATCCACCCTTGTTGCTGTCCTCGTTTGTTGTTTCTCCTTGCTTTTCCCTGCAGCCAAAAGCCTTCCCCAAAGTTCTGAAACTCAACCATCCCAAAAGAGTCTTGCCACCTTGCCAACTGGCGAGGTCTCGCTGACCACCCAACTCCAAAGGTACCCCTTTGGACCCCCGATCCCAAACCGAGTACAAGCCCAAGCTGTTGTATCCCTTCCGAAAAACAATCTCCAACAAGAACCCTCCTTTTCAGCTTTGCTCTCCAAAAACTCCCCAAAATAACCAAGGTAAAAGATGATCCCCTCTCCTTCCTCCCTTCTCCATCTTATCCCCCTTTGTTCCTGCCGTCTCTATCCCTCATTACTACCCCTATCACTAACATAAATGTTTCCACCCCCTTCCATCTACCATGTCAGGGTTTTTGCCCTTTGTTTATGTAAACTTCACTTGATATAAATCCATATTCGATATACCATAATAATAACATTTGTTTAATATTTATTTATTTAAATAATAACTAGTCATTTCACAATCAACCAACAGCCTTCTCGGCATAACTTTTATATTATTTCTTGTTAATAAAATTTTAATTAATAAATAATAAATGTTATATATATATTATATACTTTAAATTTGGGGTTGGTTAACCCACCAACCATAAGTGGTTTTACACTTACACGTTTTAACACATTAATTACTAGTCATCCCTTAGTGTTTCATCAATGCTTCATTTATTATTCATTAATTTGTTTATTGATTAGCTTAAAATGCATTTTTAACACTTTGTTTAATAATGGTGTACGACAACATTTATAGTTTATGCCATGTCCTATATAACTTCGATACAACCTTTACAATTAAGTAATTATAATTTCTATCTCATCCTTATAATTTTAATTAATTAATTAACATTGTTTAGGACACAATTAATATTAACCTATAAGTTATTACTACCTTAATTAACATTACAATCACATTTAATATCTTAACCAAGGTCTTAACTGATCAAGTTCATTAATATTCAATTAAGCATTACTAACCAAATTGCACTATTTACACCTAGTTTTAACCGTAACTTGTTTATTAATCAGTAATAATTAATCATTAGTGCACAATAATTAACATAATCAACATTAATAACTTAATTGACAGTAATTAACATTAATCTACATTGTTAGCATTAATCATCATTATTAACTTTAATCGACATTATTAACATTGATCAACAATAGTTAATTACTAAACGACAGTAATTAACATTAAGCAACACTAATTAACATTATTACTCAACAATATTTCATGTAATTCATAATATGTAGGTAAGTTATGTAAGCGTAGATACTGCTTACATTCCTCATGTAAGTACACTAAAAGTAATAATTCACATACATCAATCATAATCAAGGAACTTATTATTTACTGACACATGTTTTAACATAGTTTGCAAGGTACAATCCATTAACTAACTGAAATCCAAGTTACGACAGTTCATACATCATTGAGTTACGACACATACTCAATCGAGAGTTTTACACACATGTAGTTAGATCTTGTTTTCACCCCTACTTCAAGCCACACCTATCTACCTATATCATCACTAACTTCCACATCCTATACTGTCCTCTGCTGGACTACCCTGAAATGTCAAGTCATGACTAGTTCCAGCTAGAACCCGTAAGCGGAAGTGTCGACTACATCAACCAAGCTTCCCCAGTAGGAAACCACCAATCATCATCACACACCTTGGGGAGCGCATCGTAGAAATCCCTCCCATGACTCTGGGTTTCGGGGATAAACGGTGGATAAATCCTCCACCCCCTTAATGGAACAAGGGACTATGTCTACTCGACATAACAACAGCGTTGCACTTGTACTAGGTCTGTCATCGTATAACCAATCTGGGCGGTTGAGTTTCCTGAAACCCTACCCCACCCATGTCATAATATACATCATAATAACAGCATAATAACCACACGAAAGTAAATAATGCATCACTCGCATACCATTTTATCTTTCGAAGTCCATGTCCTTGAGGCCCTCCCACCTCGTAGGATCCAGCTATCACTTAGCCCTTTCAACCTGTAAGTCAGTCCTCGACATACAATATAGAATATCGTGCATAAATCCTCGATATGTACACATATATTTCATCATAACATAACAACAATAAACTGATTCATTCGCCATGCACCTGGCATAACATTCATTATTTCAACATATAACTATAACGGTATCCACGTACCCATCATTCAGTAATTTCCATATATTTGACATAATTAACACATGATACATATCTAAACATGACTACCGATCATAATACTATCATCACACACACACATATATATATCAGCAAAATAATAGAACCATATGTCCACAGTGTCGTCAAACCGACAAGGTCTCACAATCAAACAAATACAGCATATAATAGTAGTTCAGGTAGTAATGTCAAAACGGGGTGTTACATAGCCCCGTTGAACAGATTGCAACCAATTTGGAACAAGCATAGAAATAGATGTAAGAGAAACTGGGTCATCAAATGTGAGAGGAGGAGCATCTTCCACCATATTGTCCTTACCCTTCTAGTAAGTGGTCGCATAGTCATAACCCATGAGTTGGATAACCCATTCAGGTGTGTTGGGGAGGAGACCCGTTGTTCCAAGAAAGTTTCCAGACTCTGGAGATCAGTCTTGATGTAGAAATAATTCCCCAATAGGGATGGCTGCCACTTTTGTACTATATGCAAAATATTCATCATTTCCTGTTGAGAGGTAGATGCGGCTAAATTCTTACTGGAAAGGTCTCTTGAAGGCAACAAGCTCATTGGTTCAGCAAAGACACCTGCATATCTATCCAAGGAAGTAGTGGAGACTATTGATGGGTGCATCTGAATGGAATGGAGCTGAGCGATGACACCATGTGAATTCTTCTTAAGTATTTTTTCCAGGCGATGTGAACTGACAATGCAGAGAGACCCTGGTTGTAAGCCCATAAATTTATGTTGTGCCCCATTGACTGAAAACTGCATCCAAAGTTCAGCAAAATCCCATAAGATGGGGCCAAGTGTGTGTAACCATTGAACGCTCAAAACCACATCACATCTGCCTAAGGACAAGGCAAACATGTGAGAGCGCAGGTTATAATCTTCCATAGAGATACGCACATTGTGACACTTCCCCTTGCAAGGTAAGGTGCCCCCATTGGCAACCATGACTTCAAAGTTGGAGCAAGGATGGACAAAACAATCAGCCTGTTTGGCAATCCGAGGATCAATGAAGTTATGAGTGCTACCAGAATCAATGAGTATGGTAAGAGGGAGCTTCTTGAAGTATCCCTTGACTCGCATTGTTTGTGGGGTGGTGACGTCGGTTACAGCATGGAGAGAGATCTCGGGTGGGTCATCCTGAGATGGGGTGTCAACAGGCGGGTGTTGAATGTCAAACCAATCATCTACTATATCTGGAGCTTCTTCATCAAGTTCTGAGGTAGGCGGAGAATCCACATCCAAGAGATAGAGTTTTTGTTGAACACATCTATGTCCCCGAGTGAATTTTTCATCACCATTATAACAAAGCCCTTTTTCTTGGCGTGCCTGCATCTTTGTTTCAGACAATTGCTTGATAGGAGTTGGTTGAGGAGCAGGCGTGATGGGAGGTCGTTGGGAACCCAGATTTCTGAAGGGAACAAAGGTGGTTTTGGAACGTTGTTAAGCTGCGATCTCGTCCTTGTCTAGCTTAGCCAACCCTAGGACTTCCATCATTGTGTTGGGACAACATTTTGACCTCTAAGCGGATTTCATCCTTGAGACCACTGATAAAACAACTCCTGTAGAATTCATCAGATAATGCTTCTGTGTGATTGGCTAGTTTCTCAAATTCCATCTGATACTCTCTCACTGTGCCAGTTTGGTGAAGTTTAGTGAGTGCTCTTGTGAAGTCGTCAAAATCACTAGGACCAAATCATGGCAAAAGGAGTTGGCAAAAATATGTCCAGTTTGGCTCGGGATGAGCTTTGATGTACCAATGGTACCATTGAAGGGATTCCTGTTCCAAATGAAAGGATGCAAGTGGAACTTTCTGAACATCAAAAGTATTATACAAACTGAAATATTGTTCTGCTCGGTATATCCATCAAGTCGGATCAGTACCATTGAAGCGAGGAAAATCAAGCTTCGGCCCACAAAAATTGCTAGAAGAAGAAAACCCGGTGGCTGCAACAGATTCTGGCTGTCGATAATTGTTCATGGTTGAATGCTGAAGATGGAGGCTGAGAAATTTTTCATCCAGATCTTGGAGTTTGGTTTGGATGGCTGCAAGTGCTTCCTCCATGGTGTTTGCTCCTGTGTGAGTGACAACCATAACCAGTAATTTTTTATTTTTTTTTGTGGAGGGGGGGGAGGGATACAAAAACACAAACACAAGCTTATTTAGTAAGGGGAAATTTGGATTTGGGAAAAACTTGGAGGGGTAATTGGGGTTTGACTAGGTTTTCGACACTTTCTGAGGGATAGGGAAGCAAAAATGGGGATTTCAGAAGCAAGAACTCTATGGTAAAATTTGAAGGCAATCGGGTGAAAATTGAAGAAGTTATGGCAAACCCTAAAAATAGACAAATGTGGGATTTCTGGTCTTGGGAAGTGGAATTTGGGATAGGGTCTTTAGGAATGAAACATGCAGAATGGGATTGCAGGGATGTCAGTGAAGTTTCAGGGAAAACAGAGTTGAAACAAGGGAGATATGGCCGAAAAACAATTTTTTATTTATTTATTTTTATTTTCAGAAATGGATCGGCAACAGCGGTGTAGAAGGGATCCGCAACAGATGGATCTGCAACGGCGTGGAAGGGATCGAAAACGGCTAGATCTGAAATGGCGACAAGATCTAGAATGACTTTCAGAATAGATCTGAAACAACTGGATCTGAAGCGGAAGTGATCGGCAACAGTTCAACTGAAAATAGATATGGACCCCAGGTATGTACGACTTCCTAACAGTTTAGGTGTTTCACTCAGCCACCAATGCTGTCTGACAGATTGCGTATTGGGGCAGTACCCCTCATTCCATGGCTCAAGTAAAACTGATAACCGCTTTGCCACAAATGACAGCTCTTGGTTTACCTCACGGGTGGGAACTAGTCAATCAAGTAGGGGTCATTGCCCTTTTCGCTGGCAGGTCCTCTCAATGGGCCAGCTACTTTGGGGTTCCTGTGGTACTCCTCACAATGAGTTTTAGGGCTAATGCCCAAGTACTTTCCACAGTTAAGTGGATAGGGATTATTCCCAAATCCGAAGCTGCAATAGATGTGAAAAAAATTTGGCAGAAATTCCACCCAACGAGCCCAAGAAAGCACTCTGATACCAGATGAGATGAACCTGCAATAATTAATTAATGCAAATACATGAGATATCAGAAATAATAGAACTCAGAATCACTTTTATATTGATCACGGGCCACTTCGAGGGGGCAACCTCCTTTGAGAAAGCTCAATACAATTAACTTCATGATGCCTTCATAGGCCTCAACACACACTTATATACTAAGTCTAGGCACCAATACCATGGGTCAATACTATGTGTCAATACAAACCATGGGCTAATTCTAGGCGCCAATACTATGAGTCAAAACCATGGGACATATAATACTATGGGATGACTTACAAAGCATATGCGTCCAATACTATGGGTCAATACTATGGGCTAATATAAACTATGGATCAACAAATACTACGGGACGACTTACAAAGCATATGCGTCGAACAACAATATACTAACAAAGTAAAGACATGGGTTCCTAACAATTTTCAGCTTTCTAGACTCGTAGGCTACAACATGACCCTCCTGTGTTAGAACTCCTCCATGTAAAATTAGTCACAGCAGATCTAATGAACAAGTAAATCAATCACAACAGATGAATATAGAAAATATGGTGCAAAACTGTGCAAAACATGCAGCAGTGCTCAATATCCCAGAAAGGGTGAATAAATTACAATACAAAGTGTTTCAATGACTAAGAAATTCGAATTGCCTAAGTAGGTCATTCGAATCACTGAATGGAGTAGCTTGACTCCAACTAGGAGTCCTCATCATCAATCGGTGGTGGTCATCAATGCATAAGAACCAGTCATCCAGGTGTCAATCTGAGTCTAACTGAGTGTGTCATGTGTAACTGAAGTGTGTAGCACTGATTAAGGAAAGGAGGCTCAGTGGGGGCGCATGGGAGGCTAACTGAAGTCAGAACAGGTCATCTAGTCAATCTGGAGGTCCAACGAAAGTGAAACAGTCAATCGGGAGTGAAACTAGCCTCAAATCAGGGAGAATCGGAGCTAACTGAGTGTAACTGAAGTGGAACTGCAGTGGTAGGTGAACAAGTGCGCCCTTCTCTGGCAGTAGGTGAGAAGTGGGTGCCTTTCAGCCTAGGAGGGCTAAAAATCTGAAGGAAGTGGCTCCCGGGTGCTAGAATAAGGTGGCTAAGGTGCTGGAGGCATCAAACTGGTGACTGGGATGCATGCAAAGTGCATGCAAGTGCATGCAAACCCTAGAATTTGCATGCAAGATCCTGAAAAAGATGATGTGGATATCCGAACACCCCCCCTCAAGCTAGACTATGATGTGCAAAAAATAATGTGGGGCCCTGGTAACTAAGACCAAAGGTCACCCCGATACAATAATCCAAAAAATGCTGAAAATAAACTAAGTGAGGAAAGAGGGAAAACCCAGTGGGAAGAAAGCCCCCCCTCAAGCTAAAGCATAATAATGAATCAATCTATCTCCACCATGATGGAACTCACCCCCAACAGTGAACGGAGGTAAGAGAACTTCTTCTCAGTGAAGCTCTTGGTGAAGATGTCTGCAATTTGCTCATCAGTAGGGCAATATTGCAGAATGATGGTGCGGTCATGCACCAACTGTCGAATGTAATGCATATGAATCTCAATGTGTTTGGTCCTCTACCGCTGAACTGGATCTGTGGAGATCTTGATAGCACTTTGAATGTCACAAAATAGGATAGTCGAAGTAGTGCCACCAAAACCAAACTCGAAAAGAATACCTTGCAACCAAACTGCCTGAATGCAGGCATTAACTGCCCCTCGATACTCTGCCTCTGCTGAAGAAAGTGCAATGGTTGCTTGCTTTTTGTTGGACTAGAAAATACCATCATGACCAATCATGAAAACATAACCGGAAGTGGACTTCCGATCAATGCTATCACCTGCCCAATCTGAATCAGTAAAACCAATGAAATCAAGCTCAGAATCTGCAGCATAATGTATGCCAAACTGTCTCGTACCTTGCACATACTGCAAGATCCGCTTGGCTGCTCGTCAATGAAGCTCATGTGGATGCTGCATATATCTTGACATGGCACTCACGGCATATGAGATATCAGGCCGTGAGTGTGTCAAATAAAGTAGTAAACCAATCAACTGTCGATACATACTGCAATCTGCAAGCGGTGTAGAATCTCCCTCCTCAAGACTGATTCCTGAGAGGAATGGGAATGGGGCTTCCTTACATTCAGCCATATTAAACTTTAATAACAGGTCGGAAGCATATTTTTGCTGAGATATAGTGATCCCATCAAAATTTTGAGCTATCTCCAAGCCCAAAAAGTGACTCAGCAAGCCCAAATCGCTCATGTCAAAAGCTAGATTTAAGGCAGATTTTAGCTTGTTTATTGAAGTAGGTGTGCTACCAGTAATGAGAAGATCATCAACATAAAGTACAATAACCAACAAATTACCTTTAACTCGCTAAAGATACACATTCAGATCAGATTTGCATCTTTGGAAATTCTGAGAAAGAAGGAAGGAGTCCATCTTTGCGTACCAAGCTCTTGGGGCATGTTTTAACCCGTACAAAGATTTCTTCAATCTGCAAACCAATGATGGATCTGATGTATAACCCTCTGGCTGCTGCATATATACCTCTTCAGCAGGGTCTCCATGTAAAAATGCACTCTTCACATCCATGTGGTGCACTTCCCAGTGCTTGGATGTGGCAATAGCTAAAACAAGGCGGATGGAATCCATCTTTGCAACCGGTGCAAAAGTCTCAGTGTAGTCCACTCCTTGGACTTGGGAGAAACCTTTTGCCACCAACCTTGCTTTGTATTTGCTGATAGTGCCATCAACAGCAACTTTAGTACGGTAGACCCATTTACACTTCACTAATTTTCTTCCAGGTGGAAGAGAAACTAGCTCCCATGTGTTGTTCTTTTGAAGAGAACTGTACTCTTCATCCATGGCACTTTTCCATCTCGGATCTCGATGACCAGAATAGTATGATGTAGGATCTGAACCAGCCATCAAATAAAAAATCTCAGGAAGAAATGGATCAGCAATAGAAAGAGCCATACCTGCTCTTTGAAAGTCTCCTCTTGTTCGTCTCGGATCAGCAGTATTTCCAAGATTCGAACCAGCAGATTGAAGAGTGTTTTGGGCCCACTTTGGTAACTGAGGAGGATCATAATGGTCGGATTCCGAACCTGATATGTCATGATCATCATATGTTGCTACAATATCAGAAATATCATCACTCATACCTTCATTATCGCTGCACGGATCTTCTTCTGGTGAAGGCGGTGAATCGGCAATCTTCTCCTCGACTAGTTGCAATTCTTGAAGCGGTTCTTCAAATTGCACGCTGCGCTCTATGAATATCTTTTTAGATCTGATATCCATGAGTTTATATGCTTTTGATTCTTCCCCATATCCTATCAGTATTCACTCGATACTTTGTAGATCCAAAGCTCGTCTCTTCTCGGAAGGAATTCTAGCCCATGCAGTAGAGCCAAAAACTCTCAAATTTGACACATCCGGTTTGTGACCAAAGAATGCTTCGAAAGGAGTCATACCTTTCACGGATGAATGTGGAACACGGTTTTGTATATATGCAGCAACATTGATTGCTTCAGCCCAAAGATTTGCAGCCAAACCTTTTGATTCAATCATGCATGTAGCCATCTCTTTCAGTGACCGATTTTTCCTTTCCGTTACACCGTTCTGCTGGGGTGTGTAGGGAGCTGTATGTTGGATCTTAATTCCGCTTTGGGCACAAATTTGCAGCAACTCGGATTTAATATATTCTCCACCATTATCAGATCTAAGAGCTTTAATCTTTCTCTCAGTGGCGGTCTCAACAGAAGCCTTAAAATCCTTGAATTTTCCAAGCACTTCTGACTTGTTTTTGAGAAAGAATACCCATGTAAAGCGGGAAAAATCATCAATAAATGTCAAAACATACCTTGAACCATTTAATGACATATGGGGCAGCGGACCACTAATATCAGAATGGATCAATCCCAAAATAGTAGAAGCTCTGTTGGCTTTGCCACGAGCGAATCTGTGCTCGGGGTGCTTCCCAATGATGCAACCAGTGCATATTCCCTTCAAGGAACGGAGTTGTGGAAGCCCATCTACCATGGATTTATTTGATAGCAGCAGCAAATATTTATAATTAAGATGTCCAAATATTTCATGCCAAAGCCTACTAACCTCATTACCATGTGTGCGAAGAGCAGTGGGCTTTGCAAGCGGAATAAAGTGTGAAAACTCATAGCATTTTGCAGTGTGATTTGCCTTTCTGACTGCTACTAGTCTTCCACTTTTGATATCAGAAATTTCAACTATATTGGGGCTGAATGTAACTTGCTTCGGTTCACCAGTGTGTGTCATTTGATACACAGAAAGAAGATTTGAAGCCAAGGAAGGTACATAGAAAACATTATGAAAGCTTCCATGATCTACATGAATCGTACCTTTGCCCTTTGAAGAAATTTTTGAGTCATCTCCCAAATGGATGGGGATGGAGCTGTTTGGATCGAATGAAGAAAAAGAATCAATATTTGCAGCCATATGATTCGATGCACCCGAATCTATCAAGAGAGTAGTGGGCTTCGAAACAGTTGCCATGAGTGCTTGTCCTCTTTCATGATCATCATTCCTATCCTTCTTCCTTGCACTGTCAGGAAGGGTTATGTTGTTCTTTTCCAAAAGGAGGGCCATTTGATCTATAGTCTTCTTCATACATGAACTTTCGGGATGAAAGCCACGGTTACAATAAGTACATTTAGATTTTTGGTTACCTTCTTTGCCCTTTTGCTTGGATTTCGAACTGGATGGTGCATCTGTTTGTTTGCCTTTCTCCTTTTGCTTGTTAGGCTCGAATTTGGGCTTCTCCTTCTTCTGCTTTCCTTTACCATTCGTGATCTTGGGTCCTTGAACATATAGGGCTGAATCTTTGGAGCTTATGGACCCCATTTGAACCAACTTGTCATGCTCTTTTGTGACGGACTCAATGAAGGCATTCAAGGTAGGCATCTTCCAATTCGGGGTAGTTAGCCGACCAGAATTGAAAGTAGAGACAAATACCGAATAATCTTTACCAAGCTTGCTGAGAATGGAGAGGATCAATTGTTTATCCTCTTTGATAACTCTACTGTTCTTCAATTTCATGTTCAAGTTCTTGAATTTTGTGAAGAATTCATTAATGGTCTCGAAATTCTCAGGACTAAGGCCAATCAAATCATTCTCTAATTGAAAAGCCCTAAGCTCGTCCTGCTTGCCAAATAGTGTTTCAAGTTGCTCCCATATAGCTTTTGGGGTCTTCAATCCGCTGAGATGGAAGTGAAGATCTTTGGAGATGGAGAGACAAAGAAGACCATAAGCTTCATCAAGCTTGTTGTAGTGTTTGGTTCGATCTGACACATTGTTTGGCTCCAATTCAAGACCAAGAGTGACTCGGTAGTAACCTTTTGAACGTAATATGATCTCCATATCATCTTTCCAATCAAAATAATTGAATGGGGTGAGGATAGGCTTTGAAGAAGAGTATTCCATTGCTAGGAGCAAGTCAAACTGATGTAGAAGGAGCTTGCATGCACAGTGTAGCGAATGCAATTGTTGTAGAGGAGCTTGCATGCACAATGTAGCGAATGCAATTGATGGAGACAATAAACCTGCAAATCACAATAAACCAAGAACCGTAAGGTCGAACAATCCACCCTTTTAGAGTTGCATCACACCTGGGATTGGAGATCAAACAATGTTGAATGGGTCCAATGTATCAGATCCAGGAATTATGTGGAAACTCAAGCTTCTGGAGTGGTATTGGAATTATTTTCAAGCTTTGCATGCACAGGAGCGAATGCCCTTGAGATATCTCATGCCAAAACTTTTTGCAATTTGAGCAATTCAGTCAAATCTTCTTGTAAAAGCACCTGTAGAAAAGAGATCTTGTCCCTGCAATGGCTCTGATACCATGTAAAATTAGTCACAGTAGATCTAATGAACAAGTAAATCAATCACAACAGATGAATATAGAAAATATGGTGCAAAACTGTGCAAAACATGCAGCAGTGCTCAATATCCCAGAAAGGGTGAATAAATTACAATACAAACTGTTTCAATGACTAAGCAATTCGAATTGCCTAAGTAGGTCATTCGAATCACTGAATGGAGTAGCTTAACTCCAAATAGGAGTCCTCATCATCAATCGGTGGTGGTCATCAATGCACAAGAACCAGTCATCCAGGTGTCAATCTGAGTCTAACTGAGTGTGTCATGTGTAACTGAAGTGTGTAGCACTGATTAAGGAAAGGAGGCTCAGTGGGGGCGCATGGGAGGCTAACTGAAGTCAGAACAGGTCATCTAGTCAATCTGGAGGTCCAACGGAAGTGAAACAGTCAGTCGGGAGTGAAACTAGCCTCAAATCAGGGAGAATCGGAGTTAATTGAGTGTAACTGAAGTGGAACTGTAGTGGTAGGTGAACAAGTGCGCCCTTCTCTGGAAGTAGGTGAGAAGTGGGCACCTTTCAGCCTAGGAGGGCTAAAACTCTGAAGGAAGTGGCTCCCGGGTGCTAGAATAAGGTGGCTAAGGTGCTGGAGGCATCAAACTGGTGACTGGGATGCATGCAAGTGCATGCAAACCCTAATTACATGCAAGATCCTGAAAAAGATGATGTGGATATCTGAACACTCCAATCCCGTCATTACATGCGTCTATACACACTACAAAATCCTTATTAGGGTCTACAATTTTCAAAATAGGTGCCGTAGTCAGTAACTCCTTCAACCTTTTGAAACTGTCTGCACATTTCTGGTCCCAGACAAACTTCTTTCCCTTCTTCTGCAAGCAGGTGATGGGGTTTGCAATCCTTGAGAACCCTTCAATGAATTTTCTATAGTAACCAGTAATGCCCATAAATTATCGCACATCTGTCACATCTTTAGGAACCTGCCACTCATTGATGGCCTTTATCTTGGCGGGGTCGACTGAAATTCCTTCTTCAGAGATTATGTGCCCTAAGTACTGAACTTTATCTTTGTAGAAATCACACTTGCTGAACTTAGCGTATAACTGGTGGTCCCCCAGGACTTGCAAAATGATGCATAGGTGTTTGTCGTGTTCTGCCCTGTTCTTAGAGTATACTAGGATGTCGTCGATGAACACTACTGCGAACTTATCTAAGTATTTGTGCAGAATTTTGTTCATCAAGCACATAAATAAAGTAGGGGCATTAGTCAACCCAAACGGCATGACAACAAACTCATAGTTCCCATAACGAGTTCTAAAATCCATTTTGCAAATGTCTTCCTCCTTTACACGAACCTGATGGTACTCGAACCGCAAATCGATCTTTGAGAATATCGTTGCTCCGTGCAGCTGATCGAATAGATCGTCAATGCGGGGCAGCGGATATCTATTCTTGATTGTCATTTTTTTTAATTGTTGATAATCTATGCAAAGTCTGAGGGTATCATCCTTCTTCTTGACGAAAATGACCGGTGCTCCCCAAGGGGATACGCTGGGTCTGATATATTTTTTATCGATTAACTCCTTCAGCTGAGATTTTAACTCATTCAGTTCTAGTACATTCATTCGGTATGGGGCCTTAGAACTTGGTATTGCACCCGGTATTAATTCAATAGTAAAATCCAGGTCTCTTTTGGGGGGTAACTCTGGGATCTCTTCAGGAAAGACATCTCGGAAGTTATTTAGGACAGGTATGTCTTCAATTTTCAGTCTGTCCTCCTTGGTACACGACTCATCATAAACTGCATTTATTGCAAACATTTGGCACCCTTTTCTGACTGCCCTTTTTACCTGCATGGCTGAAATCTTCCCAACAGTTGTCTTCCTGGGGATGCCTTTCACTTCTGCTGTCCTTCCTTGATCAGCCAGACAAACGAAACTTTTCTCATAACAGTTTAGAATGACATGATGGGTTTCCAACCAGTCCATACCGATTAGGATATCATATGCCCCCAATGGCAAAATGTTTAGCTTAACCTGCGTTGTTAACTGATTCATAGATAAAGCACATTCTTCCACAAAATCATAAACCTTTCTTTTCGTTCCCGTTGCTAATCTAACTAACCAGGGTTTATTGAATTTTTCTGTTTTTAACTTGAGATTTTCTGCAATGACTGGGGATATATAGCTTAGACTAGCACCCGGGTCAATTAAAATAGAAACTGGGTGGTTTTGTAACATACCTTCAACCTCCACCATGGAGACTTGGTGTTCTGCTTGCTGGTTGTCTAATGCTACACTAATTCTAGGTACTTCTCTCGCCAAATATCCCACTATGGCCTCCAATTGTACTGAGTGAATATGGTTAGTTGTTTGCTTCTTAAGCGGATAGTCCAAGGCATAATGAGGTCCTTGACACTCGAAGCATTTTATAGGTGGTTTCTACTCATTATTCCGGGCAGTACTGGGATTATTTTGAGGTGCTGTAAATTTCTGCTATTGATAATTTCTGGAACTGTTTCCTTGTAAATTCCGATTCTGGAAATTTTTCCTCTAGAATCCAGAATTCCCACTATGTCTGAAATTTTTCTTTTTCTATTCGAAGTGATTGGGTCTTGGGTTTCTCCAGCTAGGAACCCCTTCCTTTCTCCTATTCTGGTCGAAGCAAAAGTTTGCCTTCCTCATGGCCTCTTCCAATGTTTTTGGGTTGTCGTACTCTATCATGTCTTTGATGTGAAAGGGTAGGCAGCTCAGGTATCTCTGAATTTTTGGTTTTTATTCCACCATGTACGGTACGTACCTTAGCAAACTCAGAAATTTGTTGTTTAGTTCTTTCATGTTCATCGTTCCCAGCTTTAGATCATAAAATTCCTTGGACTTTTCTTCATAGTACTGCCCGGATAAGAATTTCTTTTTGAAGTGTCTTTTAAAAGTACTCCAACTCACATCTCGGTCTTTTATGCCTTTTACCCTTTTGAGGTCTTGCCACCAAATATCCGCCTTTCCTGTTAGATTATAAATTTCCATTTTTGCCTTCAAGGACTCCGAATAGTCGTAGATCTGGAAGTACTTTTTCATGCCGGACAACCATGCCTCCGCGATACTATTCTCGGCACCTGGTTGACTTTCTAACTCTCTCAAGGTGGCGGGGCAATCGTCGAGGGCCAACACTTCACGGGTAAGCATCGTATGCGATAATCGCCTAATGGTTTGCACAGTTTGTGAAAAGTTTGACTCTAGGAGTCAAACCTTCAATCGTAATTGAATGTGTTTTGTCGTTTGTGTAGCAGGTGCAGAGTGTCTTGGCCGGGGGTTTTACACTAAGGTAAAAAACCCACCACACTTTCATGTTAATACAGTAATGTTCCAGTTTTTTCTTTTGGGTTCGGGTTTCGAGCTAATGTTAACCTCGGTCTCGTTGGGACCTGGTAGGTACTAAATTGTTTGGGCTTCTTCCATGGCGACGACTTAGGAAGGAGATTGTGGCGCCAACCCGGGTAAGTCTCGGCGATGTTTAACCCTCGTAGGTCTCCCTCGGCCGGGTCTTACTGTTGTTAGCAGTGTTGTGACAAGGGCCGAGATGGCCGTGTTTGTAAATAATTGGACTATTGAGAGGGTAACCCTCGTTTTGTGTTAAAGTTTGCTAGCGTCATGGTAAAACTGTCGGGATTGTTCTGCGTTGATTTTTGTATGAATAGACTCTTGAAGAAATAGACCTGTATGCACAGGATAACTCGTCTGAAACTTAAAGTCTGTATTTTTTTGTTGGCAAAGCTTTCGGGCTTGGATACATGTTTCTCCCGCCAGTTATTGGCTCGTCTAGCTTCCATGTTTATATGTGACAGGTTTGAACATTTTTCGAATATGGATGATGGGGATTTATGCTATTTATTGAAACCTAGCTTTAATTATGTAAATGTGTGAATTGGTAGTTGTATGTTTGAATGGAATGATGCCAGGGTATCGGTCGATAATGGTCGTAGCCTATTGATGTCATGTTTAACATGATGAACTAGGATCTAAGCTAGATCATGAATGAATAGATTAATGTCTAAGATGAAAGATAGGGTAGAAGGAATTTCTAGGGTTTTCCATGATGACTGTAAAAATAATTTATATGTAAAAAGAAAACGTAAAGGAAATGGATCTTGTTTTAATACTGTATTGCACGAAAGATTTGAGATGAGACTATTGGCCATAACTGTGTATTCAAAGTTCAATTTGGAATTTAAGTGCAAAATGTTAGCGATTGTTTCCAGAGGTTTTTTTTTGTCTTTAAAATAATGTAAAAGGATAATGAATTATACAGGTTAGATGTACTGCTATAAATGGGGAATGTATGCAGGCATCCATGCCTATTGATGTTATTCTGTGCGAAACTTTAGTTTTAGATCCATGCAGACAAATCAGTAAATTTTAGCAGAGATTCCTAGATTATGTGATGCTTGTAAAAAAAAATGGGAATTTCTATCTGGGAATACTAGTACTGTTTTATTTTGAAAAGATAGGGATGAAATGGACATTGAAAACTATACAGAAGTAAAATGTATTTTCCTGGGATGAGAAATAAACAGTTGTTTTTATACCTATGCATGAGATACTTGTCATGTTGAGCTTCTGCATTTTTCCTTAGACTAGTAGGGCTTTGTTAACGTAGAATCATAGTGCACAGCACTTCATTGAAATAAGACTTTCAATCTATCATTTTATCTACTTAAATATTTCTCTACACTAGAGTACAATGCATGTATTTGCATGGGGAAAAATACAGAGAAAATATTTATTCTATCAATTTGCATTCAATCAATCATCTGATCTTGAAATCACCATAAATTTTCAGCATGCAGATAGAATAATCAAAGAACAAGTAGAACTTGAACCAGTAGGTGAGTGGACAAACACCCCAGAAGCCTATTCCTCCCAACCAACTCCTGAAGACAGTCTAAATGTTTGCCTTAGGACCCCCGAGCCTGTTCACTGAACCACCAGGAGGAGGGAAACTCAAAAGCTTGGTCTTCACTCTTGCAGCAGCAAGTAGTTATCCAGTCTTACAAACTTCAGCAGTCAAGGAGACCTGCACCAGCACCTCTAGTATTTCTTCACATAATTGATCTACATCCTTATAATTGCACTCTCCTCAGCCTCCCCTATTCAATTCTCTCAGTCATCACCTGATGCACATGAAAAAAAAAATTATGCAAAAAAGAATGTAAGAGCTCCCTGCTCAATTCGATTTGCCTTTATAGGCTGCTTAGGTCTTTGTGATTAACTGGTCATTAGTGAGCTACCTACTCACCTCCCTCCACCTAGAGGGGGGAATGCCAAAAAATTAGGGGGGAGTTGTCCCATACCAATAGCTAGAGGTAGAGTGCAAATGTTGCCATCTGTCCCAAGCCTTCCAGCAGCTTCCATTCCTCCTAGTGGGCCAGTGAACATTCTTGTAACAGATTCTTGAGGGTTTGTCTCCAATTTTATTTATCAAATAATAAAAATGAGTCATTACATTCCTTTTTGACCCAAATTGGTCATAATTTTAAAAACTTGGAAATTATAATTCAGCACAAATATTTTGCAAAAAAGGATAATAAGATAGCAATAATTATTCTCAAAATTTGGGTAGGTGATAGTATGAGCCCCATGAAGATATTTCTCAATATAAATAATATGTGGTAGATTGGAAAGTGTAGCTCCCTAAGCATGAAAGGGATTTTAGAATAAGAGTTGGAACATTTTAGTTGGCCATCATCTAATTGTTTTTCCAGTTTAGTGAGTGGGGGATCAATTTTCCTCTTATCGGGGAAGCCTAATGTAGGAGTTCTCAACCAAGTATTTCAAAGGAAAGCGAGGCTTGGTTGAATTTAGCCTCTTATCCTTCAAAATCCCCTTCTATTATTGATTTCCTTTTCTTGATTCGATTGCCCAAATTTCTTTTGGAGGAACATGGGATTAGGGGATGCCAATAGCCTTCTGGATCCAAATTCTCACCACTATTGGATCATTTCCCTTTCTATCTAACAATTCACATGAATTCTTGTCATTATTTTAGAGATGTACTAAATATTGGTAAACCCCAGTTTTAATTCATCATGTGATGCCTCCAACCAATTAATGGATGCTTTTTCACTTTATTTGAGGCTAAATTTTATTAATTTTGGTGTGTATGGAGAGCACGTTTTGGCATAAATTTGAATCCCAAGCTTTAATTTGATGAAAAAGGGTTGTTGAAGTTTAATGTAGGAAGGGATTTTGGATATAATTTTTGAAGGAAAGGGTATTATTATTCTCTCATGAAGAAGAAAATAGAGAGGAAGAAGAATAAAACAAATAATTCAGCAAAGGAAGAAGAAATAGAGATATAGGGAGTAAAGAGAAGTGGATCAACAATAAAAAACTTATTGTAAAATAATAGAAGAAGGCCCATGATCATTACATTTTTGGTTTTGAGAACTTCTCTTTTGGACTTTGTAAGCCCGAATAAGACCTACACTAGTACGCATGTTCCCATTTTAGTATTTGAATGAAGGGTTTTACTTAGTGGTTTTACGTATGTAGTGAAGCCCATTGAGACATATTATTTGTAATTTTATAAATTTGAAAATTAATATGAAGTGCTAGTTGTGGAGAATTTGTTTTTCCCTTATGTGTGCTTGTTTCTTTCAAACATTGGTGTGGTTTCTTATTTGTTATGTGCTTTAAGTTTTCCTTGGTAACCTTGGTGGTTGAGGTTGTGCTTTCGGATACTAGCCCGGAGCTACATTAATAACAATGAGTCATTGGACCCCATAAAAATAGTTATTATCAAACCCTAATTGATGTAGGAATCGATTTTTTTGGTAACATGACATTGGTTAATATATAGTTTGCATAATGAGTGTATATATAATTTATGTACTATATACATATATTTGTATTGTTTGATAACATAGTGAATTGATGTATTATGCAAATAGAGCCTAGGATATAGGAATAGGTTAGTTTAGGAATTGCTATAGCTTGATTAGTTTGTGTATAAAAAATTCTTTTGTGAAATAAAAATATTGATAAAATATATATGTACATATATTTGGTTCCCACACACAAACATTGTTTTAGTTGAAAAAAAGGTAAAAAGAATTAAAGTAAGGGTACCGATAATGTATCCATGCACATAAATATATAAGTGAGAATGTAATGGACTAGCAAAAAGAAAAAATAATATCATTATGCAACCAAATGCATAAGCAACTGTATGCAAAAGGAGTATCTATGGATAAGATGAAAGACAATTACAACTCTTAACCTTGACTTTAACTTGTGACAAAATAATGAAAAGCATATTTCGCTTGCTCCAAAAGGTAAAAATAGTTGAAAGGAACTCTAGTGATCAAGATGACTTCATCAAATGGAAAATGACCCTAAATCTTTAAGTAATATTTTGTTTTTTTTTTCTAAAAAAAAACACTCATAACATTCTCATTAAATTCTCGTTACTAGAAAATATTACATTCTTCAGATGCATTAAAGCATATCGGTAGATGGAATTCTTGGTCGTTTGAGCTAGCTTCATCTAACATGAGTAGCTTCTAAGAGATTCATAGATCTATCTAAGTAATATTTTGTTTCTATTTGAGCAAATTATTTTTACATTTATGTTGATGTATATGAATAAGTTTATTTGATTTATCTTTTGTAACTATTGATTAACACATTAACAAATCTTGTAATTATCCTTAAGAAATTCTTATTGATATATACTACAAGTTATAGTTTTGAATAAATATATTTAATTCGCCCATATAAGGAAAAATGATAGTGTCAATGGAAACCATTTGTAACCTTCCTGTATGTTAGTAATTAGGGGGAATCAAATAAATAAGGAGACCATGAACCTTCCAGTATATTAGTTGTAAAATTCAAGCACAACAGATCTATGGAACAAGCACAACAGTTACTAGAGATGCATGCAGTAAATGTATGAAAACATTGTGCAGAAGGTTTGCAGCAGTAAAATAATCTCATATACTCAGAAGATACATTACAATGTGTAACAATGGCTACAATAAGCCAAGCATTTCGAATTCCAGAGTGGTCATTCAAATTGAATGCATGAGAGTGGCTTACTCAATAGTTAACACCACTCGGCACATTAGTTAACCACTTAACTACCATAAGACTGACTCAAACTAACTTTGAAACTTTCTAACTGAGTCTAATTGATTCAGAACTCAACTGATTGCCCAAAAATAGGGGAGGGCTCATTTTTGTCTGCAACTAACTGAATAGTAGGTGAAAATAACACCAGATGAAGTCAACCAATGTAGTAGGGTGCCTTCTAGTCTATAGATGGATGAATAAACTAGTAAATGATGTCAGTTGGACTGAGTAGTGCGCATTAGTCATGCAAATCGCCCCCTAAATGGCGGAGGAGGCTCAATTGATGGCCCAGTTGGCTCCTAGAATGTAGGAGGAGGCCCAATTTACTCAAACTGTGATCTGTTGATGATGTAAGCACATGATTGAGTCAAAATACTTAGAATAAGTGGAAAATTAAGCTGTGAGGCTCAAATAAATGATGTGTGGTTGGAAAATGCTCCAACACCCCCCCTTGAGCTAATATCATGTGGAGGAGAAAATAAAAATAATAAAAGGGCCCTAGCAACAAAGGCCATAGGTCACCCAGTACAGAAATAATCCAAATAAAGAACATTCCATGAACCAAGGAAATGGAGAAAACCTCATGGGAAAACCCCCCCCTCAAATTGGACTGAAACACACGAAAGGATTAATTGCTCCAAACTCGAGTAGGTGTGATGCTTGATCATATGTATGGAGGTATTTTCCTCTTGGGATGAAGTGGATCATTCTTCAAAAACATGTGCTTGTATTATCCTTTATTCGATGCAAGCGAATATGGAGGCTCTTTGAACTTCCTCTTCAGATCGAACATGGTGAGAACAAATCCAAAAATATGAATATCATCCTGGAACCTGTAATTCGAACCAAGTGAGGTAGGATCAGCTCCAATCAGATCTAATAGCTCTTGAAACTTGAAATTCTGATCAGAGGAGGTTAAATCAGCTCCAAGAATTGATAGATGGTTTCTTGTGATCTCCTTTGAACCAACAAGGGTGAGATCAAAACCAAAATCGCCAAAATGTGCCTGAGACTTGAACCCAAGCGAATGGTAGTGTCCTCCATCTTCAATGAAACTCTGAGAACATGTGCCAATGATCGAACAGAAGTCCATAGGAAGCATGTGATCAAGGAGGGAGAATGTATCACCTCCAAAATCTGATTTAACCTCCAAAATATTCAATAGATCTTCACTCTGCACACCTATCTATGAAAATATGCAATGAATGAACTTGTGTATCTTTTTTGAACCTTCTACTTTATAGTTTTGTGCATCTCAATTTTTCTCCTTCTCTTAAAGTTTACTGTGAACAATGATTTTTTTAATAATAAACTCAATGTAATCTTTTTCATTTATGTGAAACTAATTGTTTGGGAAGTTGACTCTTCCCAACAATCACAATTACTATTTTTTTTGACAAGGTGACTCTTCCCAATATTTGTTTTGGCACTTGCCTCATCCAAGAAATATATGTTTCCCAAAAATATGACATCTATCCAAAGTTGTATAAAAAATCAAAGAAGTGTGAGGACTGGGTAGAGGTTATTATATGACTTGTGAATGAACACAATCATTCATGGATGATTCATGAAGCAAGGTGACCATGCTCTGGCTATCCCTGTGCTAGTAAAATCCATCATCCAAGTCTCTAGTAGGGGGGCCATAGGTTATGGAAATGATGCCATGTTTTATGATTATACTACATAAGAGGCATTGCAAAAGAATTCCATTCATGGTATCATTATTTCATAGCATTTGCTTATTTTTAAGAATGATTCTATTGGGTAAGATAAGAGAAAATAGAATATGTTGCTAAATATTTTGAGGAATTTCTAGTTGTCTTAATCATGATTTTTAACCTTTTTCTTGACTGATGTGGTGCCAATTTGGACCACCAACAAAGGATTAGGCCACCATTTTCATAATGGTATTAGATTTATTTTACAACACCCCAAACAATGGGTACTATTCCTCATAATGAATGATGGAACCGTGTTTAGGTGCATATGTTGGAAATTTACCCTTGAAGATGGCATGGCATTGGGTTGTTTCATTATATAACCCTAATAGGAGGAACAAAAGTGTTGGGATCCCTTCCACTACCCACTCTTGTATGCTTCTACTATTGGGGAGAGTTTTTTTTTGTGTGTAGAGGAAACACTAGTTGTTGGAATTCCCATTACAATACTTTTTCCTTCCCCTCCCCTTGTGGATTATGGAACCACTGAAGGGGAGGTTGTTGTAGAGGAAACACTACCTACTAGTAGAAGTATTAGAATTATCACTAGGTATCTCATGTATATTTTAAATTACTTATCTAGGTTTTTTATCAATGGTATTATTTGGCCTACCAACTAATAGGCACAAGAATCACTCTATTTAGAATATCATCCTTGCTAGAGTAGAGAGTTGAACGCATGACTAAACCTCCACTAACACTAAATCTAATAGGTGACCTTTTTCCACATCCTTACATTGTATTATGAAATCCCACCATGAAGCTACTAACCATAATATTTCTAATACTTCAATGTAAAATGTTTCTAAGGAAACTCAACGTGACTTGTTCTATTAGATCCATTTTTTGTTTACCATATTTTGATAACCTAACTAGACTCTTTGGCTTAATTTATTTGTGTTAACAAACATTGTGAGTTATTATTATTTTGGCACATTAATGTGTCTATGTTACATTGGAATACTATGTTCTTAAATCTTCAAGTTATGGCTTATTTTCACTTTGGTATTACATGAATCATAATAGACATGATGTGATGATTAGAACTCGTTATATGGTATCTTGTTGTCATATATGTTTAAGATATGTAAATTATTTTTCTTGTTATCATGCACATAGATTTGCATCGTTATCATGCTTATGGGATTTCCTTGTTTATCACCAGCATAGATCCATCTTAAACCCGCATCTATCAAGCACCGAGAGGGATCCAATTTCTTGAGTTGTATTTTTTTTTGAAATTTAAACTCAAGAAATTTGATATCTCTTGATTGATAGACCCGGGTTTAAGTTTTAAGTTTTTATTTAATAAACGAACAACGATTTTTTAATTACTTTTCATAATATTTTATTTTATGAGCCAACATGGATTTTTTATAAATACTTTCATTAATTTTTTATTTTATGAGCCGACATGGATTTATTAATGACCGACATAATATAATTTATTACTTTTTATTCTTTTTTTACTCGTGTAACATTACAACATCTCCCTCATACTCGTGCGTAATGTTACATCCACACACGTTACAACATCTCCCCCATACTGGGTTGTAGAGCACCTCGTTTCACTCGGTGCAATAAATATGGATTTTTAAGGAGCTAATGATGTTATTTGAGAAGTCATTTGAGTTACAAGAATGTAGTTCTTGGGACCCACAATGATCTGGGTCAAATTTTGAAAGGCGTTCAAATGAATATTAATATTGTTGTGGAATCGTTCTCGGGGGAGGACGTTGTCTCAATGAGGATAACCTATCCTAGAAGTATTAGGACCTTCTGAGCTAGAAAAATGGGCCAATAATAATTTAGTGTTTTAATAAGTCATCCTAATATTTTATTATGGTTTAAGGTCCAAGGGGGTTGAGATTAATCTAATAATTACTTATCATGTGACCTTTGTTAATTTACCCTAACCCTATGTATTCCATAAACCCTATTTATGGTTTCTGATTAAATTTTTAGTGTACAATGATGGAGAGTTAGATATGAGGTTGGGATACCAAATAGGAAAGTGAGTATTTTGTTCGTGATGCTAGTGTAAGAGTAAAGAACCATTGTCAAGAGATTTAGCTTTCTATGCTACATTGTTCTTTGTGAGTTCTTGGTAAAGGTGAATATAGTCACATGTTAAGGAGTGATTGGATAAGGATGAATATTTCTCATATCCATATCTAAGTGGTTAATATGGGGTTCAAGTGTATTGGATCTTGCAAGAGGTACCGAACCTACTGTCTTGGTTTGTTTGAAATAACTCCACTACTAGAGGTGTTGCAGTACCAAATCCATATTAGGTAGAGTTCTTATATAGTGGAGACATGCAAGGATATGTTACATGTTCTACAGGTCTCCCTAGCACACAATAACATATAGTAAGTTGGACACTATATAATTACTGCCTTGATTCTTACGTAGAGTTTGCTTTGAGTTGATCCCTAAGTGTGTGAGCCACTAAGTATTCCTATTGTGCTATGGCCTTGCATGAGGGAAATCACCTATTTTCTTGGTCACTTCATTGGTTGAGAGGAAATGCATCTTTAGGGTGTGATTCCCTTTTGGTTGTTGGACTTTAACACTGGTTTGCACTTGTTGGGTATCGACATCTCAAAGGCAAGTTGATTACAAATACTTTGTATTTTTTTGTTATTTTCTGATGCTTGATGTATAATTTTGTTTTAATAGATGTCAAGGAAAATAAATCTTGCTAACATTTTATGTTGAGTTAAGGGAGGAAAATTTATAAAGTGAGAATTTTCCCACCATGCTCATGTTGGGTTAGGTTGTTCACTTCTTGTGAAGCATAGAGGATATTATCCTTAGATCTTTTCTCAAAGTGTTACATGTTTATTACAAATTTTCTATCCATTCATGAACATGAATCCTATGCACAAATAACACGAACATTAAGAATTCATCAACAATACCTTAATCATCACAATTTTAGATCACATGGAGTCATTATTTCATTACGTAGGTTTTGATGACTATGGTATATTGTGCCACATTAGTGACACAACTCTAATCATATCAAGTGACAATTTACGAGATAAAATTATATCGGTTTCATGACCATGGCATGGAAAATTTTGCTATGTTGGTTACAAGGTTTCCTTCCCATCCAAAATCATATCAACCCACAATTTATGTTCATGTTTCTCTGTATATGAACCAAGTGTAAAAGTAAAAATATGTTTTTCCCTTACTGATCCCAAGAGTCTATGCATAATTTAGGCCTTAATGCTTATTGTTGACTACACAAGTGTTTTATGAACACTCTTCCTACTATATGCAGTGAGTGCTCTACTAGACTCTAGTTACATATATCAACATAGCATGTTTCCTTTGTTTCTTCATGCATCCTTTAATACTGGGTTTATTTTTCATTTTTGAAGTCGGGTTATTGCAATGCACCAACCCCTTGTGGATGCAATTATCTGAATGCATCATTTTGACTCGGACAATATCATATGCAAATTTTGCTTATGCAAAATAGAGTGATAACCAAAATCAACTTTAATATGATTGTGATTCATGCAAAATTAGTTTTTTGGCAAATTCCAAGCATGGTTGACATAATGTATTTGTTTTGATTTTCATATTGCTTATAGTAGTGCATATTATTGGTTGTAATGCTTTCATAAGAAAAGATAAGTATGAGTCTCATGGAGAAGCCATGATGGCAAAGCCCTAGCCTAGTAGGATACACTTTTGAGACTTGCTATACTTTTGTGTTAGATCAACACCTCTTTTAGTTTTTTATGGTAAAATAATGTATTAGTGCATATTGCTTTCATGGTAAAATAATGTATTAGTGCATATTTCTTTCTAGGGATTATATACAATTTTCCTCCTATAGATTTATCTCAATAACTAGTTATTCTCTTTGTTTTCCTTTAGCATGTCATATGTTTTCATGGTTTGGATTTCCTTTTTTATTACATTTTATGTGTAAATCCTAGGGTTTGGAGTTTCTAGGTTTTAACTAGACATGAACATAGTCATGTGTTTGTATTAATGATTGACAATTTTTGGTCTCTCATAAATTAGCTTTTACAACCCAATATCTAGTTATGATGTTCATATATGTTCCCTAGGATTATTTGCCACACTTGTCACTGGAATTCTTTGTTTTTAGTTGTTTATTTCTAGCCATTTTGCTAGCATGTTTCCTTACCAATTTGTAATAGGTACATCTTGCCAAGGTTGACTACTCACTAGGTCATCATGTTGTACCCAATGCTTTCTTTATAGTTTATTTTGGGCTCATTATTTGGTGAGCCCGAGCTCCTAGTGGATCTTCAATGTGAGTATATTCATATCAACAATGACAATAGGTTCAACGAAAGACAACAAGGTTGCAACCCAGTTGTATTAATATTTGGAGGACCCCATAGATTATAATCTTGTTGATAGGCTATAACCTTGTACTTTTGATGCTGACAAATTTTCATTGTAATGATGATATGAAAAACTTGTTTTTTGTCTTTGCTACTTGATCCTTGGCAACCATAGATGTTTGTATAGGGAGAGGGTCTAAAATGGGTCTAAAATGCCACATTGAGTCCTTGGGACATAAGAGAGAATTTATTGTGGATCCCAACGGTGGGGCCTCATGGTTGACTAGATTGAGACTCAGGTACGATTCTCCGTGGGGGGTTCACAGCCCTACATTTATGTTCTCTAGAGTGACAGATGGGTTCCACTCTTAAAGAAAAACAAAAAAGAAAAGAGCATTATGTGTTTGTTAAATATAAAGTGCAGTTTGTGTCGAGGATTCAAGAAGATTTGAAATTAAATTGATGATTTTTCTTTATTTTTAAGAAATAAAAATTATAAAGACAAAGAAATCCATTAATGAAACAATTGATGAATTTTTACTTTGACCATTTTAAGCATAAGTCATCGTAATATTTTTGCGGCAAGCTATAGATACGTGTATTGATGATTTTTTTTTACGAAAGAAGAAAAGAAATCAATTAAAAACTGACTTGCCATATTTGTCTTATTTTCTTTGGCCCTACTATAGGTATATGGGATCATAATGTTGTGACTGGCATGGAACTTTTTTCCACGAGATCACCTCACAATGAAGCACCTAGGCCCACCCATTTTATTCGTCTACTTTGTCGTGAATCCGTGATGCACTGTAACACACGTCGAAGATGCGAGCCTAACTCTTTTTTTCACTTTGAAGGTGCGAGCTCAAATTTATTTCAATTTAGTACATTGTTGTTCAATTTAGGTTTTTGGAATTCCTTAATTAAGTCTTTCATGATCTTATCATATGTCCTTGTCCAATTGGGTGGGGTATCTTCCTTGTACTTCATGTACCATTGTAGTATGCACTTCCTGGAAGTCATTTATAACTCTTCTATATTTACATTATCATCCGTAATTTTGTTCACTACCCATATTGCTTCACATAGAAAACAATGTTGCTTCACATCATCTCTTCTGGTCCCATGAAATACTAGGATTCTTAATACTAGATCTAGTGTAGTTCGTACCATTGAAAACTATATTACTCATGCTATTATAGGGTTTCTTTTAGGTGGTTCTTGTATCCTTTACTGAATTATAGACCTAACTTTTGATTCTATTGAGTTGTCTTCTCTAAGAGGTTCGTGCACAGGGGTGGTTCAAATAGAAGATTATACCAATTGATTTCTCTGGGACCAGAAGCTTCTCCCAACCTCATTTTCTGCAATAGGCTCACCGCTACCAAGTTACCTTCTTGTTCACTGAATTCTTGTTTCGTATTACTATCAATACGTGACTTCTTCCCAAAATATCGTTATCCTCCTCATTTGTACTTTGTCCACTTCTAATCTTTCAATAGGCTTTGACATCTTCCTCTTTCACCTTACTATTTCCTTCTTCTGCATGGGCTAAAAACAACTCTTCCTATTCTTTGTCCTTTCATGATGCATCCTCTATGTGGCACTTCCTATGTGGAGCTATCAACATTGTCCTCTTCTTGTATTTCCTGCCTAGCCTTCTTATTCACCTCATTGGTACTTTCCCCAATGTTTTCCTCCCTATTTCTAGTAGTATCAAGTTGGACCTTCCATATTGTCTCATGCAATACATCCCTCTTTCTGTGTCTGTATCCTCTAACCTTCTTTTGAGCCTTTGGGTTGATATTTTTTTTCCTTGTCTTATCTCATCCTCCTTCTCCCCACCCCCTTATGAGGGTTTTACTCTTCCATGTTGTCAATCCATGCTTGCATAAATCCTTTTTCTATAAACAAAATTTTGATCCACAACGAAATTTCCTTCAATAACCTTCCTCTCTAGTTTCTTCAAACTCCCTCTTTGTTGTACTAAAATAAGTAATATACTCTACTACAAACTCTAACACATACATTTATTTTATTTTGGAAAACCAAGCATATATTGCATGTGTCCAGTTAATATCTAGGGTTTCAAGTCACTCAATGTCTTCTTGATCCCATATTATTGGTTTTTGAGATCTTCTCGGGACATTAATTTCTTCTTTCTTTTTATACACTCATAACAAAAACATAAAATTTATCAAAAAACATTTCATGTTTATCATAATATAAGTACCTATCTTTCCACATCTCTAGCTTGACTTGTAAAAAATTCTGAGTCTCCTTCTATGCAAACTCAATTTCTTTCTTTGTCAACCAATCTTGAATCTCCCTTCTTGACAGTTTCCATGACATACACGTACTATCCTTGGGGATTTTGTTCTATCCCAACAACATAAGCAATTGTTGGCAAATATTTCAAGCTCGAGGTTTTAAACTCTGACCAACAATAAAATCCACAGACATTAGCATATTCAATATTCATTGAATGAATAAGGTCTCACCCGATATGCTCACAAGAATTACAGAAATAGAACGCAACAAAAAGAATAGTAAATTCCATTATAAAAAGAAACACATATTTATCACTCATTCACAATCATTAACACATAAATTTGAGAGGGGATCAAGAACAAAATATTTCATTATCTTTTCATATCCATCGAGTCTATATAGATTCTCATGACATAGACATTCTAGTCTTACATTCACTTATGCTTCTCTTGGTTAAGTGACATAATTGTTCAACCCCTCTCTTTCCAAGGAAATTCCTTTTTATACATATAATGATAGTTACTAATTAGTTAACAATCCTTACATCCACAACTATAGGTTTCAAGTGACTCAATTTGGTCAAAATTACAAATATATCATATACAATTTTCAAAATATCAAAATATCAAAATAAAAAAATTACAAAACAAGTCATGTGTGGCATTGAACCATATGCATGTAGTAACCTACTGCGCCCAACCTCAAAGTACCAAACGCAATGTCAACAATGCAAAATAGGACACCAACAGTCTCACCCAAAGCATAACCATGGCCATGGAAAGATGAGAGAAATCACAGTGGGTGGCACAACTAGAGTCATACAATGAGTTTAACATCTAACCATTGTTGATATAAGAAAGGAAATACCAAACAATAGTTGTGAAATAGAAACTATGATATCATAGATTCCACATATCCATATAAAAGTAGTAAACTATGTTCAACATTCACATAGATTATACACACAATTTAAGAGGGGAGTGCAAAGAGATTCATTTATTCTTATTCTTCAAAGCATACCCAAAACGGGTTCCATTACATTGAATCGGTCGCTGAGGACTTCCTCAATAGAGATCTATATTGACAATAACCATAGTCCAAAACCAAAAAGAACCCCTTTTCCCTTAACTTGCATGGGTGTTCATACAAAACAAGTTGTTAGCATTGACCTTATTAAAAACGGTTACAAAAGCATAAGGATGACCAAGTCGATCCTTTACCCAAGTTGGTGCATTAATTATATTCCATTTTCATAATAGTTGGCAGCCGACTTATTCCACATAAATTATTTATGTCTTTGTCACATCTCTAACATTGATCCCCATAAGTTTCCACTGCGCTTTCCTACTCATTCAACATCTACAATGTTGTTCTAAAAAACGAAGGGGCCAACAAGCTCCACTACATATGACAATAATGCATATTGTAACCCTCTTTATCATGTATACCTTATGTTCTTTTGATCATTTGTTAATAGTTGGTTCTATGATTTGTCATGTTACCAACCATGCACTACATAGCATAGGATGGGAATGCATGTATGAACAATGATAAAAAGGAATGGAACATTATTCAGTTAACAGAAATCATGGCAAGCACATGCCTATTAGATTGTTAATTTAAATTCCTGTACACTATCTACACATTTCATATATTTGCATGAGAAAAATAAATTTGACTATAGGTTTATAAGTAGAGATAAGATACTCATTTTTCAATCAAAGATGGTCTAAGAAACTCACTAAACTTGAGAAATTTTAAACTCAACCATAAACATCTAGTGTAAACGGCACCCCTAAGATAGGTCATGTGGTTTCCATCCCCAAGATAGGTTATGAGGCCACTACGGTGAAGGAAATATGTTATGAGATTGCCATCTCCAAGATAGGTCATGAGGCCATTAGGGCGAAGGAACTCAACTAAAAACTCAATGATATGACCCAAGGGGGGGCATATATGGGGTTAAATGTATGTAATATAACCCCAAGGGAGCATATATGGGACTAAATGTATCATCATCATTTGGATGGATGGATCTTCATCAATGGCAACAATATATCGAGAATATAAGGAAATCCTATTACATGGTTTCATAACATGTAAAGCCATTAACTGCAAAGCTTTGAGGACAAAGCTTTTTGAAGGAGGGTATTATGATATGACCCAAGGGGGGGCATATATAGGGTTAAATGTATGTAATATGCACCCAAGGGAGGCATATATGGGGATAAATGTATATGTAATAGGGTCGGCCTAATGAAGGGGCCTCATGTGCAATGAATGTATATGTATATATAAAGGTAATTTAGTCATTGTTGAGGAACACGTGAAAGGATTATGTGAATGTCTTGGGGTAATCGGAGAAGGATCTCCCATTATTTAAAGAGTTGTTGTGTAACTTATATTTCTTATCTATATTGGAGTTGTGCTCCACGTTTACATTGTGGTATATGGTGTGTACTCTTATTTCTTATGATATTTTAAGGATATTGGTTCGTAGCACTCACAAGTCACTCGATCCAACCTAACCGCTCTAATGTCTCGATGAATCCACTCACTAAGGAACACTATAGGTAACTCATCCAACAATCAATCAACCATAACATTCTCTTCCACTCCCCTACAAGTACACAAGGAATATCTCTCATTTCTTTGCTCAACAACCCCTCATGAATCTTCATCCTTTAGAGTGCTTCTTAGTGTAGGCATAAAAAATGCATCTTATTAATTTCCTTATAGGGAAAACCCATGAGATTGAAACTTGGGATTTGCAACAATCATTGGGTAGCAACTTCAATGAGTGAAGTCTTCCTCATTGGCCCAACCTCTATGCTCACCTACAAACTATCCATACCTCAACCTAGACCTATGATTTCCCTCTCTACAATGTTAGTTTCTTGATTTTGTCAAACTTTGTATCACAAGTGAAAGCATGGAGAATATGCAAAACTCTCTTCTTGGAATAGCTTTGCACATGGGAGAATGGTGGAAATGTGTAAATGTAAACGATTTCCCTTCCCTTTAGAGTGAAGGTGAGAGTGCACATTTCCATGAGGATGGAAGAGTCATACATTTTCACATGAAAAATGGTATAATATCTTAAGCTGACACTTCACAATAAAGGATTACTTTCCCATGGCTTGTATTTTCTCTTCCCCTCTTAATCTCATAACCCCTCTCAAGATGGACCTATAAATTATTACAAGATTAACTTACTCGTCATTACTTTTGAAATTAATTCAGCTTTGTTGTGATGCACAGTAGGACACGTCGAAGATGCGAGCTAAACTTGACTTATGAAACCGGTACCACATTTCCAGTTTGAAAAATAATGTAACGCCAACGTAAAGTCAAGTCAAGCCACAAGCCACCCTTCTCTTATCTTTACTGACTTGTTTGCTTCAACACGGCACTCCGACCTTCTCTTACCTAATTTTAGCCGCGTTGTTCTTTGGATACGAAAGGCAGCGCGGAGTCTCTCTGAAATTAAGCTTCGACATGTTGATTGCAATTACAGAATGGTCCCTTCCAACTTCTCTAATTACAAAGGGGGTCAAATGATTCACACCACTGCAACATCCAGATTATATGTCTCATCAATTCTTTTACTACTAACCTAGGCATTAGCTCAGTTGAATGATCCTTCATTTTCCATTTGCGATGGCAGTAATCTCAGGAATGGCAGTGCTTTGGAAGGGAACTTGAAGGTGGTTCTGAATTCATTGGTTGGAAATGTGGCCAACACTAGCTTCAATATTTCATCAAGTGGACAGAATGGAGATCAGGTCTACGGTCTTGCTCAGTGCAGGGGAGACCTCAATGCCCCTGCTTGTGGGGAATGTGTTTAACAGGCTAAAGAGGATCTCGGTGGATTATGTGGCAATAATTCCGGAAGCATTTATCACAGGGATGGATGCTTTTTGAGATATGCCACTCACAACTTCTATTCACAATTAGGGGGCAAAGTAGGATGCGAATTAGCAAACTCGTCAATACTTGTGCTTGATGATGAGTTGACTGAGTCTGTTGAGAAGGCAATGAATGAGGCTGTGTCCAGTAATATGGGTTTTGGTACAGGAAATGGAAATATGGGTTATGCTCAGTGTTGGAGAGATATGTTGCTTAATAGGAGTCTATGTAGACAGTGCCTCGACTTTGTTTACGGGCATCTGTACCGTTGTCCAGAAGGACAGGTCTTCAGTCAGAATTGCATGCTTAGCGTCTTTTATACTGTCCCTTCACCTTTTCCTTTGCCTTCGCCCTCACCCACAACTGGAGGGGCTCTTTCTAAACCGCCATCAAGTGAAAGTGGTCATTCTATACCGCCATCAAGTGCTCCTCCCATACCTTCAAGAGGTCCGTTTTACCACAAGTACTTGAGCAACCTAAAGAGCGAACACTATTCAACATTTAGTCTACTGCAGGTTATTTAATGCCATTGTAGCAGGTATGTTGATCTGCTTAATATTTAATGGTCAACAGACCTGCTGCAGCAGAAAGTAAAAAGTCATTGTAATTGTTGAAAAAAAAAAGTCATTGTAATTATTGGGAAAAAAAAATATAAAGAGCATTTGGTAAATTTCATTTCACTAATGCAGATTGTAATTTGCTGCAGGGAAAAGGCGTCGGTTAAAGGTGGGATTGGCTATTGCTGGTCTCGTTCTTGTGGTACTGCTGTTCGTACCGCTTGTAATTTGGAAAAGAAAAGTTATTCAACGATTCTCCAAGAAACCACTTCGAGGTACGTAGTTGAGCTTCTCTCTGTGAATTTTTTTAAATGGTACTTTCAACTAGTATTTATGATTTTTTATAAAAAGTTATGTGAACATTTTATGAGCTATATTTTTTCATTTAAACGCTTTATCTCCTTAAAACATGGTGAACATTATCCAACTTGCTGTAGGCCATTTAATCCGATTGCAGCATGCTGGTTGGTTGGATTTCAATAGTTGCTTGATATTTAATGGCCAACCAGCCTGCTACCCGCCGCATTAAATGACCTACAGCAGGCTGCTTGATTGAGATCCAATGACCAACCAACCTGCTGCCCTAGCATTAAATGGCTGCAACAGGCTGGATAATGTCATCGGTGAGAATCTTAGGTTCAAACTTAACAATTAATTTTTAAATTTAATACGAAACTAAGAAATGTAAAATTAATCTAATTTCTTAACTATTGCTATTTTTTTCCATCAATAATTAGGGTTTTGTATTAAATAAGTTTTTCATTTACATGTAGAGTTATAATTTACAAAGTGAGAGGGAGGCTCGATGGTTGTAGTGAACCAATTTTGATCTATTAAATCTAAAAAAAACAATACAAAATTAATTTGTTTGTTTTAGCATTTTATAAATATTTTGAAATTTAAATTTAATGTAGGGTATATAGTCAAGTATACTAGGAGAAGCATAAACTATACATCTAGAACAATTATTAATCAAGGGTTCCAAATGTAAGCATGGTGTTTCTATGCATGATTTATGCCTTATAATTGTAATAAACAACAATCGAACTTTGTGTATCCAGGGCTTTATTTTTCTTTGCTTGTTTTTATCTATACTCTCGCTTGGACTTTCTTTCTTGTGAGTTGGGGTGAATTGCAATGTGGCAATTCCTTCATCCACAATGTTCCAACATATGAGATGTCAAGAGCAGTGGTGTTCTTACATCTTTGAGTGCTTTTCTTGTTTGAAAGTGAATTGTGGGAGGTTTTTGGGATTTTCCCTCCTCTTTTGCATTGGCCTTTGAATCTATAATCTTTTTTACTTCATCAACCTATGGGGTTTATATATTTTATGCATCTTCTAGATTGACTTGTTATACTCTTTATTTATCTTCAAAAAGAGGCTTGGTTTCTTCCTGAGAATCTTCTTGTGTAAAAATTTGTATTTCCTCTTCCTTTTCCTTTTCACACACATCCAAATTTAGTGTACCTTCATTCTGATTGTTGTTTTCTCTATATACCCCCCATCGGTTCCTTTTGGTTGTAGAGGTTCATTTTTTTGTTATTTTATGCACTTATTGTTTCCCTAAATGGGTTCTATTCCTGTTGACTAGGTTGTGTGGGTTGTTTGTGCAGAGGTGGTTCCTCTTGTGTCCTTTGACAACTTTTAGCAAACTGTCCTTACTCATGAAAACAGTTTCATTTGAAGGGAATTTGTTTCTAATCTAATTCGTGTAGATGGGTCCAACCATCCATATTTATTATTTACACCTTTGGGAAGCCCTTCTCCAAATCAACTTCTGCACATGGATTTCCTTTTTGTTTTTCATACACATAAGGATTTCCTTTTTGTTCATCTCTGTCAATGCATATACCCAATATGGTTCTTTCAAGGTGTCCCTATGCCATAATATCAAGGGAATCATGGACAAACATTTTGCAAGATTATTATTACACATCATTATCTAATGGAGTTTATGTTAATAAGTAGACAAATTTAACCTCTTTTTACGAATTTTTTTTCCCAAATTCAATAATTTTTTTTATCAAAATCTAAATTTAAACGCGTGAATGTATCATGAAATTTTTTTACCTCATCCAAAAACAAAAACCCTTCCTAAACTTTATTTATAAATACATTTTAAAAGACTTTAACCAATAAGAAAAATTATTATTTTCTCATTAATAAAAAAAGTAACTTATTATTCATCTAAAGAGATAATCAAAGTTACATCAGACTGTTCGTCCACTTGCAATACTTGCAATCCCAAAGATATCTCTCCACAACCTTATAAGTATACCCAAAAAAGATAGCAGTCATGTGTAGACTGTCCATCAACAAGAACCAAATAGAAAACTTCTGAACTAAATATCAAGGAAGACGTCTGAAGTAACAAAAGGGACAATAGTCTGTCTTCCAACCTTAATACAGTAATCCAACAAAAAAACTATTCACAAGCTAAGACTCTGGATCTTAAAATAAGGAGACAAAGCCTGAGTCTATCAAGAACCCATCCAAGTATTCCTTGAAAAGAATAGAACCATCCATGATACCAAATGCCTCCTTTGAAATTCTGTCAACATCCCCATTTAACTCTCTGTAAATATGAGTGAAAGTAATATAAGAAAAGAAAGAAATCAACTCTTTCACTCTAGTTTCCCCACTCAATGGTTATCCTGGAATCGCCAACAATCTGGATATTAAAGATACCCCTCTTGTGAACAAACCAAAGAAATCCCCATAAAGCTAGCAGTTTGGTTTTCATCTTTGTGCCAAGTCCAATTCCCATTTTTAAAAGTAACATGTGGTCTCTTTTTATTTTAAGGACCATCCCTACCCCACATTGACCATTCCTTTTAGCACCATCAAAATAACCCGTAGGTATAGACTCTACCAAAGTAGGAAAAGAGATAATTTTTTTCTTTTCGTTTAATTCAACTCTGAAATATTCCTTAAAGAAACTAATAGTTGTTAATGCAACAAACAAAAGACAAGGCTTTGCATTGTCAAAAATACATATATTCCTCATTTTCCATACTTCCCATATAATGAAAAGGGTGATCTCTTTAAATTTTACTTTTTTTCTAAGCCAGTAAAGCATGCTATCCTCAAAATCCCGAGTGTGCCAAATATCATTGAACTCAACAAAATACTAACTTCAGTCCAAACAGTCCCAAAGAAATTACACTGAGCAAATAAATGGGTAACAGGTTCCATATTTGTTCTGCATAGGACATACATACTTGGACCATGAAAACCCCTTTTGAGAAGGTTATCCCACATTAATATCTTGTTATTCAAACATAGCCATATGAAGCATTTCATTTTCATAGGAATATTCCACTTCCAGAGGCATTTGGGCCACCATTTAGGACAATTTTTCATATTATCATTTATAATTGCTTCATATGCTCTCTTAGTAGAGATAATCCCATTTGCTCCTTTCTGGTCCCATACCATTTTATCATCCCTATTACAAAGTCTTACACTAGCTCTATTAAGTAACATTATAAAAGTGTTCCATTCATCTACTAATAGCGCAGGAATCCCCAATTCCGAATCTGAAAACCAATGGGACTCTGAATAATCCTCTGCACATTGTCTTCTAATTTGAACCAAAACGAGGATATTAATGGAGTGAAGATACGAAATAAGATGCCGAGATAATTTGAAGCCATCCTCTGATCCAATGAAGGGATCAATACCAATAAAAACTTGATTACCTCTACCAATGTCCCAACTTAATCTTTTTCCAAGAATTAGAAGGTCCTTTGAAAGACCTCTCCAAATAATAGAAGAAGAAGAACTGTTGACCTGTGGATTCTGAATCCACTAAAGAACTGAGCTGCATTTCAAATATTTTTCCTTAATGACTTTACTCCAAAGACCTTCACCAAAAAGACCTCTCCACAGGTTTTTGGCACTTAATGCTTAGCCGAACCAATCTAACTACTTAATACCCCAACCTCCCAAATTTTTGGGAAGAGATGTGATTTTCCATGAAGATAAGTGAAATTTTGTAGAGTTCAAATTACCTAACCAAAGGAACTAAAAAATTCTCTCTTTTATGTCTTTAATGACAGTTTTTGGAATAACTGCCAAAACCCAGTATACAGGGTTACTCTCCAAGACTGATTTTGCAAGAATAAGTCTTCCACCTATAGATGAAAATCTATAATACAAAGTGTTGATTCTCCTCTCAATATTTTTTAATAACCAATTCCAATCATCACGCCTATAACAGTTAGACTTTAAGAAGTATCTAAGGTATTTGAAACCTTGATTCACTTGAGACATCTTATAGGGGAACAAATGGGGAATTTGGTCACAAATCCTAATTCCAAAAACACTATAAATAAACATTGATTTTTCTGCACCCAACCATTCCCGAGGCTACACAAAAAGAAGATATAATAACAAGATAATGTTTCCATTCAAGTAACGATCCTCTTTGAAAAATTAAGACATCATCGAAAAATAACATATGAGAAATAAATAGACTGGGAACAATTTTGATACCTTTTATCTTCTTCTTTTTTTATCAGATTCAATGAGGCGACTCAATCCTTCCATGATTAAGAGAAAAAAAGAGGAGATAATGGGAAACCTTTCCTAAGCCCTCTGTTACCATTGAGAAAAGTAGTAGTATAATCGTTGATCAAAATAGCAAAAAATTGAATGGTAACACAAGACATGATCCAATTTGTTAGTACCACGAGAAGGCCAATATGGATGAGAAAAAATCTCGGGAAGGTCCAATCAACATGATCATAAGCTTTAATAAGGTCCATTTTTAGAATGAAGGCCTGTATATCCATGGATTTAATCTAATGCAAACATTCCTGATCCACCCCAATTGCATCAAGGATTTGTCTGCTAGGTAAGAATCCAAATTGCTCCATAGATACATTCTTGGCTAATATTGGCTTAATTATGTTTTCAATAATCTTAGTGATAACCTTATAAATAATATTGCATAAAGAGATAGGCCTAAAATTGTTGAAAGACTCTATCTTATACTTTTTTGGAATAAGAGCAATATAGATTGAATTCAAGCTCCTAGTAAGATTCCTCCACAATATTGACCACATCCTGACCAATCACCTCAAAGAAATGGATGAAAAATCCAATGTTCAGCCATCGGGGCCTAGAATTTTAACTTTTTCAAATTGATTTAAAACTCTTCTGACTTCACCAGTAGTTACAACATCCCCAATTCTTTATCCCTCCTCACTACTAAGCATTATGGGATGTTTGCTAAGAAACTTCAATTGATCAGTAAGGTTGATGGCATAACTTGTTTTGTAAATATCCTTAAATTGAGAGACAACACCTGCTTCTAAGGAAATCTAATATGACAATATATTCCCATCCAAATCCTTAAAGTCCCATATAGAATTTGATATTCTCCTCTGATTTGCAAAATTTTAGAAATTTTTTGTATTATTATCCCCACTGGATAGCCAAATTGCACGACTTTTAGGTCTCCGGGATTCCTCAGTCTGCTTAAGAATATTTGGTTTTATTTGTTCCAATGAAACCCACTTCTCCTTTCTGGATTCAGAAAACCAATCACCATCCATAGTGCCAGATAATACATCCAATTCCTTTTCTATTTGAATTAGTTCTTTGGGTTCTCTTATTTTTTTCCTTTTTTCCCAATGTAAGACATCATTAATTTTCAATTTTTTTTTGTTTTGTTCAGTTTGTAAGTTAGCCTCTGAGCTGGGGATCTGAATTGTTCTACATTATAAGACTCCAGTTTTGAAATGACCATCTAATAAAAGTCACTGTCTTCCAACCAAGTATGATTAAATTTAAAAGGGTAATGAGAAAGCCTTCTTTTAAAATCTAGTTGGAGTATTACCAGTTTATGATCCAACATTCCTGTAGACACTGACCAAGTTCTGTATATCCCCATATTATTCTTCAGAACCTTAGCCATAAGAAAACGAGCAACTATTTTAGAAATACCATCTTTTCCGGAACACCCATTGGACAAAGTAGGAACCAAAACACATGGAGCTATATCCATTAAGTTGGCATCTTCAAATAAATTCCTAAGATAATCTGCCAAAGGTTCAGATACATTCCATGAACCCAAAACTTCTGTTGAGTATAAATTCAAATGAAGGTCACCAACAATAATAAGATAAGGGTCATTTAGAAGACCAAACTAAGCAACCTTATCCCATAATTCCCTCATGTGATAATATGGGCCATACATATTTAAAATTATGATGTGTCGGTTCACACCACAGATCCTTCCCTTCAAAAGTAATCCTACCACTATAGAGAAATATATGAAATCAACTTTATCTGGATTCCATGCCGCTAACAAACCTCCCAAGAGGCCATCCACATCTAATCCACAACATTTCCAAGCAGGTAAAAACTTGAGAAACCAATCGCAAGCCTTAGAACTGATTGTCTAGTCTCTTGCAATAATACTATATCAAGACTAATTACTTCCAACAGTCTTCTAAAGGCAGTTCTTTTGGGAGAACTACCAAGCCCCATGATATTGAAAGTTAAAATAATCATTAAGAAACCACCCTCTAGGGAACATCTTCTCTAAGAGCGCCATTTTTTGAAACAGTATAAGGAGAAGAAGACAAAGCTAATCCAATAGAAGTGGCAAAGGAAAGTTTAGGGTTAATAAATTTTGATTGCATATCAATCTCATTCCGGGAAGGGAACATGACTAAACTTACAGGATTTTACAAAACTCTAGCTCCATTATCATTCACAAATTCATAGAAAATAAAATACATTTGTGTGCATATGCATAATCAAATTTGACATAGCGGAATAAATTATACTACACACATCTATCATGCATTTACTTGCATAATCATAACAGTATTCAAAGAAGGAAACATTGCATAATGACAATACAAGAAAGTACTTATCTTGAAATGAGTTGTCCCGAGCAACTAGCTATGCAACTACAACATTCCACCCAACCATAGGTTAGTTGTGCTCATCAATCTCTCAACACAACTGCCACCCCCCGAGCCGGGCATGATTTCCACAAGGAAAAAGGGAACAACAAACTCACACATAGCCAAGTATTTAAATCATCACAGCCAAGCCATTACACAGTTGGGTTTATTAGGCTGTTAAGGCAGTAGACATGGATAATTTCTAATCTAGTGAGCTCATCCACAGAGCTATTGGCACCTCCACAAGATTCAACTAGCTTGGCACCCATAATACCTACACACCCAACACAAGGAAGTATTCCCTTCACTGCTCCACAGTCCCTCGGGCCATACCTTCCCTTCTAGTGTTCTTTAGGGTGTGCATAGAAAAGTAGCCAAATCCCCTTCATCTTTAGGGATATTACACTCTTCACTAGGTTTATCAAGCCAATTTTGATTCCTCTTCTAATCATGGTGGCTTACACCCAAGTTCAAGCCAAAATAATGGATACACATAGCTCAAACCACATCATTCTCTTCCACACACAGCAAGCACATATGTTGGGTATATCAAAACGTTTTTAACTATGGGATTCACAAAACATGGTCTCGATGAGTATTCCAAAATCGTGGGCACCCAAAAATGGATTATTAGAGGGGAAATCGACCCTTGGCGAACAAAATCAATTTTACAACAAGTATATGGGAATTGAAGGGGAAAAAACGACCTCTATGGACTCCCAAATCATGACTCGCCTCCTCCCAGTCATTCTGCAACACAAAAACGACTACCCAACTATGGAAAATGAGGGAATGCTCAATAAAAACATGGAGGAAAATGCCCAACAAGCTCAGACTGTGTGAGAGATCAAAACCCATGCGTGAATAATGGATTGGGGGGCAATTTCGTGGGTGTTTTCTTGCCCAAGAAGCCAAACATGATTTTGAAAATTGATGGATTTCCCATACATGAAATTGGGACATCCATACTCTCCATTTCCAAAATAATAACTACTTCAACTACCTCTTGGAAGAATTAAATGATTGGGTGCATAATTCAAAATGGGTAGTTGATGGTTCATGGGTTCTCTCACTGGCACTTGGCTTGAGACTATTGGTTCAAGGGTTTGAATATTTTCCCTCCCTATTCCTTGTAAAAATCATGCCCCCATACTCTTGTTGCATTGCATAGCTAGTTGTGGTTATTTTATTAAAATACATATTTACATGATATTTGTAATTTCTATTGTGCCTAGCTAGCACACAATCCACATGCATCGATTTTTTAAATTCCGATACATAAAACAATAAATCAATGGTGGGGCCTTGGCCTTGGGCTCCTCACCACGATTTTATAACGATATTACATCATTTACATTTTTAATACAACGAGGTCAAAATCGGGATATTACACCATGTTTTTTCAAGCTTGCATGAGCAGGAAAGAAACATCATCTTCACCAAAAACCTGAAACCATCGGGACCACTAGTCGTAGCCATATGTGACTACAGACCACATAAGAAATATGTGAACAAATCAATTCCCACCATGTGGATCCTCCCAATAGTAAATAGTTTAATACTATCTATGTCACATGCCATCCACAAATCAAGTTTTACCATGCGTTTCTTCATTAAATGCACCAAATTTCAAATGTATTCAAATAAATCCTTCGATTCAAATTTCATATTTTCAAAAGAATCTCGAGGAAAGGAAAGAAAGTTGCACCTACTCCAAGTTCGCGATTAGTACCTGCAACTAGCTAATTATGCAATTTGTACCGTTAATTGTTTTTTTCTTCACTTAAACCCCCCTAATGGCCTTTGGTCAGACCTCGATAGCACTTGTATCCGTAAAAAATCCCCATCCATAGGATGAACACCTAATTGACACCCAAGCCAACCTATTCGACCCATTTCTTTCAATCCCTAACATGTACCATGCCATAGGTGATGCTCAAGCTAGTTGATTGCATCATGTAGGAATAATAACCTCAAATTCAAAGACATGGATTTTCCCCTCAAGGGTTAGGTGATTGTGGACAAACTTGAAGAAGATTTGGAGCTATTGGTACATTTACAGGTCATATTTAAGAACATGAACCCTGCCACTTATGCACATTATACCGACTTGGATATAGTTGTTAGGGAAATGAAGAGTTATCAAATTCCTATGGGGAAGCAATGAAAATGAATTGCAAAGTATATTTCCCTATCTCATGCTCAATAGACAATTTTTGCAAGAACATAAGGGGCCCACATAGCATCATTTTCACATGCCATTTAGTAGTCGTAATAGTATTTCAGCTCCTCCACTTGGCAATTATCAAAGCTAGCATAGATATCTATTAAAGGGATCACTTAATAAAGAACAGGAAGCATCCGTTGGAGTATTAAATTCCCCCCCAACAATATAAAAAGAACAAAAGAACATCATCTTAAGGATCAACATTTTTCATGAGAAGAGTATAACTCCTCCTGGGATTGATTGATCAACAACGTACATCGGCGTAGGTTCAAGGATTTTGATGATATTTGGCTAATAGATTCCAAATCTCTTTTGTATCAGTATGTAATTTCTTCATGTTTTGTGCCTTTATTATGTACTTCCACCATCTTCCATCTTCTATGTAATTTCCATGTTTTGAGATAATAAAATCACTTTGAGGCAACCTTTCTGCCCTATTTCATGGGTCATGATATATGGCGAATGTTTTTTTTGCTATGAATGTATGATGAAGGATGGGGAAACATGGCAGGTACATCACAAGTGGAGAGTTTATCAATGATGTGATTCATCATGTCCTTGAATCATTTTGGAGTTATGAAATACATATCGCATAATGAGAAGTCCATCTTACTTGTGACACTGATGAGTGATCAACCCATAAATTTATATCAAGCAAACACTTAGATAAAACAAGTGGGTTCATAACCATTTGAACTTGCAAGAAGAGAAAAATAAAGCAGCTGATCCATAATGATTATGGGGAATGGGTGAGCAATCATACAAATTTTTGAGGAGATTCATTCAAATAGAGATGGAAATTAAATATATTAAACATGAAAATTTAGAGGGTCCCCATGGATCTTCTTCTGGTGAAGAAAATTGTGGGGTGTTCTTGCTTTCTCAACAAGTAGAAAGTACACCTACTGATCAATCCTGCCTATTTCTCTCCATACTTCACCTTACCTAAATATAAAATTCACCTCACCCCCACAATAATTACATTTTCCTTTGTAATGGACATATCCTCAAAGAAACATCCCTAGAATATTTTCCTTGTAAGAAAGGGACAATAAACATTAATGACATTAAGAATCAAATCTATGTCCGATAAGAATAACTCTATGCATATTGTATAATAAATAAAATTATTTTTTTGACCTATGGATTCTTGTACCATCCTATCACTAATCCTTTATATATCTCCTCAAGATTAAGAGCTTCAAAAATCCACCTAGGAAAAGTATCTAATAAAATACCTTTTTTCTTGGTAGCATCAAGGATTCTCTTCTAAATAAACATATCCTATGGATTATTTTTTGACATCAACTATTTCAAGGTTTTTCTCTTATGGGCACTCCTCAAGTCCCTTATCTTATAATGAAGAGAAAAAAATTTAAACCCTTAGAGTGTGATTTTCCTTCTATAAGCCCCCCTTCAATAGCCATTTGTTTACTAGATAACACCTCTATATTTGTTTACTTCATTGCATAGGTGATATAATATTTATTACCTGGACTTTCCCAACTTCCAATTTGATCTAGTCCAAGTCGACTGCCCTCCACACCTTCATTGTATAATATTAAACCCCCTTTTCATTGAACTAAGGAGGTATTTATTAATTGAACAAATTCTTAGTCCTATGAATACATAGTACTTATACTATTAGTGTTTTCCACCTCTCGCTTCATTGTAATACTTTTTTTTTCTTTCACAAAACCACTACCTCTTGACCAACAACGAAATTTTTCTCGAGCTTTTTTTAATCCCTTGACATCTTTTCCATTTGAAAACCCCTTTAGTGCAATGTTTTTCCCTTCTAAAATTGTACCAACCTCATTATCCTCCTCCATATCATCTTGTAAATCTAGATCACTAAGGGACGAGCCTCTTAACAAGATTTTTTGTTGTTTTTAGTTGAGAGTCCTTATTTTTCAATCATATCCACAAAAATGATAGTTTTATTTCTATTAGTGGTAGATTTTCTCTAAGGAACTACCCAAAATTCTAAAGTCATATTCTTCTACACCTCTCACATTTCTATTTTCTGAATTGGAGTGGGTCACATTTAATCTAAATATATCTTGTAAAATAAAATTAATAATCCTAGATGAAGTTTCTTCATAAATATAATTACCTTTAAAGCTTGACTTTCTAACCATCGTACCCTTAGATCCTTGTGGTGGTAAGTCTTCTCACTTCACTACTTGCATATCCTCTTCAACCAAATCCTAATCAACATGCAAATCCTTCTTTTGGTAGGTTCTCTTTAAATGACATATGGAACACCTAAATAGAATCTTCACATAGTCTATCTCTTAGTGATATGAATATTTTTTCTCTTAAATGTCAGTTTCATCTAACAATCCATTTCTTAGATTCCTCTCCACATAATAATCACCATGGATTTCCTCTCTAGCGAGCAACTTTTCTCATCAACATACAATATCTTTCCTAGATTATTTCCAATTAGAGCTAGGGCCCTCTCTGACCAGAATTCCAATGGGAAGGAATGATGTTTAACCCACAAATGTTGAAACTCCATTCTCTATAGGTTCAAAGAACAATGTCCGGCTCTTGAGTGGTAGGATCAAGTTATCCTAGTAACATTTCCCCTCCAAGACCAGATTCTCTTTATCATTTCTAGACTAGAAAACAAAGGTAATCCATCCTCTAACTAATAGATGAAATAGTGATGCATAACCCAACTACTGTATCCATAACTTTTTAATCCATGTACTCACAAAATTATTTGAAATCAAACTACCATGGAATTTTATAACCAAGGCCATGGCTTGATATAACTACACCTACTCCATCACAATGTCTTGAAACATTGTCAAGTCCATCCCTTATAGTCTTATCTTTACACACTTATGATTTGTTTCCTTCTTCTTAAGCAAACCCTCTTATTCGGAAGCAAGTTTTGGAATCTCATTTTCCTTACCTAAATTTCCAACAATTTTATGGATTATCTACTCTAAATACTCCTAAGATTCACCACCCTCATTGCCATTCTCCTTGTACCCAAGTCCACCATCTCTAATGATACATGAGAACCTTTAATTACATTCATGTGCTGAAGTGGATTTGGTACTGCCCTTCCACTTTCATCATTTTCCATAAACTCCACTTTGAATTAGTTGTTCTTTTTTCCAACACTATATTAATCTTTCTTGTCACGGATATAAGACATAGATGAAACCTTGAACTTCCCATTATTTTTCTAATTGATACGCAAATGTGGAGGATAACTATATTAATCTTTCTTGTCACAAATATAAGACATAGATGAAATCTTGAACTTCCCATTATTTTTCTAATTGATACGCAAATGTGGAGGATAAGAATCGCCTCCCACAAGTTGAAAATCCCCCAAATAACTAACCATTATATTTCTCCCCACATTATTAGACTTCAAGCACATAACCCCATTTAGGGAAAAAAACTAGATTACCAATCCAAACTTAACTAAAAACCTTCAATAATAAATTTGCAAACTCTTCGAAACTCTAAAAACATTTTTGTATTCTAAATTACTTTTCAATTTCTAAACTAATTCATCATATTTGAATTTTATTTTCATCTTATATTTGTGGTTGTGCACGATCAATGAATTTATCATGCATATTTTAAGAGAAAGTTAGATCAGAAATAATGTTCATCATATTTTTCTTAATTAAATTAAACATTTAATTTCAACCATAAAATTAAAGATGATGATATCAACTCCATGACATGAGTTGACTAGGACAAAAAGCATCTTTGGTTGGTTAGCTTTGAGTATGTATCATTTTTCTAATTCAATAACAATTAATCATGATTAAATCTTTTTTAATTTCTTAATGAAACTATTTAATAAAAAATAAAAATAAAAATCATACAACTTTATAAGTTTTTTATCCAAAATCAACTTAAAATACTAAAAATTATTTATTATGTAACAATCTTATTTTCCAAGGCTAAATTTATTTCTTATAAATCATAAATCATAAAAAATATGAAAATCCAATTTTTTTATAACAAACTATGAATAACTTAAATATTTTTACATGAAACATATTTTGAAATCTGAATTCCGAGGATGGACCAAAAGTTCCTTTTCTATTATATTTTATTTATTTATGTTTTTTGGATTTATTGATAGTTGTTTTTCTTTCCTTCATTATTTTTTCAAATTTGGATAATTTTTATTGTCTTTTATTATGTGAAATGGAATGCGACTAAAGTCTTTTATACCCTTTTTTAATAGATTAATTTAAAAAAATATTTTTTTAAATTATTTATTTATTATATATCTAAAATAATATAAAACCCATTTATCGTGTGTATATAGTTTTATTATTATTATTTTAAGTGGTTGATTATTAATTTAAATTTTGATTCCTACACCCTACATTAATTCAAGTTCTCTCAAAATAAATAAGAACATTTTTAACAAATGTCACATAGGGTGTACACCTCAAAAGTTGAACTCATTAAAAAACTATATCATTTATGCAAAATGTAAATATGCTTGAAATATTTGATCAATTGTGTCATGTAAACGTTTTGGGCGACCTCCTAAATTTAATGTATATGACTTACCTGTGGGATATACCCATTTTAAGTTATTATATTTTATTGAGATTCGACTTGGATCATTGAAAAACATGTGAACATTAAACATTGGGCAACATGCTAAAGTTGGCATACTTGACGTACACCAAAAAAACAACATAAACATAGTAATTTAAAACTATGGAAAATTGAATTTTCATTATATTGACTATTGAATTATCTTTAAAGTCTATTGATAACATTGCTTTAAAATATTTGTAGAATCATTAATTTTCTTTTTCTTTTTATTTGCAGATTACGATAAACCATCAGGTGAACTTTTAACAGCGATGTTCAAATCAAAATTACATTACAAATATCAAACTTTACAAGCCTTTACCAACAATTTTGACCCTATAAACAAGCTTGGCCAAGGAGGATTTGGCTCAGTTTATAAGGTGATCTCCTAAATCTTTCTATTATATCGAATTTTAAAATATAGGATATAAATTTACACTATATAGGACATGTTGACAGGGACTTCTACCAAATGGAACAGAGGTCGCTGTGAAGAAACTTTTTGCCAACAGAGAGCAAAGTGTAAGCGACTTCTCCAATGAAGTGAATCTTATAAGTAATGTTCAACACAAAAACCTTATCAAACTACTTGGGTTTAGTGTGGCTGGAAAAGAGTGACTACTTGTCTATGAATATCTTCCCAATAAGAGCCTTGATCACTTTCTCTTTGGTAATATTTCATAACTCTACTAAATTGATTTTTGTTAATAGTTAATCTCCACATGTCAAGCATTATTGTTTATGAATTTTATTTATGTATTTGAGATAAAATTATTGTTTGTAATAGATGAAAACCTAGCTAGATTGTTGGACTGGAAAAGAAGGCTTGATATAATATTAGGAACTGCTAGTGGGCTAGCTTATCTTCACCAAAAATCAGATATACGTATCATCCATCGGGACATTAAAGCTAGCAATATTCTACTAGACCAACATTTCAAGCCTAAAATTGCAGATTTTGGGTTGGTTAGATACTTTGCTGAAGATCAAACTCATCTTAGTACAACAATTGTTGGAACTGGGTGAGAATAGCATTATTTTTATTTTTATTTTTATTTTTAAGCACCCTCTTATAAAAAAGTGGCTGATACTTTTGTGTTTTGGTAGAGGTTACATGGCTCCAGAATATCTTGTGCATGGACATTTATCAGAGAAAGTTGACATCTATGCTTTTGGTGTTCTAGTTCTCGAGATTATTAGTGGCAAAAAGAACAAAATGCCCATGCACACCAATGACATGCGATCTCTCTTAACAATGGTAATGGGTCCCTCATTAAAATATTCAAACTTCATTGCTTCAAAATTATAAGTTTTGATAATATTCAAAATGATCTATAATATATGTATATGTATGGTGCAGGTTTGGAAAAATCATTTGTCTGGCACACTTTCAAATGTAATTGATCCCAACATCCAAGAAGATTATGAGGATGAGGTTCTACAAGTTTTTCATGTGGCTCTCCTTTGCACTCAAGTTTCTGCAAGATTACATCCTTCCATGTCCAAAGTTATAGTGTACCTCACAACTAAAAACCCACGTTTGCCAACACCTACTCAACCTCCTTTTATAGATGTTGACTCTTCACAATTAAACATTAACACAAGTGATTTACCTACATTAGCATCATACAATTCAACATCAATTGTTGATTTGTCCCCTGCAATTCCAATTTCATCAAACACTATTTCAATAAGCTCTTTTGGTGCAAGATGAGAAAAACAAGAAGGGGTTTAGAAAATAAGACAATCCAACACTATGATTATTGTTATCTTTTACTACTAAGTATGCAATGCATTAATTACTCTTTCTTAAATACAAGGTGCCAAACTTGATTTTTTCTTCTAAAGTTCTTTATTTAATTTTGAATTAACTAATATTCTTCCAAATATTATACAAAGACTAACATGCAAAAGAACATATGATTTTCAAATATATAACATGTTTCGATTCAAAAGATTAAAGAAACAAAAATAATTCATTGACATTATTAAGACTTAGAGTTAAGGAAGTTTGTGAGCCATATACTTGTCTCTCCAAGAAATGTAGCCTAATGAAAAATTTTGAAGGAAAAATCTCACTAAGTGGCCATTCTTTCTTACAAGTTGTAGTCACTAGATATGTTTTTGTTTTTTTTAAACTAGGGGAATCAGCAACTGGGAAGGGGCTCGCATGACATGGGGTCTATGGATCCAATCCCGTTCGCTACCACTATACCCCTAGGTGCACCCACACAACCCACAAGCATAGGGCATGGGTAAGCCGGGGTGATTTGAACTCGTGACCTCCATTTACAACATTTCCTTCATATCAAGCGAATCGCTAGTTGAACTACACCCCTACAGGCATAGCCACTAGATATGTTGCGATAACTTGGTATTTCTTATAACTTGGCATGATTCTTTTTTAGCTAAACAAGTTTTGCAATTATACTATTCCATATACTTGAATTCTTGGGACATTAATTATAATATTCTATATACATACATTGAATTCTTGGGACCACCTGAATTCTTGGGACATATATTAATGTCCTTAGGTAATTTCAAATGTCACCTTATCTAAACCTAAATCAGAAGTACATAAACCTCCCAAATAAATGCTTTAGGCACCACATCCCAAATCACGAAATCTAGGATTGCCCATTAATGGATAAATTTGTCTATCCAATAAACAAAAGTAAAAAAGGCCTCAACTACAAATGAAAATGATGGTTGGATTTAAGTAGCGAGAAAATGAAACAATGTAGAAAGGTCAACCAAAAGCATGTTATTATTGTACAACACCCAGTAAAAATGCAAGCTTTACATTGGGAAACTACATTATTATCCTTTCTTAGGATTTTTCCCCTTGAGGGGAACATAGGGTCTAGTCATCGTCCTCACTACCAAACCCTTATTATAGAGGTCAATGGAGTTCTTAAAGAAGTCCAAATATTGAATGGGTGGGTCTAGACTGCTAGCATGAAAAGACTGATTAAATTATCAAACTCTTTCTGCACTTTGGTTGAGATAGGTGAAGTGGAGATGGTATACCTCATTACCAGTTCTTCATGAAGATATAAAAATGGAATGTTTGGGGAAATACAAACTGATGTTGGAGAGAAATGATGGTACACCTAGAAAGAACCACAAATGAACCATTCTAAAATTACATTCATGAATCTAGCAACTGGACACTTAATTATTGAGAGATTTATGGACTTGTGTTTGTTTACCAAACACTAGTTTGGTTACATAATTTAGGAGCGAGTTGGTTATTCAACCTAAAATTGTTTTACTATTTGAGATTTCAATGAGTTTTGTGGTGGTTTATAGAGATAAGAAGTAGAAAGGAAAATATAGTGATAATAAGAAGGGAGGATCAATTTTTATGTTGGTAGTGTAATTTTTTTTTTAAAGCAAATCCAAGAAATGGTTAAGGAATTGATTTGCATTGTTTATTTAGGATTGAATTAATATTTAACTTCTACGCAAAACAACCTTCGTTTTAGAGATAGATTCTCGTATGTGATGATTTCCTTTCTCATTCTTTTTTTTTAGTTATTATATATATATATATATAGATGAAGTATAGATCCTAGGGAAACCAACTCTGTTTTCATTAAATTTAGACAAATTTCAGTCCAAGCCATCATAAATTTATTATGATTACCATTTTCCAATACTTAAGATATCGATTTCCAATAGTTGAGATGTTGGTTTCCAATAGAAGAGATGGCATTCCAATACCTAAGATGTCAGTTTCCAATATCTAAGATGTCAGTTTCCAATAATTAATATATTGGTTTCCAATATTTTTTTGTAACATTTAACTTGGAGTTTGTAACAAAGCCCTCTTCCATAATATAACAAATTTAATAAGTTTGCAACATGGTATTTTTTAAGGGCGAAATTTCACAAATTGGCTATTTTTAACCATTTTTAGAAAAATATAATCGCCAATTAGCTTAAAAATTCACCTATTTTTACATTAGATATGATTAAATAGCTAAACTTCACCAAAATTTTACAATTTTTAATAGTATATTATATGTTTTTTTATTGAATATTCGTCTATATATCTATACATATAATTTTTCAATCCAAATAGTTGCTTAGAATACTACAAATAGGAATAATATGTAAATCCTTAAAAAGTGCCTTGATTTGCAATTTATTCATTAATATAAATTAATTGTTATTTTTTTGCTATCATATATAATCTTGATATAGAATATAGATGTAACTACAATAACTTTTATCTACACAAATGATCGAGCATGTCCATATATTTTCCAACTTATATACTCGTTAGTACTAACATCTTTTCACAAGGTTATGGGCCTTCAAAAAGAGTGTGATGCCAAAGGTCCAGAGTTTAGCCCATAAGGATCCAAGGACAAAAGTTGCATAGAAATCAAGCAGTTATGTTATAAGCATATAATAAGACCATGATACCATAGGATAAAAAACTAGTGCTAAAAGTAGTAGCGGAAAACCATCGATTTGTAAATAGATCAACGGTGATGTGTAACAACGCATCGGGAAAGTGCCAGCAGGATAATGTGAGAAGTTGAGCAGATCAAAAAGGGGTTCATTAGATCGGTAGTCCACATCAAAACTACGCGGATAAAAATCATCGAGGATATTTTGATTTGAGTAGGAGTTGCACCGACATCGCCGGACATGTGGTGACATTTTATTGATAACTCCTCACAAATAATTTTTTCAATACCGCCAAGCCCGCGAGGAGTTATCTCTCATGGAAACTGCTTTGGTTTCTGCCAAAACTACCAATCCATAAAGTGTCCCAATTCATAAAGAGCATGACACTGTGGCATACACGTCAGTCTCCTCCATGAAGACATATGTTAGATGGGACCGTACCGCAGTCGATGTCATTCGAAGAGCGCCAAATCAAGTGATGAGAACTAGCCTAAATGATTTCAAATTTTAATCTGATAAAAGGGTGAAGAAATGAAAATTGTTTGTTAGGGGAGGGAGGCCAGAAGTGGTGCGGCCCCACTTTGAACACCTAGGATGCCACGTGGACGCCACCCGTCGAGGGCCGGAGGTATGCAGGTGGCTGCTCCACGTTGTCCTGAGTAGATAGCGCTTTAATGCGCTTTATGGCACCTCGGGAAGCGTGCCGACTGTCCCTTTCGCTGCAGTTGCTCCAGGAGCCCGTTCATTCTTGCTCGGGGCTGGAAGGTGAGCGTTTGGCCACCTCGGGACCTGTCCGCCATGGCTCCGCTGCTGCTCTGATGCCACCTCCTGCTGCTGCTTGGAAGCTCTGTCGTCGTGTTCTGGTCCGCATATGTTTGTTGTTCGCGTGGAGGTCATTACTGTTTGAGCATAGGTGTTTGTTGTTTTTAACCTTATCAAAGCTCATGGTGGAGTGGCCCGCCTCCATGGTCGTCGCCGTGGGTTGGATAACTGGTGTGGTGTTGTTCTTGTGTTCGTGGTCCGTGGCATGGGTCCCCCGATGGGAATCTCCTATTCCTGCTTGTTTGCGGGCTACTCCTGGTTCATCCTCGGCTCCTGGTGTTCATGTTCCTGCTTCGTCCTCGGCTCCTAGTTCATCCTCGGTTCCTAGTACCTGCTCCGCTCCTGGTTCATGCTCGACGGTGGCCACCTGAAAAGAAAACATGGTAGGATTTCGATCCTACCGGCTTCTCTTGCATTGTGTTTTTCAACACAACCACTCTCTCGGTGTGATTCGCTTGCTTTCTTTGTCTGTGTTCGGTTTGTTTGGGTCCGGTTGCATCTGTGTTCTTGGTTGAATTGATTTTGATGAGTGCTCTGCTCCTGGTTCGTGCTCCGCAGTGGCGGCCTATTCAAACGACGTCGTAGGTTATGGTTTTTGGTTTTTAATGGAGCACTATTATGGTTTTTTGTTTTTAATGGAGCATTTTTAGGGTTGAATTCGTTTACAAATGGAACACTGTTATGGTATTTGGTTTTTAATGGAGCACTGTTATGGTATTTGGTTTTTAATGGAGCACTGTAATGGTTTTTGGTTTTTAATGGAGCACTGTTAAGGTATTTGGTTTTGAATGGAGCACTGTTAGGGTATTTGGTTTTTAATGGAGCACTGTTATGGTATTTGGTTTTTAATGGAGCATTTTTAGGGTTGAATTCGTTTACGAATGGAACACTGTTATGGTATTTGGTTTTTAATGGAGCACTGTTATGGTATTTGGTTTTTAATGGAGCATTTTTAGGGTTGAATTCGTTTACGAATGGAACACTGTTATGGTATTTGGTTTTTAATGGAGCACTGTTATGGTATTTGGTTTTTAATGGAGCACTGTAATGGTTTTTGGTTTTTAATGGAGCACTGTTAAGGTATTTGGTTTTTAATGGAGCATTGTTAGGGTATTTGGTTTTTAATGGAGCACTGTTATGGTATTTGGTTTTTAATGCAGCACTGTTAGGGTTTTTGGTTTTTAATGGAGCACTGTTAGGGTATTTGGTTTTTAATGGAGAACTGTTATGGTATTTGGTTTTTAATGGAGCACTGTAATGGTTTTTGGTTTTTAATGGAGCACTGTTAAGGTATTTGGTTTTTAATGGAGCACTATAATGGTTTTTGGTTTTTAATGGAGCACTGTTATGGTATTTGGTTTTTAATGGAGCACTGTTAGGGTTTTTGGTTTTTAATGGAGCACTGTTAGGGTATTTGGTTTTTAATGGAGCACTGTTATGGTATTTGGTTTTTAATGGAGCACTGTAATGGTTTCTGGTTTTTAATGGAGCATTGTTAAGGTATTTGGTTTTTAATGGAGCACTGTTAGGGTATTTGGTTTTTAATGGAGCACTGTTATGGTATTTGGTTTTTAATGGAGCACTGTTAGGGTTTTTGGTTTTTAATGGAGCATTGTTAGGGTATTTGGTTTTTAATGGAGCACTGTTAAGGTATTTGGTTTTTAATGGAGCACTATAATGGTTTTTGGTTTTTAATGGAGCACTGTTAGGGTATTTGGTTTTTAATGGAGCACTGTAATGGTTTTTGGTTTTTAATGGAGCACTGTTATGGTATTTGGTTTTTAATGGAGCACTGTAATGGTATTTGGTTTTTAGCGGAGCATTGTTATGGTTTTTGGTTTTTAATGGAGCAATGTAATTGTATTTGGTTTTTAGTGGAGAACTGTTGTGGTTTTTGGTTTTTAATGGAGCATTGTTATGGTCAAAATTGATTATTAATGGCACATTGTTAGGGTCGAAATTTATTATTAATGATTGTATGAATTAGAAATGAATGGTTGTTAATTTGTTAATGGAGTTGATTATAGGATTAGGGTTTGAAGGTTGCGGGAAATTCTGACATTAAAAAAAAAACACCATAACAGTGCTCCATTAAACCCTTCAGTGATTATATTGCTTTCAGTGATTGCTTGAATTTTGAAGGAATGGTTGTTAATTTCTTATTGGAGTTGATTATAGGATTGATGCATGCTTGAGATGAATAATTTGGGCATGCCAATTAGATGAATAATTTGGACTGTGAATTGAAGGCATGAAACCTTTTAACAAATTAGGGTTTGCTATGGTTCATTGATTGTTTCAGTGATTGTATGAATTTGCAATTAGGGTTTGGAGGCATGAAACCTTTTAAGAACTTAACAACCATTCATGCTAATTAGGGTTTGCTATGGTTCAGTGACTGTTTCAGTGCTTGTATGAATTCGCAATGAATGGTTGTTAATTTGTTAATGGAGTTAATTATAGGATTAGGGTTTGATATGGTTTCATTGTTTCATCGGTTGATAACTTAGTATATTTTAAAATTGAGAGAAGGTTTCATGGTTATGGAAAATTCAGATATGGTTTAATGGTATGAAGGTTACGGGAAATTTTGACATAAAAAAACACCATAACAATGCTCCATTAAACCCTTCAGTGATTATATTGCTTTCAGTGATTGCTTGAATTTTTAAGGAATGGTTGTTAATTTCTTATTGGAGTTGATTATAGGATTGATGCATGCTTGAAATGGATTTGGGCATGCCAATTAGATGAATAATTTGGACTGTGAATTGGAGGCATGAAACCTTTTACAATTCTAGTGTCCCTTTATTGGATGAATATGTGAAATAAGCATTGATTTCTAATGAGAGTATGAGAGAATATGAAGGAGTATTTGAATGTTGGACATGCATATGTGTTTGTCCCATCTACAGTTAGCCCTCATTTTGTATTTTTCTAGTATTTTGGTTCTCATTTAAAAATTTGTCATTACTCTTCCAGCAGTAATGCAATATGCAACATGGAATTAGTGATACCACCTGCTTTCATTCTTGCTGTGTGCTCTAACCTAAGTAATCTTTAACTGTGTGCTCGGTGGTTGTTTGCAATGCTTACTATCAATCCAGTTCAAGTCGATTTGCATTCAAGTCAGTATTGCATTCAGAAAAAACTTGCATTCAATTTAAATGTTCAATCAGGTTGGTCTACCATCCAATTTAGTTTAACATTCAAATTAGTTTTCCAACCAAGAAATATAGCAATCAGTTTTAGCAAGGAACGTAGTCCAGTAAATAGACAGAGACATGAAGAAAACAATACTTGACATAAAGGGCATATTCTTGTTCAACATAGTAGCAATTCGAGATTTATACATATGGTTGGTCCATGGTGGGTTGGGACTTTATACATTTACTGTGGTTATGCCTAACATATATCGACTGTCAGATTGGAATCAAACAAAAACTTAGGAAACCACCCAAAATTCCTCCTGCAACAAAATCTAGCTTAATCTAGCTATCAAATGTGTATGCCAAAGAAAACACATCTTCCATCTGTCAAACGAAAAATTTGGAACCACCAAAAATTCCCCCCAGCAACAAAATATTCCTTTCATATGTGTATGCCAAACACAAAACATCTATCTTTCACCAAACAAAAAACCCTATGTGTGAGGAGGTTGACTGCCTTCATTACCCAAACTAGTTGGGTTAGATACTGATGCTTGACCTGGTTGTGTTGAGCTGCAAACATTTGGTGCGGGCCAGGTTGCTCCTTGTAGCCAAGGAGGAATTGAGTAACCATAGTTATGACTTGAGCCTAATTGCCCTGGGTTCACTGGAGGCGTTTGGAAGGCATACACAGTATTTCCCCTTGCCTAGTGGTATTGGGGTATCTGTATGTTAATAAGGTCCTAGAATAATCTTTTGTTCTCTGAAAACTGATCCAATGGGTTGTTAACCACCTCTATCCTCTCTAGACCATTTGGATTCCTCTGATTTTCCTTTCTTTGCTCCCTTTCCTCCCTTGCCAATTGTTTACGTCGCTCTCTTTCCTCCCTTTGTTTCACTCTTACAAGCCTTTCCTTCCTTCGATTTTCTGCTACAACAATCTTTGCTTCCTTCTTCTCCTTTGCCAAGGCCTTCTTCTTCTCTTTTAAATCCTGCATCTCCTTTTTCTTGTGCTCAGCCTCAATCAGTAGGGAGATGTAGTCCTCTGATGTTAGTAGTTGTGAGCTCCTGCTTAATCTAAGATGCTCAGCAGTGGGATTAGATAGTTGAGTTGCAACTTTCTCCACTGGCAACTTAAGGAACTGGCCAAGTAGTGGCTCCTTTGGTGGGAGTGCCTCATCATCATTTTCTTGGTCCACTATATCTTCATTTTGTTCAATCTCATCTCCAACACCCCCAAGTGGCACATAATAATGTACAGCTTCATTGTTAAGGACTGCTGGCATCGAAGGCAGGTTAAGGCTTTCATCGTTGGTGGGGGTGACAATGTGTCTGTTCATATTTTTCATCGCCTCTGCCAACCACTCGAGTTGTTCTGGATGGCTTGGAAATGTCAACTCCTCGCTGTTGTTTACCACTGCTTGGTCACCTCCATTCACACTCAAATCAACAACGTTGTTATGAACAATCCCTTGGCCATCTAATTTTGTTTCTGTCCTTCCAACAGCTTCTATATTCTCCCCAACAGGTTCGGTGCCATACTAACTTTCACTTACGTGTTCATTGTCGTCATCCAGTGGTTGGCAATGACCTTGAGAGAGTGATATGATGTTATCTGCAGCATCTGCATCCTCTTTCCCCTGAACATCAAAAGCTTGACTACATCCCGTGTCATGTTGAAGAGCATCAGAATTGAAAGGCCATATTCCTGTCCGCCTAAAACCATCCCTGATATTTGATGCTGTAAGTGCCCTAGCAAAAGCTTTGCTTGCAAGTTTTGCTAATTCGAACCTCTTCACCTCTACCCCCGGGTTCTTTGCCATCTAGGACGCTCTCTCAGACCTGAAGTAACACTTGAAAGGCCCAAACACACTCACATCTAGAGGTTGCAGCCTGTGGGTGGTATGTGCAGGCAGTGTCAACAGATCAATGCCTAGCATGTTTGCCTCCTCAATGGTTTGTATAGCAACGTGGCTGCCATGGCCATCAAAAATCAACAGGTGTCTATTTTCAGGTGAAACACCGCCAGGAACAGAGGAAGCAAAGTGGCAAAGCCAACTCAAGAACAGTTCTTTTGTCATCCAAGCATGGGGATGTGCAGCCATGCATGCGCCAGGTTCACAATTTTTAATGTAATTTTTGAGTTGATTCTTTCCCTTGAACAGATAAAAACCTGGAATTGATGCTCCAACTGCGTTGACACAACAAAAAATAGTTATCCACTCCCTACTTTTTGGCAGAATTTTGGGCACATTCCTACTCCCTCTCTTGGAAATTACCCGCATGCCACAATTCCTCCCTGCCTGCAATCCAGTCTCGTCATAGTTCCATATATGGTCTCCTCTGTATGAGTGTTTCTCATATGCATCAGAGAGTGTCTGATAGAACTTGGTCACAACTGTAGGGCGTATATTGAAAGCCCTATCCCTGTCAATCCCCTCTGCTGTGCATAACACAAGTTCTGGATGTCTTTGTTTAAATCCTCTCCACCATGATTTCCCTGGAAATCCATCTTTGAAGGGGTTTGGCCTCCCTTGATAGATTTGTGCAATAGTGGATTTGAGTTGAACCAACTCCAGACCATGGCCTAGTTGAGCCATCTCTTCACACCAAACCACAACTTCTTCTTCCTCTTCTGCACTCAACACTGTAAGAGGTCCTTTTCGCTTGGTATGGGTCAGGCCATTTATCCAGTAATGGATTGATGTTGGTGGAATCCCATGTTTTTTAGTAGCTGCTCTGATAGAAAAACCATTGAACTCTATATCATCTATGGTAGCCTTCATGTCTTCTTGTGTCCATCCTCTGATGGCACTAATCTTCTTACTGGCAGTTGCACCTTGAACTGTGGTTGATTGTGGAATAACACCTCCAGGATCTGCATCATTTGCCTCTTCAACTGTGGTTGATGGTGGAATAACACCACTATGCTCTGCATCATTTGCCTCTTCATCATCTCTGTGTGCATTGTTATTATCAACATCATGTGCTATGTCCTCATCGGGCGAGGTGCATCGTAGCTGGGCACCCCTGCTGAGTCTCCTACTTGACCTCCTTGCACGAGTAGTGTTGACTCTTGCCATGACTGCAATCACCCACAGAATTAGAACAAACAAGGCCAAGGACAGGGCTAGGGACAATGCTCCATTAAAAACCAAAAACCATAACAGTGCTCCCACCCATGGAATTAGAACTAGCTGTGTATCTTCACAGGGATCTGGAATATTACAATAGATGTGTTAAAACAAAGTGTTAAAACGACCCTACGATCTGGAGTATTCAAAAGGATCTCTTGATGTGATTTACATGTTCAATGCAGGTTCTTGCATAAAACTAGATATAGTCTGGCTACTTGAAAAAATTATTGAAAGACAAGTTTATCTTGAATGCAATACCTGAACTCTGAATGCTGTCTTGAATTAACTCTGCAACTGTGTTTTGCTTGAATGCAATGCCTGGACTCTGAAATTTGATGCTTGGAAATAGAGGTGAGTTTAACAAGGTCTGGGAATTTCGAATAGCAGAAAAAATGGAGTTTGTCTGAAGGTTGTAGTGTCTTTATAGCATTTTGGTGTTTGATTTGATTGGCAAGTTTGAGAAGGCATGGATTGCAACTGGCTGGAGTTGGATGAGTGGCTCAAGATTGAGTTGTCCTCGATCCAATGGCCATCAATGGGGCTTTGTCGATCCATGTGCTATTCAAAATGCCAATGGACATGCTTCTCTTTGGTTTTATGGTTGATTTGATGATTTTAATGGAGTTGGCAGCATTAATTGCATTGATTGGGCTACTTTGTTTAACAACAATGCACTTGGAGCTGACACTCATTCTCCATTTATTATGCAGGTGACATTTGATAAATGTGCAGGTGGGATGCCTTGGTGGTTAACTGATTCTCGATGCTGGTCTGGGTGTACCCTGAAGCTTGTTCGATGGGGTCCATGTGATGGGCAATCCATCCTTGTATATTGGGCTGCCTGGGGAGTGATGAGGTCCAATTAGATGTTTGTGTCAGTGCATGTTGGGATTTGGAAGGGACATGATGGATTTGATTTTGGTTCTGTCAAGACTTCTCAGTTGTCAACCTTTTGTCCTATAGTTGACAGTTGTGGGCCTACTGTACAGAATGACACTTAATGAACTTAAATAGGAAACTTTTTATATATTTATATAATTATATGTGTTTGACAGTTGGCATTTTCTTGGTCACTTTTTGGGTTGTAACAGTCACCGGTTCTATCACCACTACCGGTTCCCATTCAACTATAGAAATCTCTCCCCTATACTATTTTTTTTAAAGAAAAGCAGAGTCTAAAGCCTTTACACCTACCCAACAAGCACCAATGACTAGAAAAGTGTCCAGCCTACACCAAGTTTTACTCAGGTATTTACAGTATTAACCTTTTTACCCATTTCTTGTTTTAACATCTATTAGGACAATAATTGGCCCTAATTCACCTTGTTAAAACTTACCATCCAAATTGATCTACCAAATGTATTGTCTACCTCAAAATGCCCTAGAAATCTAAGTCCAAGTCAACCACACCTATTTTTGCTGGTGATGAACATATCTATGATAAATATGCCAATATTTTTGACACCATCATCACCAACTCAGACCTAAATTCAATCCTACAAGAAGACCAGTCATTGGCCATTGCAGGCCAAGCCCCTTTCCATTTGTGGGATTCCACCCTTTCCTAGAGCATTTGTCCCACGTCAGTCTATTTCCCAGAATTCATAACTTGGGGCGCTGAGTATTACTCTCCTAGTAACAAAGCCATTTTTTCATCAAACCTCTCTAAAATTTTATGTAGCATAGAGTCCATCAACCTACAAAAGATGTTTTGGATCCCAGAGTAGGCTTTCTCTACAGACTTTGGATGAAAGATCCCTTTCATCCTCCTACCAAACCTTGAAACCTTATGATAGAAAATTATTTCCACTACAACACCTTGAAAAGGGGATTGCTTTACCTTCAACTCCACCTTCATGTGAAAGCATAGTATTCTCTAAAATTTCAAGAAAATCCCTATCTCTAATCTTTACCATCCCGGGGTATGTTAATGATGAGAAAGTAGATAATGTGATCTTAGGTTTTCTTCTAATCCTAACCCCGATGTCTACAAACACTTTCCCTTGATATAAGCTATGCAATTTCATAACTCAAAGTATCCATGAACAACTGGAGGAATTCCCAACCATCAAAATTTTTAGATACGCCTTATATATGTTTTACATGTTTGTGCATCAAAAATTTGAGCATTATAAATGTTTGGATTTGAAGATGACTAATGAAGCTGGAGACCCAATTCCAGTATTCAAGTGGAATGAAATATTTTTGAGAAAACCGAACAACTCCAACGATGCTAAGTTTTCCGATAGAGTGATGAAGATCACATACACCATTATCCATGATTTTGCACCACCTAGAATGTTCCATGAGAATAGAAAGTGGCCCTAGTTTAGTCCCGATACCATGAAAGGTGACTGGATTTTATTAGAGGAATATATTGTAATCAGAGCTTATGGGTTTGAGGAGGATCCTTATCAACTCCCAACTTTCCTAACCCCTAGATCCTTTTCAATGGAATGTGAAAGATAAAGATTCAAGGTATATGAGATGCATTTCAGACACTTCAGACATCAATGAAACTTCCTACTACCATAAGAAATAGGACCATTTCAACTCAGAGGTTTGAAAGCCCTGCAATCCATTGAAGGTTTCCTGAATCAGTTAAATCTGGGTAAATTAGAGGTTGTACCTTATGATCCTCATGGATTTATTTCTAAGGAAAGAATATCAAACATGATTATGCTTATGATATTGTGCCAAGTCCATACTAGCAGGGAATTGCTAATTTTGAGACTTGGGAAGAAGTCTAGGAATCCCAACGAAGAATGGAAGAGGAAAGGGTAAGAAGGAAACAAGCAGGTCAGAAAAGAGGGGCTGATGAGATTTCCACATATATGGAAGTAGATGGTGTTGAGCAAGGTCCTTAAGACAAAAGAGATCAAACAAAAGGGGGAGAGGCTGAACAAGCCTTGATAGAGGAGGAGTCAAATGATAAGCTTCCTAGTGATTTGATTGAAATTATACCACTTCCTCGAGCCAAAATAAAGGGGTCAACAATCAAGTTCACCCATTATCCTTCCATGGAATTCATAGAACCTAGAATGCTGCAAAAAACACTTGATCAATCACCTTCAATAGGTTTGGTTCAAGTGAAAACATATTTGAGAACCAAATATAGGAATATAAGAGAGAAGAATTCCAAACTGATAAATGACACTAGGCATCAAATAGGTGTATCAAGGAAGAGGCTACTAATAGTTGCAGATCACAGAAATGACACCTTGCGGTGGTCTATGGTCCAACCTACAGTGCCTAATCCTACTAGCCTTAGTGACTAGAAAACTGATGAGTATCAAGTAAATTTCAGTCAATTTGAAAAGTTGGACAAGTTAAACTTTTATAAATAGGCTAGGGACATGATCTGCAAGGAAGTAGTACAGTCCATCAAAATAGAGAAAAATATTAGAGCAGCACTATAAGTATTTCAAGAGTTGTGGAAAGCAGAGAAGGTGACAATGAGATCAAAGAAAGTCAATATCAAGAACCTGGAAAGTAAAATCATGGCCTTAAGTTTGAATCATGGTGATGGGTCTCATGCTACATCCATTTTGAAGGAGAAGGACAATGAAATAAATTACCTCATAAGGAAGCTAAATATTCCTGCAACTCATCCAGTTCATACCCCTGAACTGAGAGAGTCCCAAGAAGAAAATGAGAATCTATATGCTAGTATATTGCAATTTAAGAAGATGGTTGAGGATAAAGATGATGATATCAATGACCTTAGATGGCAGTTTTCCTCCCTAAATTTTCAAAGGACTACATTATCAAATGAGTAGACTCCTCAAGGCCTTCTTTCCAGCACACAAGAGTTAAGTCATCCTGAAGGGGAAATAGAGTAGGCTACAAGCGAGCCTAAGAATAAAGATGCACTCAAAGAGATAGTTGATTTAATGAATGAAGACCCTCAAACAACCTGATCAAGTGCCAATTGAAAAAGACAATAAGATTAAAGAGTTGGAAGTTGAAGTGAACCAGAATGATGAGAAAATTTTGGAGCTTGAAAGAGATATGATCCTGAAGGAAGATGACATTTGAGACTTGGAACATGATGTAAGTGAGCTTAAGAGTGAAATAACTAAGCTCAAACTGGATACTGAAGGAGAATCCTTGATTAGAATAACAAATCAGTATTTGTGGGGCAACATATCCCAACTGTTTGTAAATGAATGGGAGGTCCATTGTGAGATTATCGAGGAAGAGTTAGAGATGTATAGGTCATCTAAAGAAGAAACCAAGAGATTCAAATTACAGATCACAAATAGAACCCAGCTTATCAAGGTGGCAAAACAGATGTCTACAAAACAAATTCTTTTGAAGAGAATCCAGATTCATATGAAAGTATTGGGTGATGACATAAATAATTTTAAACGCATGCTTGATAAGGTGATAAAAATGGGGTTACCCCACACTTGGGATGGAAATGAATATATTATACCTGAATAAGAATATCAGGAAAAAATGACTCAAAAGAGGAATGCACTTTTTTAGTCTGAAGCATGGGAAGGAGTGATAAAAAGGGTTCAAGTTATTGAAAGGCTCAAGCCTCAGTTCCAAATATGGATCAATTTAAAAATATTATTAAAGGAATTAGGACCCATATCATATGAAAAATACACTGATGCATGTTGATATATTGTAACTTCTAAGAATATTATATTTGTACTTTATTATTTCGGAGATGTTTCATTCCTCCGTGGAGACCCTATTGTATATCCGGAGATGTTTATTCCTCTGAGAGAATTTGGTAACTAGGGTTATTAGATCTCCCATGTGGGGTCGTCCCTAAGTTAGTTGTTTAGGGGTTATTAGACTCTCTTAGGAGAGGTCGGCCCAATTAGGGTGAAAAGTTAGTTAGAAGATGAGTATAAGTAGAGGAGGTGTGTTCCTCACTTATCACTCATTCACTCACTTGTGTATTGAGCATAGGAGAGAGAGATATCTGCATAGGAGGAGAAGGAGCTCTTGTTTGGAGACTACATCTTTGTATTGGTTGATTATCTATATTGAGGAAAGCTTTGCCGGGTTTTCTACCTCATGAGGGTTTCCTAGGGTAAATATTTGTCTATCTTGTGTTGTATTTCTTTTTGTGATCTTGCTTGTGAAATTAGTCTAAAATTAACATGGTATCAGAGCTATCCTGAATAGGACAACTTTCACAAGGTGAAAATACCTCTCTCTCCTCCTCCGGTGAAAATTAGGGTTTCTGCAAAAGTTGGAATTTTTGGATTCTGAGGGCATGGCTGGATGCTCCTCCTAAAAATTGAAATTATGAGCCCTAGATCGAACTTTTTGAGTGGGTAGAACCCTGGCCTTTTCCAAACCCTAGTTTGACTTATGGACCAGAAAACCAGTAAACTAGAAAAATTGCACACCTGTGCACCAGTAAACCAGAAAAAGTGTGAACCAGAAAACTAGAAATTCCGTTGCAGATCCAAAAGTTGCTGATAAGATTTGAAGGGAGAAAAGTTGAAGTTTCCAGAAGCAGAGTACACCAGTCATCTCAATTCAATCAAGCACATTTCCTAGTAAGTGTTATTCTATCTTTTGAGAAACTTCAATTTCTTTGAACTCCCGGATAAGATGGCTCCAAGCACTAAGCTTGAAGACAAGCTAGATGGTATAGAGAATTTCCGGGCATGGAAATATAGGATTGGTCTCATTCTTGAAGAGAATGATCTTGCCCAATATATCAAAGATGAGGTTGTAGAACCTGCGGAAGATGAAGCCAAAGAGAAGTATAAGAAGGACTTGATTAGGGCAAAGAGAATCATTGTTGATTCTATCAAGGACCACTTGATTCCCTAAGTGGCAGCCAAGAAGACCCCAAAGGAAATGTATGATTCCCTAGGCATAATGTATGAAGGGAGGAACATCGACATAAAGATGAATTTGAGAACTCAATTGAAGAATACCAAAATGAATAAAGGAGAATCTATTCAAGATTATTTCACAAGGGTCTCCCAGTTCAAGGAACAACTAGAAGCCATTGGAGACACCCTTGATGAAGATGAACTAGTCATGACTGCTCTCAATGGTCTCACTAGACCTTGGGAGGCATTCATACAAGCCATGTGTGCAAGAAAAAAAAGTATGAATTTTGATTTAGTATGGGAGGATTGCATTCAAGAAGAGGCTAGGGTAGCCAATAGAGAAGCCTTGCTCAAAGAAGATGACCAAGCTTTGGCCACTCACACTAGAAGAAGAAGGAGTCATTTCAAATCCAAGAAGAATGGCCTTAAATTGTCTCATCCTCCACATAGATTTCAAAATAAAGAAGGAGTAAGTTCAGAAAGAGACCTCTCCTCAGTTAAATGTTACAATTGTCACAAACCAAGACACTTTGCTAGAAATTGTCCTTCAAAGAAGAAGAATAATCTTCACAAAAGACATCATGCACATCTAGCAGAAGATGATAGTGAAGAAGAAGAAGAGGAAATGCCTAAAAGGAAGAGAGCTAAAGTAGAAGAAAAATATGCATAAGAGTATGTTCTATTCTCTGCACTCTCTGGGTCAGTAACACCTGGAGAAGATACATGGCTCAGTGATAGTGGTGCTTCAAAGCACATGATAGGACAAAAGAAGACTCTCTCAAGACTGGAAGAAAAAACCTCTCCACAGAAGGCATCTTTGGGAGATGACTATCAATATCCCATCAAGGAAATTGGTGAAGCAAGCTACAAGCTTGATTCTGGAACTCCATTCAAGATGAAGGAAATCCTATATGTACCAGGTTTGAAGAAGAACTTACTTTCTATCTTAGCATTGGCTAAGAAAGGTTATAGGGTTGCATTCATAGATGGACAAGTACTCATGTGGTCCAAAGAAAAATCAATTGAGGATGCAATTATTATTGGTGAAGAGGAAGGGGGACTATATAAACTCAAGGGTCATCCAAAAGCTGCCCTTGTTCATGAGGCCACTAGCCCTAGTGAGCTATGGCATAGGAGGCTTGCTCACATTAACTACAAAGCATTACCTCATGTAAGCAAGGTAGTTATAGGACTACCAGATTTGAAGATTGATCATAAAGGCACATGTAAAGGATGTGCAAAAGGAAAGAATATCAAGAACCCATTTCCAAAGAGTGAGACAAAGACTAAAAGTACTTTGGAATTGATCCATTCATATGTATGTGGACCAATGTCCTTCACATACTTAAGTGGATTTGAATATTACCTTACATTCATCGATGACTACTCAAGGAAGACTTGGATATATTTCCTAAAAGGAAAAGATGAAGTCTTTGGGAAGTTCAAGGAATTCAAATCCTTGATAGAAAATCTTTCTGAAAAGAAGATCAAAATACTCAGGATAGATAAAGGTGGAGAATACACTTCAAAGGATTTTGAAGTCTTTTGTAAAGAAGTTGGAATTAAGAGGGAGCTAACCACTCCCTACAATCCTCAACAAAATGGTGTTTCCGAGAGAAAGAATAGAACCATTATGGAAGCAGTAAAGACAATGATACATGATCAAGACCTACCTATGCATCTATGGGCTGAAGCAGCCAGGACAAAAGTCTATGTGCATAATAGACTATCTCATAGTGCTCTTGATTTAAACACCCCAGAAGAAGTGTTCACAGGGAAGAAGCCTGAGGTAAGTCACCTCAATATATTTGGATGCCCAGTATACATTCACATTCCAAAAGAAAAGAGAACCAAACTGGATCCTTCTGGGAAGAAGGGAATATTTGTTGGATATTGTGAAGCATCCAAAGAATTTAGAATATACATCCCAGGATTCCATCACATGGAGATAAGTAGGGATGTGAAATTTGATGAAGAGGCAACTCTCAAGAGATCTAGGAAGTTCTAGCATGAAGAAGTATATGAGGAAGTTGCACCTCCCAGAATTACAGAAGCTGCACCCACCCCTGAAGATATAACACCTAAAGATCATGACATGATGGAACCACAAGAACCCCCTGCCATAAACATATCAAGAAAGAGAAAGCCATCATGGGAAAGAGACATTATACAAGGAGCAGAAAAGTATGGAGCTCATGAAGGCTCCACTAGAGTGAGCAAGAAACCAAAGACATTCTCCAGCTATATGGCTTTGATGTGTGATCTTGTAGATCAAGAACCCACTATTTATGAAGAAGCATCTCATAAGAAAGAGTGGGTGGAGGCAATGATAGAGGAGTACTAGTCAATAATGAAGAATGATGTTTGGGATATAGTTCCCAAACCAAAGGACAAGAGTGTGGTATCCTCCAAATGGATATACAAGATAAAGCATGCTGCAAATGGTAGCATTGAAAAGTATAAAGCAAGGTTTGTGTCTAGAGGATCCTCTCAGAAAGAGGGAATTGACTATGAAGAGACATTTTCACCAGTTGCAAGGTACACTTCCATTAGAACCATCATGGCACTTGCATCCATGATGAAGTGGGAATTATGCCAATGGATTGGAAGACAACCTTCCTAAATGCTGTGATTGAGGAGAAAGTGTACATAGAACAACCACAAGGACTTGAGGTTGAAGATAAAATAACCCACGTATGCAAACTAAAGAAGGCTTTGTATGGGTTGAAACAAGCTCCCAGAGCTTGGTATGGAAGATTTGACAGTTTCTTAACAAGCTTGGGCTTTACCAAAAGTAAAGCTGATCCTAATCTTTATCTCAAAGTTATGGATGATGAACCTATCATATTATTTCTATATGTGGATGATCTATTTCTGACTGGAAATGAGAAATAGATTATTGAGTGCAAGAAGAAGCTCTCTGCAGAATTTGAAATGAAAGATCTCAGATTGATGCATTACTTCCTAGGTCTGGAAGTATGGCAAGGCCCAAAAGGAATCTTTCTCAACCAAGGAAAGTATGCTGTAGAAATCTTGAAAATATTTGATATGTTGGAATGCAAAGCCATGGCCACACTCATGGATTCCAACTTGAAGCTATTAGCTGATGACTCATCGGAGTTAGTGGATATGACTCTGTACAGACAGATTATTGGGTCATTGATGTATCTGACAAATGCCAGGCCAGATATATGCTTTTTTGTGAACACCTTGAGTCAGTATCTAGTAGAACCTAGACGTGTTCACCTGATTGCTACAAAGCATGTGATGAGGTACCTAAAGGGTATGATAGACTTTGGTCTATGTTATCTTGGATATCATGACTTCAGATTGTATGGCTACACAAATGTTGATTGGATAGGAAGTGTACCAGACAGGAAGAGCACATTGGGAGGATGTTATTGTCTGGGATCTGCCATGATCTCGTGGTTTAGCAGGAAGCAGTCTAGTGTGGCTCTCAGCACAGTTGAAGCGGAATATATTGCTGCTTGCTATGCTATTTGTGAAGAAATATGGCTTTGGAAGTTGTTATTAGGATTATTTGACTTAGAGATGGACCCCACTATGATCCTGTGTGACAACCAGAGTTGTATCAAGATGACAGAGAATCCAGTGTTCCGTGACAAGTCAAAGCACATAGAGATCCGATATTTTTATATACGGGATATGGTGCATAAAGGAGCTATCAAGCTCGAGTACATGAGCACTGACGAACAAGTTGCTGATATATTGACCAAAGCTCTGTCTCGAGTAAAGTTTGAGTATTTTTGAGACAAGCTTGGTGTAGTTCAGAAGGACCCTCCTCGAAAGGGGGAGTGATATGGTCACTAATGATGAGATTTCCTGCATCGATGGTAAGGTCGATGATGTGGATACTTGTATTGATGAGAATACTGACGAGGTTACCTGTTCCGACGATGAGTTCGATGATGAGGTTACTTGTTCCGACGATGAGGTCGATGATGAGGTTATCTGTTCCGATGATGAGGTTACCTATTTTGACGACTAAGTTGATGTATGGTTCTTAGACTTTGTCTAAGTGGATGATAGGACTGCATCATCCCTGAACAGTTAGTTCAAAATGTACGTGAAAGGACTGCATCGTCCCTAAACGGTTAGTTCAAAATGTATGTGATAGGACTACATCATCCCTGAACAATTAGTTCAAAATGTACGTGATAGGACTGCATCATCCCTGAATGGTTAGTTCAAAATGTACGTGATAGGACTGCATCATCCCTGAACAGTTAGTTCAAAATGTACGTGATAGGATTTCATAGTCCTTAGACATGAGATATGTCTTAAATGTATCAAGGACTGCATCGTCCTTAGACATCAGAGGTGTCTTAAATGGATCAAGGACTGCATCGTCCCTAGACATGAGAGGTGTCTTAAATAGATCAAGGATGGCATCATCCCTAGACATGAGAGGTGTCTTAAATGGATCAAGGACTGCATCGTCCCTAGACATGAGAGGTGTCTTAAATGGATCAAGGACTGCATCGTCCCTAGACATGAGAGGTGTCTTAAATGGATCAAGGACTGCATCGTCCCTAGACATGAGAGGTGTCTTAAATGGATCAAGGACTGCATCGTCCCTAGACATGAGAGGTGTGTTAAATGGATCAAGCACTGATCATCCCTAGACATGAGAGGTGTCTTAAATGGATCAAGGACTGCATCGTCCTTAGACATGAGAGGTCTCTTAAATGGATCAAGGACTGCATCGTCCTTAGACATGAGAGGTGTCTTAAATGGATCAATGACTGCATCATCCTTCTTAAATGGATCAAGGACTACATCATCCTTATACATGAGAGGTGTCTTAAATAGATCAAGGACTGCATCATCCTTAGACATGAGAGATGTCTTAAAAGGATCATGATTGATCATCCTATAAGTAGATTTGGATTGCATCATCCATAGACATGAGAGGTGTCTTAAAGTGAGAGGGATTGATCATCCCGTAATTGGATCATGTGTATTGCAGAGTATGCTGCTATGATGATATTGTTGATCGAGATGATCCAGATGATGATGATGATCGAGATGATGATACTGTTGATCGAGATGATCCAAATGATGATGATGATCAAGATGATCGAGATGATGATACTATTGATCAAGATGATCAATATTATGATGATGATGTTGTTGATCGAGATGATCCAGATGATGCTGTCGATCGAGAATATCCAGATGATGATCTTGTTGTAGCTGTTCGGATGCTACAGAATATGAACACTCAATACTGAAGATGTTCCAGTATTGAAGATTTGAAGATGTTCCAGTAACTGGTTGAGTTATTGATGTTGTTAAAGAATGCTTCCAATGATTTATAGATGTATCATGTATCATGTAGTTGATGACTCCTTGCTCCTGCAGAAGTTGTTATAATATCCTTCTCGTTAAGGGGGAGTGTTGAGATATTGTAACTTCTAAGAATATTATATTTGTACTTTATTATTCTGGAGATGTTTCATTCCTCTGTGGAGACCCTATTGTATATCCGGAGATGTTTATTCCTCCGAGAGAATGTGGTAACTAGGGTTATTATATCTTCCATGTGGGGTCGGCCCTGAGTTAGTTGTTTAGGGGTTATTAGACTCTCTTAGGAGACGTCGGCCTAGTTAGGGTGAAAAGTCAGTTAGAAGATGAGTATAAGTAGAGGAGGTGTGTTCCTCACTTATCACTCATTCACTCACTTGTGTATTGTGCATAGGAGAGAGAGAGATTTGCATAGGAGGAGAAGGAGCTCTTGTTTGGAGACTACATCTTTATATTGGTTGATTATCTATGTTGAGGAAAGCTTTCCTGGGTTTTCTACCCCACGAGGGTTTCCCAGGGTAAATCTTTGTCTATCTTGTGATTGTGTTTCTTTCAGTGATATTGCTTGTGAAATTAGGCTAAAATTAACAATGCAAAGATAGACTTAGAAGCATTAAGGCTCATTAAATGCCAGTAGGAAAAACTTGGTAGTTAGTATCAAAATGATCCCAATTAATTCCATCTCAAAAGTAGACTACAGGTGAAACTTCCAACATGCCACAAGGGCACACAAGTGGGAAATAGTATCGTACATTTCTTGGCTAGTTTGTGAATCATCCAACCCCATTGGCATTTATGCCACCTAGAGGGAAAATGAATATTCAAATGATGCATCAAATGAGACAAGTGGGCATACCTCCAAATGTTCAAACAAAATGTCAAGCAATGGGTTAGCTAGATGTGCAACCAAATATGTACATGCGAGAACATAAAATGCAGACAACATGAAAGAAGAAAAGATCAAATAAAAAGAAGTAAAAAGTGAAATATTGAAAATCAGTTACAAAGTTTTATTGAAAAGGACAGACTTACAAGTCTGTTAAAGCTAACTCGATTCAGTTATTTGTAAAGAGTCCTATATACTGTAATACAAGTTCATAACTCGAGGCTGGAAAATTTGTTTAGAGGGACTCTATCATTTTGTTGAGTTTGTGAACCATTTTGTAATTTAATATCATTGTAAGATATTGAGCTTTCAAAGTGCTACAAAGACATTCTTCCTCTATGTTTTTGTCTATATTCATTGTTATCATACTCCCCTATGTCTTTGTATGCATTCATGAGATGCTAATAAAATTTCATAGTAATAGTTTAGCCCCATATTGTGTTAGTGATACTATATGTTGATGAATGTTGAGATTGATTACAGAGATTTCAAATTATTTTGACCTCTGGTCCAGTTTCAAATCTTTTGTGTTGATTAGCAGTTTTTGATGTTTTCTCTTATTACTATTTTCATGAATGTCTTGTTACCAATAAATTCACAGAATATAATCATGAATTGCCATACATTTTGTTAAAACTGCTGAATTCTTTAAATCAAATCCCAACACATTTATGCTTGCACATATGTTTAGGAGATTCGTCCTGTAGGAACATCTTTAACCTACTTGTGTCTGCATCTGCTAAAATTTCATCCGCATTAATATCCAAAGTACTGGAATACTCTACAAAATTCCTCCACAATTGTTTTACACCATTAGAATTGTTCGCAAAGGTTACTTATTCAAATATTCCAAGAAAGATTAATTTCACATTAAAGTTCACATAGATTCAACTCAAAAATATTTAAAAAAATTGAGTTATGCAATGCCCTAGCTAGTACTATTTCAGTCCAGTACTTCTTGGGGACTAACGATATTATTGTTATATATTTTGTTGTGTTCATAAATAATAAAGCAAGTGGGTCAATCCATGAAGGTGGTTCATGATTTTTGGCAAGCGGAGCGCCAAAAATTTGTGCTGCAAACCCTCGATCGAGGGATTTAAAATACCTCGATCGAGGGTTTTAAAATACCTCGATCGAGGGGTTGGTTAAACCCTCAATCGAGCAATTGCTCGATCGAGGGCTTGTTTAAAACCTCGATCGAGCAATTGCTCGATTGAGCTATTGAGACAGAAAAAATAGGCCCGCGGTCGGCCCGAGCCTATTTCAACGAAAGCAACCACAGCAAAGGAGCTCGACCGAGCATCTCAGACCACAGCCACATCACACCATGCCACATCGCCACCATGACATGTTGGCCACTCCACCAGGTAAGTGGACCATAAACCCCCTATTTATTTAAAAAAAATTAATTTTTTTTATTTTTTTGTATAAATTTATATCAACTAACAACATTTATGCTATCGATTTTATTTCTAAATGTGTATTGGAAAGCAAAAATGCTGCCGAATTACACATTGGCGAATAAAACCTTTTTTCTTTCCAATAAATTTAACCAAATTGTGTAAAAAAACATTGAAACCTTAATGTTTTTAGACCTATGAACCTTGGAATTACCAAAAACCATTTGAAAACAGATTGAAAACATGTGTAGCAAAACCATTTACATTACGTTAAACATGTTTTAAATTTTAAATTTATGCTGTATTTATTTTTTCAAGTTATTAATATTTATGTTTATATCAACCAGTAGTATTTATGCTGTCAGTTTTATTTTAAAATGTGTTTTGGAAAGCAGAAATGCTGCCCGTTTTTTTTCAATTCTCTAGGAATGCGAGGAGGATTGAAAAAAAATACATATTTTAAAATAAAACCAACAACATAAACGTTTCCATTTTTTTCCAATATAAGGTCGTATAACCATGTAACAAAAAACACTAACATTAAAAAAAAAACATTTAAAAACCTTTAAAATTGAAATTGAAATTTTAATTACAGATTTCAATTGCAATTTCAATTTGAATTCTAATTTGCAATTTCAATTTCAATTTGATGAAATTGCAAATTGCAATTGCAAATGGAAATTTAAATTTAAATTTGAAATTTGAATTTGATATTGAAATTGAAATTGAATTTGAAAATAGACATTTGAAATTGAAATTGGTATTGGAAAATGGAAATGGAAATGTAAATGGAATTGAAATTGAAATTGGAAGTGAAAATTGAAAATTAAAATTTGAAATTTGACTTGTGACTTATGGGTGTTCACCGATCACAATTGCAATTTGAAATTTCAAAATTGAAAATGAAAATGAAAGCCGAATTGATATTGAAATTGAATTTGAAATTTGAAATGAAATTGAAATTGAAATGAAAATGAAAATTAGGAATTGGAAATGGAATTAGAATTGGCAATCAAAATTGAAATTGGAATATGAAATTGAAATTAAAATTGATTTGATATTTGAGATTGGTTGAAATTGAAATTGAAAATTGTAAATTGTAAATAAAATTGAAATTGGAAATTGAAATTGAAATGTAAATTTGAAATTGAAAATTGAAATAAAAATGAAAATTGAGAATTGGAAATGGAAATGGAAATGGAAATGGAAATGGAATTGGAATTGGAAATTGAAATAGAAATAGAATTGAAATTTCAAATTGAAATTGACATTGAAACTTGAAATTTGAAATTGAAATATGAAGATGAAATTGAAATTAAAATTGAAAATGAAAATGAAAATGTAAATGAAAATGATATTGAAATGGAATTTGAAATTTGAAATGAAATTGAAATAAAAATTGAAAATTGAAATGGAAATGGAGATGAAAATTGAGGATTGGAAATCGAAATTGAAATTGGAATTGACATTAAAATGGATTTGAAATTTGAGATTGAAAACTAAAGTTGAAATTGAAATTGAAATGGAATTTGAAATTGAAATTGGATTTGGAATAAGAATTGAACTTGAAATCTGTAATAGAAATTTAAATTTGAAAATTGAAAATTGAAATAGAAATGGAAATGGAATTGGAAATTGAAATAGAAATTGAATTTAAATTTCAAATTGAAATTGAAAACTAAAGATGAAATTGAAATTGAAATTCGAAATTGAAAATGAAAATGAATATGATATTGGAAATTGAATTTGAAATTTGAAATGAAATTGAAATTAAAAATTTGAAATGAAATTGAAATTAAAAATTGAAAATTGAAATTCAAATGGAAATTAAAATTGAGAATTGGAAATGGAATTAAAATTGGAAATTGAAATTGAAATTGGAACTTGAAATTGAAATCGAAATTTGAAATTGAAATTGACATTAAAATTGATTTGAATTTGAGATTGAAAAATGAAGTTGAAATTGAAATTGAAATTGAAAATTGTAAATGTAATTGAAATTGAATTCAAAATTGAAATTGGAAATTGGAATTAGAATTGAAATTGAAATTTGAAATAGAAATGGATATTGAGAAATGGAAATGGAAATGGAATTGGAAATTGAAATTGAAATTGAAACTTGAAATTTGAAATTAAAAACTAAAGATGAAATTGAAATTGAAATTGGAATTCAAAATTGAAAAATGAAAATGAAATTGAATTTGAAATTCGAAATGAAATTGAAATTGAAAATTGAATTTGAAATGGAAATGAAAATTGAGAATTGGAAATGGAATTAGAATTGGAAATCAAAATTGAAATTGGAACTTAAAATTGAAATCGAAATTTGAAATTGAAAACTGAAGTTGAAATTGAAATTGACATTAAAATTGATTTGAAATTTGAGATCGAAAACGTTGAAATGAAAATTGATATTGAAATTTAAAATTGTAAATAAAATTGGAATTGGAATTGAAATGGAAATGCAAATTAAGATATGGAATTGGAATTGGAAATTGAAATAGAAATTGAAATCGAAATTGAAACTTTAAATTTGAAATTGAAAACTGAAGATGAAATTGAAAATGAAAATGAAAAGGAAATTGATATTGAAATTGAATTTGAATTTTGAAATGAAATTGAAATTGAAATAGAAATGAAAATTGAGAATTGGAAATGGAATTAGAATTGAAATCGAAATTGAAAACTAAAGATGAAATTGAAAGTGAAATTGAAATTGAAATTGACATTGGAATTGGATGTGAAATTGAAATTTGAAATTAAATTGAAAATTGAAATTGAAATTGAAATTTGAAATTTGAAATTGAAATTGAAACATAAATTTGAAATTGAAATTTGATTTTGGAATTTGGAATTTGGAACTGAAATCGAATTTGAAATTGAAATTGAAATTTGAAATTCGAAAATGAAAATTGAAAATGAAAATGATATTGAAATTGAAATTGAAATGTGAAATGAAATTGAAATTGAAATGGAAATGAAAATTGAGAATTGGAAATAGAATTAGAATTGGGAATCGAAATTGAAATTGGAACTTGAAATTGAAATCGAAATTGACATTAAAATTGAATTGAAATTTGAGATTGAAAAATGAAGTTGAAATTGAAATTTGAGATTGAAAACTGAAGTTGAAATTGAAACTGAAATTTAAAATTGTAAATAAAATTGAAATTAGAATTGAAATTTCAAATTTGAATTTTCAAATTGAAATAGAAATAGAAATGGAAATTGAGAAATGAAATTGGAATTGGAAATTGAAATAGAAATTGAATTTGAATTTGAAATCGAAATTGAAACTTGAAATTGAAAAGTGAAGATGAAATTGAAATTGAAATTGAAATTCAAAATTCAAAATTGAATTTGAAAATGAAAATGAAATTGAAAATTAAAATTTGAAATTGAAATGGAAATGAAAATTGAGAATTGGAAATGGAATTAGAATTGAAATCGAAATTGAAACTTGAAATTTGAAATTGAAATTGACATTGACATTGGAATTGGATGTGAAATTGAAATTTGAAATTAAATTGAAAATTGAAATTGAATTTGAAATTTGAAAATGAAATTGAAAATAAAAATGAAATTGAAATTGAAACATAATTTTGAAATTTGAAATTTGAAATTGAAATTTGATTTTGGAATTTGAAATTTGAAATTAAAATTGAAATTGAATTTGGAATTAAATTTAAGTGAAATCATGCTAATTGATTTACTTGTAGTGACCATTGTGAGTTCTTTAGTTAACTGAGGCATACATTGTGGCTTTAACTGAAGCTTGACAATTCGATTTCACTTAGTCATATCTTGATCAATTCAAAATCTCTTTTTATTTATGCATTTATCTTTATCTCTTTATCTTTTATTGCATGGTCAATATGTGCTAACTTTAATTATCCATCACATTACATTATACTAAGAAGAATTATCGGATGCTGTGATCATAGTATATTATTCCGGACTGAATGATCATATGCTAAAGTAATTCACTTTATAGGTGATCAATATCTGAAGGAGACTTAATAATATTCTGGTGATCATGGTTAATAATACATCACACAACATTAAATGCTTTTAACAAGTAAATCATGACCTTTGGAAGGCCAACCTCTATACGGGAGGTCCATCCCATGGATACCTTTATACGGAAGGTCCGAATGAGAATCATGACTTGACACACAAGTACGGAGCCTTGTCCAATAAGACTTTACAACATCATTATTTTGATCAATTACCTCTATATGGGAGGAATAACCTTTACACAGAAGGAAATCAAATTGTTCACCTCTATACGGGAGGATCAATATTGGTTTCACAAGATTGGTTTGGAGAATGTCTCCTGATGTTGTAACTTTAACAATCCCTCTTTGCGAGGGAGCCATTCTATGCCATACCAAGCTTGTATCGAAATTAACTGAACTTAGTCATTGATAGAGGCTTTGTTAACACAATTGCAATCTGATCATCAATAGTAATGTACTGGAGTTTCAATGTACCTTTCTGGACCATGTCTCGGATGAAGTGACACTTCATTTCAATATGCTTCGACTTTTTATGAAACACTGGGTTTTCAAAAAGCTTGATGCAACTATGATTATCACACCTAATAACTGTAGGTTCAATATTTTCATAAAAAAACCATGTAAGTAGCTTTCTGAGCCACACTGCTTCTCGGCAGGAAACACTAGCATCTATGTATTCTACTCTGTAGTGCTATGACATATGGATCCCTACTTCCTGATGGACCAAGATATCATGGTTGATCCTAGGATATAAGAGTATCTAGATGTACTCTTATGGTCCACAATGCTTCCTCCCTAGTTCGAGTCTCTATAACCAAGTAACATGACTCCTCCACTGGAGGCATATTTGAGTCCATATGAAATTGTACCTCGAAGGTACCTAAGAACATGCTTAGAAGCTATCCAGTTTCTGTGTCTCATATCAGACATAAATTGACTCAGAATGCTCATGAAATAACATATATCAAGCTTTGAATGTATTAAGTACATTAGCGAGCCTATAAGTTGTCTATACAAAGTGGGATCTAATGGATATGATCCAAATCCTGACTCATGAAGTTTCCTCAAATTGTAAATCATTGTTGTAGTCATATATTTGCATTCTATCATGCCAAACCTGCACAATATATATACAGTGTACTTCCATTGAGATATAAAGATTTCATCTTTTATTTTTCTAGATATCAAGGCCAATAAAGTAGTGCAACAGACCTAATTCTTTCATATCGAACTATGAGGTGAGATCCCTCTTGCACCAAGCAATTAGATGTTCCTCTCTAGTGAGGAAAAAATCATCAACATACAAAACCAATATCAACGGTTGGTTCTTCACTACTTTGAAGTACAAATTTGGATCAACTTCACTCTTACAGAAACCCATTTTCTGAAGGTAGCTATCAATTATAGAGTACCAAGCCCTGGGGGATTGCTTAATCCCATATAGAGATTTATTAGCTTGCAAACATGGGACTCCATCCCATGCACCACAAATCATTCAGGTTGTTGAATATAATCCTCTTCCTCAACCTCACCATTGAGGAAGGCTGTCTTCACATCCATCTGGTGAAGTTTCCATCTTAGAATAGATGCGAGTGCAATCATTGCTCGAATTGTGGTGTATCTTTCCATAGGCGAAAAGGTCTCATCATAATTGATGCCTTCTTTCTCAGAGAAAACTATGGAAATGAATATGGATTTATACTTCTCAATGCTACCATCTATAGCATGATTTATCTTGTAAATCCATTTGGACTTCCCATCAGGTTTGGTAACAACCTCCCAAACATCATTCTTCATTATAGAGTTGTACTCTTCTGTCATTTCATCTTTCCAAACTTGCTTCTTTGCAGCTTCTTCATAAGATGATGTTTCTAAATCACTGATGTGACTCATCAGTGCAACATACCCTGAATATATGTGAGGTTTCTTGCGTTCTCTGGATGATCTCGCTAGTCCTCCAGGCTTCTCTGCATTTTGTAAGATATCTCAGCACCAAGCAGATCTTCTTTTAGTGGGAGGTTCATTAGGTGACATCTCAATCAGTTCTACTATTTCTTCAGTAGCTAGCAAATCTAGCATCTTCTGGTTTCTCCCTCTCAAAATCTAAAGGGGGAGAATCAGACTCGGGATCCTCCATCTCTAAATCACATTGAATTTCTTTCGATATTTTGCAAGAAGCTTCCTCATGGAAGGTAACATCTCAACTGACTTCAATGTGCTTCTCACCAGGTACATATATTCGGTATGATTTGGACAACTCGCTATAACCCACAAAGGTTCCTTTATTTCCATAAGGATCCATCTGTGTTCTCTTTTCTTTCGGTACAGGAATGTATACTGGGCTCCCGAAGATCCTCAAGTGTGAAATTTCTAGCTTCTCACCGGTAAGCAATTATTTGGGTGTCTTCTCATCTAGAATGGTATGCAGGCTTCTATTCTGGATGTACACAGTTGTACTGGTGGCTTCTTCCCATAATGAGGTAGACATATCTTGATCATGTATCATGGATTTTGCAACCTCACATATGGTTATATTCTTCCTTTCGGCAACCCCATTTTTTCGAGGGTTGTGTTATCCCTAAAGTTGAACCTGACTGCTAGGGTCAAGCTTAGAGAAATCTTAGATAGTAGATATCAGACATCTACTCAGTGATTTTTATGATGTTCTGGTGGCAGCTAAGTATATGACAGAGATCAAGCAACTCAAGAATAAGATGACAGGGAGTACATGGGTTTCGAAACATGGACAGAAGATGACTGTGATCATAAAACTATGAATATAAGAGCTCATATGTTATTTCATGATGGGGGCATAGTTATATACTGTTTGGAAGAATCATAGCATGAAATTTAGACCATGCACGGACAAAATACCAAAAGCATACACTTCATAAATTGAAACAGAATAGGCTCAAAGATCATACTTTATTTCATAAACAATCATGCCTGTACAGTGCTGTATCAGACTGACCCCCTACCTCAGCCCTCGGCTGGAACTCTGTCTCCCTCTTGCAATCTCTAATATGCCTATTTATAATATTATATTACAAAATTCAAGGATCGATGATCCTTTCTAAAAGATGATATGTTACAAATTTAAAATAAAGACAATCTCGAGCTCCCTAGCAGGAAATCTGGAGAAAATAGCTCAACTGCCAGCTATTAATACCAAGTGTCCTTTTAACAAATATTTGACTGTCATCCGCTTACTAACAACCTAAAAATATGGAACTAATATTCTGCCTGTTGATCCTTGCCATAAAATTTGGGATATATACTCCACCATTGCCATAAAATCTGGAAATGATTTTTGAGCCCAAGACATGCTCTATCTAGAAATGATTTTTGAGCCCAAGACATGCTCTATCACCTGTTTTAGGAAACAAATCATAACCAAAATCTAAAATAAATACAAATCTTGAACAATTGAAAAAATCTTGAATTAATGAAGTTGCTAACTGATGAATATCTGGGAGAAATACTTGATGATGATCCTATGCTGCCAGACATTTTGATTTTATGCCTCCTATTCTTTAGATTTGTAACATTCTATTCAATACTCTGTCAGCGATTATGCCAGCTATCAATCTACTATTATGGGTTTCCTTGGATGCTTTCCACGCATTGTTCACAACCATCACAGAGCCTGAAAACTAGATATAATCTAGGAATGTTTGCCAACTTCACCGTATTATCCTTGCAGCTCTGCATTTTTTATCTTTCGGTGATCCCATGCGAATGCTACTCACACCTGGATGCTCTTATCATGATTTGAAGGGATTTTTGGCTTATTTCCATGGGTATTCTACCCTTAAATCTTGAACTGGTGGCTTTAAGATTTCTCAATCTTTAGAAAGAACAAGCAAGAAATCGCTGGTAGCAATTCTGGCACTTTTCACATGAAACCCTCATCAAAAGTAATACATGCTTTACTAACTAAATGTGACAACAATTTTCAGTGGTTTGGTAATTTAAAGCTTGCCAAATGTGGTTTTAAATACCAACTTTCACTCATGCATCCATTCATTTGACGCATAGCAGCAATTTTGGCACTTTTGAGTTGAATAAGTAAAGTCTTCAAAATTCCATTTTCCCGTTGTGTATCTTCAAACTAATGAAGGCAACATAAAGAACATCGATCATGTGAATACATCTGATGCGTTGACTATAAAGAAATAAATGCTTGCAACACTTAAACATTGGGCATTTGCTGCATGATATGTCATGACCTTTGGGAATGAACGCTTGCAACACTTGTAGACTATTGCAATTTTTGGAGAATAAATAACTCAAGCTTTCCCTTGAAGTTGTTTTTAATATCAAGATTACAGAAACATTCAAAGCTTTAACAAAATATTAATGTTGAAGAATTCGGTAGAGGAAAGCAAGCCTGGTGACAACAGGTTGCATGGTACTGTTAATTGTCTACATATTCTTGCATCACTACATAGCTCATTAAATGCATGTGAATAAAATTCACCTCCATTATCGTACCTTAATGTAGGTATTTTCTTTTCTTTCTGATTTTTTCCTAGGGATTTAAAATCTTTAAATTTTCTAATAGTTTCACTTTTATCCTTCATGAAATAAATCGATGGCTTCCTAGAAAAACCATCTATGAACAATACATAATATAAGAAGCCACTCAGGGAGGGGGATGAAATAGGAACACATACATCATAATGTATCAAATCTAAAATCCATTTATATCTAGTAGTACTATGGAAAAATATTTCTTAGCATTCTTTCAAAGTGTACAACCTCAACATACAATATCATGCTCAAAATCAAGTACGGGCATACCTTTTACCATCTTTTGAAGTCCTGGTAGCGCTTTGTAATGTAGGTGTCCAAGACTTCGGTGCCATTGCTCACATGGAATGATAATGTGGTGAATCATACCTTCAATGTACTTCCTGGGTACCTTGTAGAGTCCTCCCTGTTGAACTCCAATCACAACAGGAGATTCCAACCTTTTTTCCTTTGGAAATAAAAGTGCTTTGTTATCCATGAAAATAACTCAGAATCCTTTGTCTTCACGAAATGAAACTGAAAGGAGGTTCTTATTCATACCTAGAACATATAGAATTCCCTCCACATGTAAAATATCATTGGCGCTCATATGAAATGAGGTGGATCCAACTCCTTGGATCAAATATGTTGAGTTGTCCCCCAACTCTACCATGCATGTGAACTTTTTCTCCTTTAGGTCAGTGATGGAACTCTTGTAACTAGTCAAATGTTTGGATGTGCCACTGTCAATCAACCATGTGTCTGCACTTGTGATAACGGATTTCGAAAGGGATGAGACAATGTAATACTCCCTTCTTGTCTCCTTTTCTTCGGATGCATTCTTTTGAGTGGTTTCATCTTCTATGGAGGTAGAATCATGAAAATTTCCTTTCCGATTTTCTTTGCACTCTCTTGATAAATGTCCTTTATTGTTGCAATTGAAGAATCTAATTTTACTTGTCAAAGCCTTTGTTGAACTCCTTCTTATTTGGATGAGATAAATTCTTTTGGAAGAAGGATTTCTTTCCTTTCTTCATTCTTGTCATGAGAGAAATATTTTCTTCTTTAGTGCACATAGATTTGCTCTGGGTTTGCACTTCCTCTTGGATATAGTCATGCAACAATCTTTCAAACCTAGGATGCACTTCTCGGCCATTTATATAAGCCAAGAATGTCCCCCATGAATATGGGAGACCATAAATGGCAGTTTGGATGAGATCATATTCATCCACTACAACTCCAATGTTAAAAAGTTGATCTCTTACCTGAGAGATCTTAGCGAAGAAGGAGGCCACTATCTCATCCTTCTACATCTTGAGATTTCGTAACTTGTTCTTTAATTCCCTCTTTTGAGTTGGGGACTTCTTCTCATATAGATTAGTCAATGTATCATAAAATTATTTTGCGATCTTCATCGGTGTGATCATAGGCATCAAGTTATATTTTACCGAATCATAGATGATCTGTTTGGCCTTAGCTTGATTTGTCTTGAATTTGATGCACCCTACATTAGTTGTAGGGTCCTCTAGCATAGTGGATACATAACTATCCAAGTCATGTTCCTCTAGGATGTTGAGAATCCTAGCCTTCTAAGTATTGAAGTTTGAGGTTCCCTCAAGACGATCTTTCGGTTGTACATAGATTGATGCCATAGTCTTCAAATATTGTGCTCATCTTCTCAGGATCTATGTAGGCTCTAGATGACATGCAAAATTGAGATCCTTCACTCTATGAGCTTTGATACCATGTTAATATTTGGCTAAGATTTGATATTTAATTCTTTTAGATGTCGATACTTGAAGCAATGAGACAATTCAATCACATGAAATTCATACAACCATAACACAAGATATACCTTGGGGAAAATCCTAAAAATTATGAGAACAAAAAAACCCAGCAATTCTTCTCAGTATAATATAATGGATAGCAGAGAATTATTCTTTTACATCATAGAAGATTTCATTCAAAAGATAAGATATCACCAAAATACTCTTGGTGAAGATACATACGCAATAGGGAAGAGAGATCAATCAGATGTGTTTTCCAATGAGCCCAACACTTCAATAACAAGCAAGAACAATAACCTACACAAAGAAAAGTGCCTTGCCTTCAATGGAGAAGAGAATTCACTTCACACTGAATTCATTAATCCCATATAACATATTTATACATTCTACTCATGCATAGGCTACTTCTAACTTTAGGATGAACTCTCCCTCATATTGGATGTATCAATCTTGCATGAAGAAGTGCGCCCCACTTCTCATACAATGCTTTAACTCATTGAACTGCCTCTTAGGATGAACTCACCTCTTAACTGAAATCTTTCCCACTTAATTAGGTGGCTAACTCAAGTGTCGTGATGCAAGTGTCACAACTCAAGTGTTGTATTTTAGTTTAACATACATGTTGCCATGCAATAACACTTAGTTAACTAGATCTTCTTTGTTGTCACTTAGTTAACTCTCTTTAACTAATTATTTCTTGATAACATTGCTATAGTGATCAATTTGAGTTCTACTTGATTGATTGAAGTGTCATATTTTAGTTTAACTAAAGTGAAAACACTTGAGTTAACTATTCCTTCTTATTTAACACTTAGTTAATTGAAATCATGTTGATTTATTTACTTGTAGTGACCACTGTGAGTTCTTTAGTTAGCTGAGGCATGCATTGTGGATTTAACTGAAGCTTGACAATTCAAGTTCACTTAGTCAATCCTGATCAATTTGAATTCTCTTTTTCTCTATGCATTTATCTTTATGTCTTTATCTTTTACTGCATGGTCAGTATGTGCTAACTTTAATTATCCATCACATTACATTATACTAAGAAGAATTATCGGACGTTGTGATGATAGTATATTATTTCAGACTAAATGATCATATCCTAAAGTAATTCACTTTGGAGGTGATCAATATCTAAAGGATACTTAATAGAAATATGGTGATCATGGTTAATAATACATCACACAACATTAAATTCTTTTAACAAGTAAAGCATGACCTTTGGAAGGTCCACCTCTATACGGGAGTTCCATCCCATGTATACCTTTATACAGAAGATTCACATGAGAATCATGACTTAACACACAAGTCTGGATACTTTTCCAACAAGAATTTACAACATCATTGCTTTGATCAATTACCACTATACTGGAGGAATAACCTTTACACAGAAGGAAATCAAAGTGTTCACCTCTATACAGGAGGATCAATCTTCATTGCAAAAAATTGGTTTGGAGAATGTCTTTTGATGCTGTACATTTAAAATTTTCATCATCATCACCATCATCAACATCATCATAATATTAGACATTTTAATCATCACCATAATCATAATCATAGTCGTCATCTTCATCATCCCCATCATCATCATCATCATCATCATCATCATAATCATCATCATCATCATCATCATCATCATCTTTTTCATCCCCATCATTATCATCATCATCCTCATCCTCATCATAATTATCATCATCATCTTCATCATCGTAATTGTCATCATCTTCATCGTCATAGTCATCATTTTCTTCATCCTCATTCCCTATAACACCGAAAAGGTGTAACCCAAAACACTTATAAAACCCCACATCATCGTCATCTTTATCACCAACGTCAACGTAATTGTCATCATCACCATCTCTAATTCCATCATCATCATCCATGTCATGATCATGATCTTCATCATCAATGCCATCATCATTATCATCATCACCATCACCATCACCATCATCAACGACATCACTGTCTTTGAAATCATCATCAACACCATAATCATCATCACTATCGCCATTGTCATCATCTTTGTCATCCCCATCCTCATCATCCTCCTCATCATCAATGTCGTTGTTGTCACCATGATCGTCATCATAATTATCACCATAGTCATCATCATCATTGTCGTCATCATCATCATCATCATCATAATCATCATAATCATCATCATCATCATCAACATCATCATCCTCATCATAAACATCATCGTCATTTTCATCATCACCATCATCATAATTTTAGACATCGTCATCATCACCATAATCATCATCATAGTCATCATCATAATGTCGATAAAAATGTACTTAATGATAAATTGTACAAGTTTCATCAGTTATTTCTTGTCTTCAGTTTTTGCTCTCATCTAATTTTTCTGCTCCATGTAGACTACTGGGACAAACCCATTATCTGAAGATGAAATTTCGTCTACCTCCTTCTTCATGAAATTTCAAACGAAACTGGGACGAGACCAGAGATATAGAGTAGTATTGGGTGCGTGGTTCATCTTTGAGTCTGGAAAGCCTCCCATATCGTGAAGGCATGTGAACAATCCACCCATGTCAAATTTCAGTGCATACAGAAACAATTTGAGGAAATTTCAACGTTGGCCCCATTCAGAGGTCACTGTTTCCCATGTCTACTCATAGTATAACACTGTCTTTAATTTAGTTGTTTCATTTAACCTTGGTTCAAGATGCACATTCTCACACCTAGAAAAATCTAGGAAATAATGTCGATTAAAAAGTACTTCATGATAAATTGCACAAGCTTCACCAATTATTTATTGTCTTTGTTTTTTTCTCTCACCTAAGTTTCCTGCTCCATATAGAGTAGTACGAACCCATTATCTCAAGATGAAATGTCGTCTACCGCCAAATATGATTGGTATAAATATGAATGATATTCACTTGGTTTCAAGAATAATTTAATCTCTACTGAATAGGGAGAAACACGTGAAGGTGGAAGCGCATATGTCCCCTCTCCTCACCATATTTGGTGCCATATTCACTGAAACTCTATTGTTTTATTTTGATGTTACTCTTACCTTGCTGTTACTCCTTCATAGTAGTTAATGAGAAACAACACGACTACATGTTTTAATAATTTGGGTGTACAACATCTTTTAGCACATGGAAAATTTAAGTAGCAACATCTTTTTAAATTCATATGTAAGATCACAGTTACAACATTTTCCAAATATTATGTAAAATTCAAAAGTTGTTGCGCTACGTTATCATTAAACCATTCCACCAGCAATATGAGACTTCTTCTCTAAGTTTTGCGGTACCACTCAGTTTAGAAGTAACCACATAATAAATTCACCTCAGCTGCTTCCAAGCACAACCATCCCGTCACATTCAAGTCAATACGTCAACGATAGATCATGCATATCACTTCCGTCAGCAAGGTCCCACCACTGCTGTGTCATTAAAGCACATTATTATTCGTCACGATCCACCACATTCAACGATTGGTAGGAAATTGAGGTACGGGCCACTTGAATTGTTTTATTTATTTCTTAATTCAGTATGGTGTACCATTGGTTGCAAATTTTGTACGGATTGGACGTGGAAGTCCAAATGGCTAAGTTGAGGGGGGGGTGTGCACCATTCCCCAAACCACCACCTCACATGGGAAATTAACAAATTGAAAACCCTCCGAAAGAGGAAACTTACCCAATTTGGAATTAAAACATCACCACCTTTTCTTGTTCCTGCATGAAACCAAAAAACCATTTGCAGTAACAACTAGCTACTACAACTCTGAAAAAAGTAATAGACCAAAAATTGAGGTATGGGGGGTACTGCAGTATGTCATGAACCTAAAAATATTGAATAGTTAAGTCTTACAAGGAAGGTTTATCAGTTTTTTTAGGATGAAGGTTGGGTGGAATATTTTGAAAAACTGAAAGGGCTTGACGAAGAAATCACGTTGGAATTTTCCAACAATTTGCAGGAGAGAAAGTCTGTGGTGCGAGGGATTGAAGTACCTGTCACTGAGGAGACGATAGCCGGGGTGACGGTCCTACTTCCAGTCAGAGAAAAGTGTCTCTCAAGGAGGAAGACATCCATACATAAGACAATAAAATAATTCTACATAGGTGATGAGGTTTTGTAGTGACAGAGGAAGGGCTATTCGTGAGAGTCACTGCCTGGAATTTGGAAGGAGGAAGCATTGTATATCTAGAAATATCTTACTTGCGAAGGAATATTCCAGGTAATTTTCTCCTATAACCTTAAAATTCTCACTCACATTAGGCATGGGGAATGGTTAAATATTCCCTAATTTATTCTAGGCTCATTGCATTTAATGGAGAAAGCCACAAGGGGTGAAAAAAAATCCCTTGGAGGCATTAACAAACAATGGACTGGTCAAATTGCTCATCCTCGATGCGCCATAGGACATACAATTATCCTGGGACCGATTATTGAACCCCCTGAAAGAATATGGAAAAGAGGAGGATGAGGAAGATGAATCTCTCTAGGATGAGGACGAAGATGAATCCCTAGAGGATGAGGATGAGTCTGAAACTCCAGAGGATGAGGATGAGTCTTAGTCAGATGGGTAAGATGAAGAACATGAATATGATAATGAGGAACCCAGATAAGTGATGAAGGAAGTAGGAAGAAAGAGGTTGACGAGTGGGAGGAATAGGAAAATGAAGAACGAGTCCATGAAGGTAATGGGATAGAAGATATATTAGTGAAAGAATTTCAATATTCAGAAGGGAATGAAATTGGTCAAGAAGACAATCCTGAGGAGGAAAGCGACGTTAAAATAATTGAACCAATGCCTCGATAGGAAGACTGGAAGCCATGTATTATCCAGGAGGAACAACCATTGATACATTCAACACCTCGACAAAGGAAAAAGAGGCATTGCATCAATGAGATTTATGATGATTCTTTGAGAGGTATAAAAAGGAGATGGAATCTCTCTCTTGTGGAAGTAAGAGTGAGGGAACCTTTTGGATTCCCAAATTTTAACAGGGAAATGGAAAAAATGAACACATACATTGAAGGTATTCAATAGAAAGGGGCAATATGGATTGGGGTAAAGTTTCACTTCCATATCATATGGTTTCCCATGGAAAGATACATACCCATGTATGATTTGACTGCATCAGAGAACATGTGGTGGTCAAAAGTAAGGATTTTATGTGGGTTTAGGTTTGCTAAGGAGCATACACATGCTACATATTCACTCAGTTCCTTACATGCATATCATGCCAGGGATAACTGAGACATCAATTGGGATGCATAAGGACATGCATCAGGACAATTTGGGGAGAGATGTTGGGCCCATGAAATACCCTCTTTTTGACACTTAATACACCATGTTCCCATTGCCTTTGAGCTTAATTTTGATTCCTTTTTGTTGATAATTCTTCCATAATCCAACATTTGACTTAAGGTATAACCTTTGGACATCATGTTGTTTTAAGTTGTGAATTGAGCATTTAATTTGGTCTTATGCTTGTATTTTTACTACTAATTAAATCAATTAAGAAACTTGTGTGAAGCAAGGCAGAAGTAGGAGGATCGAGATCAAAGATGACACGATGTTACTCTCCCATGGATTCAAGAACTTAGGATGCTACTCATTATTTGGTATTTTTTTGTCCCTCTATGATATCAAGCGTGGGATTTTATAGCGCCATTTGCACAACCAACCTTTGTTTGATATGTTGGAGTAACAACTCCCGAATTTATATGAATATTTGTATTGTATTGTGTATTTTTGAACAAAGAGTTGTAACATCATCTATGACGAGTAACATGATAATATGTAAAGATTAAATGAACAAACTTGAGAATATTTGATTCTCAAGGTGTTGAAATTAGGTGGTTGTTACTTGAGGAAGTGTATAAAAAGATATGCTCTGTAGCCTATGGGTTTAGGCAGAATTTAGAGAGAAATATCAAGCTTAGAGGAGAAAAGAGTGTCAATCTGTAACACTATTGTAACTCATTAATTTTAATAAAAATGCTCTTTTGATCCTCTAAGTTTGTAAGTGTGTGATTCAGCCTTGGTTAGAGGAGGAAGGGCCCCCTTCGTTGGCCATGAGCTGCTATTATGGTTTGATTTTTCTAGTTTGATTTACAATGTTTTGTGGATGAATTAATAATGTGTTTATTTATTGTTGTTACTCAATTCGAATGCGTGTTGTTTCTTAATTTCAGAAAGGAATTAATTACAATTGTTGTTACTTGAGTGGATTCATAAGTGGTTAGCACATAATGGTCCTTGGCGCCAATAGATTTGTTAGAGATGCTAATGTAAATAATTTATGATTCGATTAATTTGATGTTACTATGTTACTTAGTTAATTTTAGATAGATCAGAAGGTTATGATTAATTGGCACATCATAGTTTTGTTCTAGGATTGAAATATTCATGTAGGATTCTTGAATGGAATCGAGTGAATGAATTTGGAAATGTTAGAGTAATTTATTTCAGCAAGATTCTTCTCTGGATTGGTTAAAATAGAAGATTGGTGTGTTTTTATTCATTTTTAGATCAGAAGACTTTCAGATTATTTCTTAGTTGTAGTTGTTAGTACTTAATATCATTAGCTGCATTTCAATTAATATTTCTCACAACATTAGGAAGGAATTGTACTTTCATATATTTTGAATTAGTCTTGAAAGTCATATGCTCCCAGGTTGATAATTAATGTAACTACTGATTTGGTTTTTAATTAAAAGGCCTTATTTCTTTTCTTTGTTTTTTTCTCTCATCTAAGTTTTATGTTCCATATAGAGTAGTATGAACCCATTATCTTAAGATGAAATGTCGTCTACCACCTTCTTCACATGAAAGTTCAAACGAAACTAGGATGAGATCAAATATATAGAGTAGTACTGGGTGTGTGAGTCATATATAGTACTGGGTGTGTGAGTCATATATGAGTCCAGAAAACCTCCCATATCATGAAGGAATGCGAATAGTCCACCCATCTCCATAGGGGCTTCACTCAATAAACCGCTATCATGGCATGTTCATTCATGGCATATGAAACAATACCCCTAGTTTCACTAAATATTGGAAAATACCTTCCAAAATCATTTTTTTTAACCCCCTCCCAATATGCCTTCCCAATTTAAAAAAACCCCTATTTTCACTAGATATTGTATGTATCAATTTTTTCATTAACATTTTTTATACCCCTTTATATTTCTACTTAGTATATTGATATGATACCCCTCTTATGACCCCACATGCATTCTACAATGCACCTTTCTTCTTTCGATGTATATTGTGGATGCACATTACTTCATCCACAATGCAATTCATCAACTACATATCATTATGATTTGCAACATCTAATGGTCTAATGAAGATATAGGATATCACTTCTTGTATGTCACTAGAGCCAATGCACATAGTACAACATTTAGATTGCATGCTACAGTTCCCCAATCTCTGACTAAGCCTGTTGTGGGCTACGTATCCAAGCCTTCAGGGTCCGTAACAAGCTCTAGGAGGATGACTAAACCTCCCAAGGCCTGTAATAGGCACGAGTGGTTGGGTATTCAAGCCCCTAAGGCCTATCGAGGGCCTATAACAGGCCCTGGATGCTTAGAGCCTCCCAAGGCTATTGGTAACAACTGGCTGAGTACTATTGGTAACAATTGGCTATCAATGACCACTGTCTCTTGACTATGATCAACTGGAAACCCACTTCACCATGAAACCCCTGGCCTCAAGCATGCCTCAAGACGTGATTTCCCTGCGTACTGGTAAGCCCGAGCCTTGCTTCAACCTGATTTCTCATCCGACCGTGATCTCGCCATCTCCATTTGGCGGATATTTGTCATCCCGCCCATATAAAAAAGACCCCAAAGTATTTTTTTATTGTTACATTAAATAAAAAACCTTTGCCCCTTCATATATAAGCAATATAATTTTTAGGTTTTCATGAATATTTAATACTGCAATATGAATGAACATGATATTATATTGCCTTCTAGTGAAGCCCTCGTTCCCACATCAAATTTGAGTGCATACATAAACAATTTGACGAAATTTCAATTTTGTCCCCATCCAATGGTCATTGTTTCCCAGGTCTACTCATACTATAACAATGTATTTAATTTAGCTATGTCTTTTAACGTTGGTTTAAGACACACATTCCCGTACCTAGTGAAAGCATGGAAATAATGTCGATAAAAAACTACTTCATGATAAATTGCACAAGCTTCATCAATTATTTCTTGTCTTTTTGTTTTTCTCTCATCTAAGTTTTCTACTCCATATAGATTAGTACGAACCCATTATCTGAAGATGGAATGTTGTCTACCTCCAAAGATGATTGGTATAAATATGAATGAGCTTCACTTGGTTTCGAGAATAATTTATTTTCTATTGAAAAGCGCCAACCACGTCAAGGTGGAAGCTCATATGGCCCCTCCCCTCCCCCTCACACCACTCTCGATTCCCCAATAACCAATCTACAATATAGAAAATAATTGAAAGCAACATACTAATTAGATTCAGGCATAGAAACTACCAAATAAAAATTAATTAAGGTAAAGTAAATTATCATGTGTTTTTAAATGATAATTTTGGTTTAGCATGATGACATACGCTATGGCCACTATTTCCAGGTTTGACATGATAAAAAAAATGTAACGTAGGATATAAAAAATTGCATAAAACTTAAAAACATATAATAAACCCACATAAGTAAATTATTTAAAGAGAATAATTCATAAAAAATAAAATATATAGCTACATACCTCATCCAACTCAACATATGTATCATCCTTCTTCTATATCTTCTTCTCCATCCAACTCGACATCTGCATCATCATACAAGTTAGAAACAATGTTGAAAGAAATGACGATATCATCATCGTCATCACTGTCATTTTTTAGCATATCTTCATCGATATCATCACCATTAACTAATACATTTTCTCCTACACCTAGTTCATCTTCTCCATCTTCTTCATCCGTTGACCCATCTTCCTGCTTCGGCCCTGCATCATATTCTTCTTCAATATCATCTTCTTCCTCTATAGTATACTTTATTGTCCTTCCTCTTGGATCATATCTAACAAAAAATGACCAATCCCTCTTATCTGGAACCTTTGAGTAAAATACCTATTCACAATGGCTTTGAAAAATGTAGTGATCATTTTTATTTTCAAACACCATTTTTTTAATCATTGGAAATCCATTGGCATGATCAATAATAACTCTATCCTCATCACCTCCATTCAGTAGTAACCTATACCATTTGACATCGGACAAAAGTATTTTGAAGGAATTAAAGTCACACTCAATTATGTCATCCAAATACCCATAGTAATTATTTTCAGTTTCTTGGGGATGTCTGTCTCTACTAGATGAAACATTAGTGACCTGGAATACTGCAATTATCCCAGTATCATAAGTTTTCCTTGTTTCATCCAACTGTTTGATGTGAAATTTACAGCCATTGCACCACATATCCTTGTGGTGTTCCAACTGCAATATGCGAGACATGTAAAAGATGGATTGAAAATTAATATACATATTTATATAACTTGGAAAGTATATGAAAAAAAAACACCTGCAATCACATTAATATAATATAAAATAACCGAATAAAATGGGTGAATTTTCTTACCTCCCCATATTTCAAACCATATGCTAAATCTATTTCTGTCTATGTAACATTGACATCTCCATTACAATGAGATTCTCTAACCAATTCAGATAGTTGTTTACATGATAAACTACCACCATGAAGTTCTTTACATATTTCAATCCATACCTTCATCCAATCGAGATTGTTTGCAATGTATAAATGTAGTGCCTCCCAATCTTGATGATCTAACTCAAAAAATCATAATTCAACAATATTAGATATTAGTCATAACCATGGTAAATATTAATAAATGACGAAAGAATAATTATTAAATGAGTATGAACATATACAAAAATAAACAAAAAATTTATATGTATCATAAATCTCCATAGTTTAATTACCTCTCACTTTCTTCATTCCACCTTTCCCCAATAGGTGCTCCCCTTCAAATGTTTTGATGGAGTTCACATCCCAAATACAATCCACTACATGCATAGTTCGTCCTTCTAACTTAGGAAGATACTGACTAATATACACCATAGAACCCTTAGAACGTGCTCTTTGTCTAACCAGATCCTTTAATGATTTCAAGTGCCTCTCCACCATCCACATTGACCTTATGTGTACATGTCCACACATTTCAATCTCCTCAACTTGGTGTATGATGTAGTGTTCTTGTGCATTGAAAAATTTTGGAGGCATATACTTTTTCATTTCACACATTAGCCGATGAATTTCTCTCTTCCAATACTTTATATCATCTTGATGGATTTATTTCAATGACAATCATCTATAGATCATGATGCAAGAAAATAACAAGGTTTCAACAAAACATAATATATATTACAATACAAGTAAAACATATGTCATTAAGTAGAACAAAAAATTGAAAAACATTTTGCATGTAAATTATTCATACCTACTTACCTCATGGATTTGCATAGATCATATATAACTTGTTTGATGTTGTTGTCAAAGTCGTTTGGGAGAGATAGAGTAGAACATACTATAACAATAAAAAAGAATCATTATTTGTTTCAAAAGTAGACAAAAAAAAAATCCTAAAAGATATATACAACCAATATATAAATATGAATACCAAAATTATTACCTTAATGAAGGTATGCCATTCATGGGTTTTTACCCCACCAAATTCAACTTCCCTCATTAAGACATTATTTATGTTTGAAGAAAAACCAATTGGAAATTTAATTCTTTGAATGAACTCTTTCACAACATTGCTTTTCTTCTCTGTTAATAACCACGGAAGGTTATTTTGGTCTCCATCACTATTTGATCAGATCATACTTCGCATTGCATGATTGGATTCCTAAATGTCATTGCAAATTTTGACAATTCGCCATAATTTTTCTGTCACATTCTTCCCAATATGGATTGTATCAAACAAATGAGCTATTTTTAGTTGCTCATAGTAGGTAAACCTCATGAATTGAGTGGGATAACATTTCATTCCTCATGGAAGCCCATTATTACTACCTTCATGATGACTACCTTGCTGAAGAATAAAAGAAATCACAACAATAATTATCAAACACGATAAAATATATTTAATAATTAAAATATGATTTCAAATTAAAAACATTACATATACAATACATAAAGAAATTGCGTACTTTGACGATTTCTATTATATTCAAACCTCCATAAGTGAGGTGTCATTCTTCGTGGTTTTCATCCAGATTTTTCATTCCCATTGAAAAGATGTTTTTTTAGTAGAATGAAACCTATGGCTCTTCGAGAGGAAGTTCCTATTCTTATCAAACACCATCTTTCCTACATTTTTTTAATAACGATACTTCATCTTAGGACCACAAATTGGACATGCAAATTTACCCTTTGTTTGAAGACCTACAACAGATCGATTAATGTCAATTATACAATAGATTATTAAAATAAAATTCATGATATCTTCAAAATAGTTATATAGTATTAAAGTGCAATGGAATGTCACATACCACAAAAATGTGTTAGTCCTCATGCATCATGAATTGTCCATACAAGCATTCCACAAAATTGAAATCTCTTCTGCACGATTGGTTTACATAATTCATACATGTATAGTGATGTCGTTCCATAATTGTATTAGCTCATCGATAAGAGGATCGATATATACATTCGTATCTTTAACTTGGGACTTACCTAATTGTTTGAAATTACACATGATTACTACTATGATATGTATATGTAAGTAAATAAATAAATAAACTATATATTATGCCAAAAACGAGACAAATGAAAATGTTACATTCGAAAAATTAATGTAGACAAATACCTGGAACAATCATTGTCAACATTATGTTCTCCCTCTTTATTTAAATCCAAGGAGGAATGTTATTGTTGATAACAAAAATAGGCAACACTAAGTAAATAGACCTAAGATCTGTGAATGGATTAACACCGTCAGCTACCAATGAAAGCCTAATATTATGAGGTTCATCTTTAAAATATGGCCATTTTCCCTCAATTTCCCTGAATGCATAAACATCTTCAGGCATTCGAAGAACACCATATACACTTCTGTTTTGTTCATGGTAATCCATAAACTGTGCTATGCTTTTGCACTTGAACAGTTGCTGCAAATGTTGAATTATAGGAATATGGTGAAGAACCTTTCGAGGTGCTATTTTTGTTACTTGACCGGTTTGATATCTACTAATATGACATTCTAGAAATTCATTTTTGGATGCATGTTGTCCATAATATATAATATGCTCATTAGTACATGCATATATACTTTGATACTCCATTCCAATGTCTTTCATAATCGTAAGTAAATATTGATATGTGCGAGGTAAATTATTTGATGATGGTGACAGAAATTGAACTAATAATCTACAACATAAAAAATAACTAGTTAATGTAAATTAGAATATTAATCATAAATATTGTGCGCATTCTTATTTAACACATTAGATAACACTAAAAAAAGGGGAAAATGTCAACCTTTATGTATATCTGATGAAACATGTTACATACCTTAGGATCTGTGTCATACAAGTGTTCGACGAATGATTCATAACCTCTAAGTTCATCATAAGCAATGTAGCGGAGATAATATTTTCTCTTGACCCTTTATAAAGTCGTTTATTTTCCTTTTCCATCAAAGGTTCATCGTAAATACCATAATTGTCCCCATCCTCATATAGCCCACTGAACAAGTCTTGGATCATTTGATTTGTCCCATCATCTTGAAACTATGTTATGGTCGTCATCTACTTCCATGGGATCATTAAATTGATCTTCATTAATTGATTCTTGTTGCTGTCATGTTCCCATTTTTTCAAGCACTAGGGCACAGCTAATGTCACCTTAAAACCCCATGGATCCTAGTGAAAGTCAATTAATTAATTTATTAGGGGGATAACATTGGTAAATTACCCTAGGCAATTAAATTAACTAGGAATAAAAATTCAGACTATAGTTGTTTCAATTAATTAAATTAAAGAGGATGTAATTATTATTTTTGTATTTAATTATTATTCACATGTGATGGTGACTTGATGATGACAAGGGCACATAACGAGATAAGGTTGGCTCAGTGAGTTGTCAACCAAAGAGGAAAGTGAAAGAAAAACATAGCAAAGCAAAAAAGAAGAAAACTGACAAAAGCAGTGCATAAAGAAGGCAAGTGCACAAAACAGGAAACTAAGGAAAAGAAGGAAACATACACAAATCTAAGGTGAGTGTTGTTTCCAAAAAGAAAAAAGTCCATCTAGTTGTAAAAAGAAGGAAACATCTAGAAAATTCAGGAGGGCACAATTTCCAAAAAAGAGGAAAAGCTAGCCAGTAGAAAAACTGGAAAGTGCCAACTCAGTCAAGAAAGGAGGATTAGAGGAGGCCAAGGAGGTTCATTGGAAAGTTAACTTGGTAAAAAATTCACCCATTCTATAAAAGAAGGAGGGTGCACCACATTCATATCTTTTGACAGTTTATTTTTTGTATGAGAGTAAGCTCAAGCTTCTCTAGGCTTTGGTGATGCACCCTTAGCCACCTATGGGAGATGTGCTCCATAGTTCCTATTACAGTCTTCTACAAATGATCCAGTGCAACCAGTGATGATCAATTTTTATATTTGATCCATCTCTATGATTACATCCTCTCTTCTTTCTCTCTTATGAAGCATTCTTCTCATTTGGTGGAAACAATGTTGAAAGGGACGAAATGTAAGTTAGGGTTTCAAAATTTAGGATCATTTATGGGTTGTGATATCTGCTCCATTGCGTCTGTAAGGTCATTTCCAGTAAGAAACACCTTTTTTCTTGTTGAAAAAGGTGTCTGGATGACCAAGATACAACCATTCTCACCAGAGCCAAGGTTTAAATGTTGAGGACCATACTTGTGCAATTTGGAGAAGTTTCAGTTGATGAATGTGTGTTAGGAACCCATGTCAACCCTTCTCTTTACATTGTTAGTATATTGTTGTTGGACGCATATGCTTTGTAAGTCATCCCGTAGTATTTTTTTATCCACAGTTTGTATTAGCCCATGGTATTGACCCATAGTATTGGACACATATGATTTGTAAGTCGTCCCGTAGTATTATATGTTCCTTGGTATTGGGCATAGACTTAGTATATAAGTGTGTGTTGAGGCCAATGAAGGCACCGTGAATTTATTTGTATTGAGCTTTCTCAAAGGAGGTTTCTCCCTCGAAGTGGCCCGCGATCAATAAAATATTCTGTGATCTAATATATTGTGGATTTTATCAATTAATTGTTGCAGGTTCCTCACATCTAGTATCAGAGAACTTTCTTGGGCTCGTTGAGTGGAATTTATGCCAAAAACAATTTCCAATATGTTGTAGGCTCGGATCTGGGAATAATCCCTATCTACTTAACTGTGGGAAGTACTTGGGAATAATCTCTAAAACTCATCGTGAGGAGTACCACAGGAGCCCCGAAGTAGCTGTCCCATTGAGAGTACCAGCCAGCGAAAAGGGAAACGACCCCTACCTGATTGACTAGTTACCACTTGTGAGGTAAACCAAGAGCTGTCGTTTGTGGCAAAGCGGTTATCAGTTTTACCTGAGCCATGGAGTGAGGGGTACTACCCCAATACACAATCCATCAAACAACATTGGTGGCCGAGTGAATCCCATGAACTGTTAGGAAGCCGAGAATACCTGGGGTTCATATCTATTTTCACCTGCTAAATCGCAGATTACATCTGTCCAGACTTGTTGTTGATCACTTTTTCCCCGTTGTATATCCATCTGTTTCTGATCACTTCCGCGTCGTTGCAGATCTATCTGTTTCTGCTCACTTCTACGCCGTTGCAGATCTATCTGTTTTTGCTCACTTCTGCATTGTTGAAAATCCATTCCAAATATATATATATATATATATATATTTATAATTCTATTTTTCTCCATATCTCCTTTGTTTTAACTCCGTTTCCCTTGAAACTTTACTAACATCCCTGCAATCCCATTCTGCATATTTCATTCCTGAGGAACCTATCCCAAATTCCACTTCCCAAAGCCAGAAATCCCACATTTGTCTATTTTTAGGGTTTTCCATAACTTCTTCGATTTTCACCCAATCGCCTTCAAATTTTGCCACCATGTTCATTCCCTATTTATGCTTCTTTGTCCCTCTCGGACAAATTTTCCCATTCTTTCACCCTGCTTCTAAAATCCTCATTTTATGCTTCCCTATCCATTCGAAAGTGTCCAAAACCTAGTCAAACCCCAATTTCCCATCAGCGCTTTTCCCAAATCCAAATTTCCCTTTACTAAATAAGATTTTGTTTGTGTCTTTCTACCCATTCACAAAAAAAAAATCCTGGTTATGGTTTTCACCTGCGTCGAAGCACAAATCATGGAGGAAGAACTTGCAGCCCTCAAAACCAAACTCCAAGATTTGGATGAAAAATTTCTCAGCCTCCATCTTCAACATTCAGCCATGAACACTGGGTTCTCTTCTTCCAGCAATTTTCGTTTTCCCAAGCTTGATTTTCCTCGCTTCAATGGTAATGATCCGATTGGATGGATATACCGAGTAGAACAATATTTCATTATGCATAATACTTTTGATGTCCAAAAAGTTCCACTTGCTTCCTTTCATTTGGAACAGGAAGCCCTTCATTGGTACCGTTGGTACATCAAGGGTCATGACGAGCCAAAATGGACAGATTTTTTTCAACTCCTTTTGTAACGATTTGGTCCTAGTGCTTTTGATGACTTCACAGGAGCACTCACTAAACTTCGCCAAATTGGCATTGTGAGAGAGTATCAGACATAATTTGAGAAACTAGCCAATCACATAGAAGGATTGTCTGATAAATTCTACAAGAGTTGTTTTATCAGTGGTCTTAAGGATGAAATCCACTCAGAGGTTAAAATGTTTTGTCCCAACACAATGATGGAAGTCCTAGGGTAGGCTAAGTTGGCGGAGGACAAGATCACATCCCAACAATGCTCCAAACACACTTTTGTTCCATTCAGAAATATGGTTTCCCAACGACCTCCCATCACGCTAGCTCCTTGCACAACTCCTATCAAGCATCTGTCTGAAGCAAAGATGCATGCACATAAAGAAAAAGGGATTTGTTATAATTGTGATTATAAATTCACTCAGGGACATAGATGTGTTGATCAACAACTCTATCTCTTAGATGTGGATTCTCCGCCTACCTCTGAACTTGGTGTAGAAGATCCAGATGCACTAGATGATCAAGTCAACATTCAACAGCCTCCTCTTGACCCTCCATTTTCGAACGACCAACCAGAGATATCTCTCCATGCTTTAGCCGAAGTCACCACCCGATAAACAATGCGGGTCAGTGGTTACTTTGGGAAGATCCCTCTTACAATACTCATTGATTCTGGTAGCACTCAGAACTTCATTGACCCTCAGATTGCCAAACAGGCTCATTATTTTTTCCATCCTTGCTCCAACTTTGAAGTCATGATTGCCAATGGGGGCACCTTACCTTGCAAGGGGAAGTTTCGCAATGTGCGTATCTCTATGGAAGATTATAACCTATGCTCTGACATGTTTTCCTTGTCCTTAGGAGGATGTGATGTGGTTTTGGGTGCTCAATGGTTACACACACTTGGCCCCATCTTATGGGATTTTGCTCAACTTTGGATGTAGTTTTCAGTCAATGGGAAACAATACACATTTACGGGATTACAACTGGGGTCTCTCTGCATCATTAGTTCACATTGCCTATAAAATATCCTTAATAAGAATTCACATGGTGTCATCGCTCAACTCCATTCCATTCAGATGCACCCATCAATGGTCTCCACTACTCCCTTGGATCGATATGCAGGTGTATTTGCTAAACCAATGGACTTGCCGCCTTCAAGAGACCTTTCGGGTAAGAATTTAGCCACATCTACATCTGAGCAGTAAATGATGACTATTTTTCATGCAGTACAGAAGTGAAATCCATACCTATTAGGGAATTATTTCTGCATTAAGACTGATCACCAGAGTCTGAAAAGTTTCCTAGAACAATGTGTCTCCTCCCCAACACACCTGAAATGGGTTATCCAACTCCTAGGTTATGCCTATGCGATCACTTACAAGAAGGGTAAGGAATATCTGGTGGTGTATACTCCTTCTCACACATTTGATGCCCCAGTTTCTCTTTCAGCTATTTCTATGCTTGTTCCAAATTGGTTGCAATCTATTCAATAGGGCTATGTCTTCTATGAACTCCATTCTTCTCCATCGGCATGGCACTCTGGGTTCCTCAAAACGTATGACCGGGAAGAGTGTAACTTCTTTTGGCAGCAACTAAAAATGTCAATTCAACAGATGGTGGCTGACTGTGATACTTTCCAGGTCAACAAGTGTGAAACAAAACTCCTTTCGGGACTGCTCGAACCCTTTCCCATCCCTACATAGATTTGGACAACTGTTTCTATGGATTTCCTTTAAGCACTCCGGTGGTACAATACCACATCTAAAATGAAACCATATGAAGAAATATATGGACAGGAACTACCAGTTCTTCTTCCATACACCCTCAGTAGTTCCCCAGTTCAGGCAATTGACTCGGTTCTTCGAAACCACGATCAGATTCTTCTCATTTTGCAGGACAATATTCACATGGAAAGAATTCTAATGAAACATCAAGCCGATCAACACCGTTCTGAGCGCACTTTTCAAGTAGGTGATATGGTTCTTCTTTGTCTATAGCCTTCCAAGCAGTCATCCCTAAAACTCAAAAGGCATCAGCTTGTCTCTCAATCTATCACAGAGGAACCACTCCTTCAGATTCCGCATCAATTTCCACATCTAAATCTTTGAGGACAAAACTTTTTCTAAGCGAGAGGGGATGTTAGGAACCCGTGTCAACCCTTCTCTTTAATTTGTTAGTATATTGTTGTTGGATGCATATGCTTTGTAAGTCGTCTCGTAGTATTTGTTGATCCATCGTTTGTATTAGCCCATGGTATTGACCCATAGTATTGGGCGTATATGCTTTGTAAGTCGTCTCGTAGTATTATATGTTCCATGGTATTGACCCACAGTATTGGGAATAGAATTAGTATATAAGTGTGTTTTGAGGCCAATGAAGGCACCATGAAGTTATTTGTATTGAGCTTGCTCAAAGGAGGTTGCCCCCTTGAAGTGGCCCGCGATCAATAAAATATTTTGTGATATAATATATCATGCATTTTATCAATTAATTGTTGTAGGTTCCTCACAATGCGCCCCCTATGAGCAGTCACTGAGGTATGGTTCACCTTACATGAGAATAAATCTTCCCTGTATTCATCATATTGCGTATCCAGAGAAGATCATGCTTCTTCTTCTCTTCTCAGACTACTTCTACATTCAGTATTGTAAGAATTCCATGGTTAGAGATTCTCTGTAAAGTCTGAGATCAAAATATATTCATTTGATGCTCAGTATTCCCTAATATAGAATTATTATTTTATTTTATATGTATATGAGCCATATTTTTCATCATAAGGAGAATTCAAGAGCCTTAGAGGCTGATTGTACTCACCTTTCACAAGACTAGCTCTCTATGCAATTTTTACTGACTAGTTTCTAGAAATTTGCAATCTACTAAGTTCTGTAAATACATTTACCTTTATGTAAGTTGCTGTAGGTGTCCATTTGTCTGAATAATCCATACCAACTCATAAATAATATATTCATGACCCTTTAGGACTTCTTGTGTTCATATTTATGAAGACTAGCTTATTGAGGACTTCTATTTGACTAGTCTTGTAGTTTGTTTAATTAAAAAGTCTATCTATGCTCAATTTTAGTTATGTCAGTCATTTTGGGTCTGTGAAAAATTTATTAATACCATCCCACCATTAGAATGAGAATTTTTGGTCTTATATGCCTATTTGGAGGAGCCTGGAAGAAAGCTAGTGGAGCAGTCCATCATAGGGCACTTTCTCATTTCCCCCCCAAACTCAGTCAAACTTTCCCTAAACCTCATAAATTCTTGTCCATAATCTATTTATGGGTTTGTTAACACCCAAAAAGTGCTCACTAGCTCATTTCCTTATTCACATGACCCATTTGTCCACTTTTCCACCATTTGAGCCTCTAAAGCCATCAAAAGGTCACCAAAAGACCATAATACACCATTTCCCCCCTCAAAATGTATATTTTTCCTCAAAAAACACAAAAAACCCTAAAAAAGGGTCAAGAATTCCCAAAAATATTAAAAGGGAATAAAAATATTAAAAATATTCAAAAAAGGAAAAAAGAGGGAAAAAGGTACCTAAACCATGTTGGTCAATACCATTGGTTTCCTCAAAACCATAATGGTATTTCCCACCACCAAAAGCTATAAAAAGGTGGTAGGGGCTCCTCACTTTCCATCCATCCATCCATCATCCTATCCTCACGCTGTCAAAATCTCTCCTGATATTTTTGGCCATTTTTAGCATCTTGGAGAAGAGACTATTGGAGCTTGAAGCTACTCACCCTTGGAGTTGCTCAACATCATATCCTCAACATTTGAGGTATCTTAATACAAAACATTCTTTTATTTCTTGTTCTTTCTATGAATCGTTTTTAGATTTATTTGTTATATGCACATGTTAGTTTAGATTTAGATTTAATTCATAATCGTTTTTGCTTTCTATATTGAAACTGCTATCACATTGTTGATAGGTGCCCGTTGCACAAAGCTTGGTTACAAAACTAAGCTAACAGTTTTTGGCGACTTCGTTGGCTTTGAATTATTAGATCTTGTTTTTTTGCTTTAGATCTTAGTTTTTGTTAGTTTTAATCAATTTAACTCATAGATCTACCATCCTAGACAGCAGATCCATTGCTGTTCTAGATTTTGGCCCTTTCTGTTGCCATTAACAGCCTGAAATTTCCATTTTCGGGTTCATTTTTTGGCGTCCATTTTTCGGCTTTTGCCTCGCGGCTTTTCACCTGACAGTCATGCGGCTCATCGTGACCTCGCGGCCTTTTTCCGCGTGGCACGCCGCGGCTTCACAGCCATTTTACGCGCTGCACATCACGGCTTCGCGGTCATTTGCTGCGCTGCACATCGCGACTGTGTGACTGAAACCTGCGTTGCACATCGCGGCTTCGTGGTCATTTGCTGCGCTACACATCGCAACTGCGTAGCCAAAAACCATGCTGCACATTGCGGCCGTTGCCCCAAAACCCGCGATGCTGTTATTTTGAATTCAGCCAATTTTTTAGAAAATATTTTTTGCTGTATTTTTTGCCCATTTAGCCTATTTTATAGCATTATTTTTTCTGCATTTTTACAGCCATACTAAATCTTTTCCTATTTATATATGCTCCATTAAAAAGTCTTTTTAAAAATTTTTAGTAATTGAAAGAAAGATTTTCTGCATTTTATTTAGATCATAGGTTTCACTGTTTATTTGCTCAATAGTTTGCCCAAGCAATTTTCTAAGAGATCCATTTATTTCTTGAAATATTTATGTTATTTGCTTCCCTTTAAATTATTTCAAAGATCCATTATTTTTGAATAGTTTTTTTCAAGCATTTACATTTCGAAAGCGCCTTTATTTTTTGCAAACTGGAAAAGTCTTATTTTTTCATTTGTAATCAATTGCCCAAGCGAGGAAAATCAATTTCAGTTTAATAAACACACTTGCACCCACTCTGCCACATTATTTAAACTAAGCCTTAAAATCTACCTTAACTCAACCAACTTTTTAACCCCACTTGGGGAGCACTTAAAAGAATCTTGTAGTTAGGTAGAATTGAGGGGATAGGTGTTCCAATAACATCCCTCAATTATTTACATTTGAGACATAGTGGTTGTCCTTTATGGTACCAAAATCCATTATAATTTTGACACAGTTATCAACCAATTTATCGGGAAGGCCTCTCCCTTAGGAGGGTTGAAGTAGCCAGATTGGTCCTGGAAGCCTGAGTGGAATACCGCAATCCATTCAGTAAGCGAAGGATACCTTTATGGGGGTACAACGATGATAGAACCAAACTGCAGATTCACCCAACCGAACGTGTCATGAACGGGGTATCCTAGTTGCCACTCTTTAGGATTGTCTACCCGGTGTCCCTCCCGGTAGGGGGATATCTAGTCGTTGATTCAACACGCTATATTGTCTGACTTGGATTTCATCACCTTGCAGAGAATATCGTTTGTTGACTCACAATACTTCTAGTTAGGTGTTTGCATGATACAATACCCACCTTTGGTCTAGTGAGCACCACTTTTTTCTAGAATCTGTTTGACTTTTGGTATTCTGACCATTTTGTTGGATCCCTCCACTTATTATAGCACATCTGTTATAATAAGTGATTTTGAGGTTGGTTGTTGGCCTGAGAGCCATTATTTTTTCACTCCCCTCTTGCACTCATTGTTGCACTAGGGTTTCAAGTTTTTTACATCACCACCTTCCACTGAAATTTTTATATATTTCTCACCATTGAGAATTTAAGACGATCCCGCCGTCTTCAGGGTGAACCCCCTCAATTCGATACACTTGAATCTACACATCATAGACGTAGAGCCTTATCCCTTGACTCGACACCTCATCGGCATAGAACACAGTCATCCGATTCTAATGCGCCTCACTCCACATCTGATTTCGAGGCTGAATCCGAACACCCTACTAAAATATCACCAACCAACCCCATGGCTTGATCACAATACGACCCCCTTTTCACCAGTGCTATTGGAGATACATCGACAAACCCCACTACTACTGTGCCACCCATGGTAACAAAAACCCTTTTATGCATGCCTAATATAGGGGCCACTCCACATTTAGGTATTCCCAACATAGGACTACCACCTATTATGGGTATGCCCAACATAGAAGTCACACCCCCTCTCATTACCACAACCCAGATCCCAGGAATTCCTGGCACTATTCCTAACCCCTCTGCAACCCATGTTGCACTTGGGAGTGCTGGCCCATCCCACACCACAACGGTTGGAGGACACATACCTTCAATACCTAGCATACCCTTAGGGGCCACTAGACCTCTACATAATGCCACCATTAACAGTTATGTCCCAGTCACTATGCCACACCCATCTGCTAGTTTACCATACATGGCTAGTCTGAACTTACCAGACCTATCCAGGTTAACCAACGATCCTATCAGGCACAAATCTACATGGCCACCTATCCCTACAAAGCTCCCCTTGGACATCCCCAATTTTGAAGGAAAACCTGGGGAAGATCCCCAAAACCACATAATGTCATTTCACCTATGGTGTTTATCTAACTCCATAGTGGATGACTCCATTAGACTAAGACTATTGCAACGAACCTTCACTGGATCTACAGCCAAGTGGTACATTGAACAACCACATGGGACCCACCATACATTTACGTCCCTCGCCTCCACTTTCCTTCAGTTTTTTTAGCTACCTGTACGCTATGATGCAGGAGTTGAAATACTGTTGTCTTGCAGACAAAACACAACTACCCACATCACTGACCATATCCACGAGTGGCGCAAGCGTTGTAGCCTCTGCAAGATAAAACTAGATGACCATATATTTTTGGATTGGTTTCTCAAATCAATCCTACCACTCATAGCCAAAGATGTAGCTTCCGAACGACGCCAATAAGAAGAAGAAGCTATCTTAAAAGATCAACAGTTTGACCTGATTTATGCCCAGTCAGGCTATCTCTACACCATCATAGCATACGCCCCACGAGGCGATTCTTCACGCGGTGATGCTTCGAGGGCATCACATGCCACTGATGGTATTATCGACAAAGTCATGACACAAAATAAACCTTTTAGCATGGTGAGCACCATAAATTCCCTAGACCTCTCTAGGGATACATCTAATTTTGGAGCGACTACTTCGTACGCTCCAACGAATCAGACTCATCACACTGATGGACCCTCTTGTCCACCACATTTCTACGGGAAAGCACCATCGACATATGTACCACCGACATACTATAACCAACCGACCACCCAGAACCCAATTCATTTACCGGCCCAACCAATGTATTACCCCTAGCAAGCTACACCAGCTAACCCAACACTTCCAATAGCTCAGGGTTACCAACAACCCCAGCAGGCAACCGGACCTCCTCCAACTCCCCCAACTTATTATCCACCGCAACCTGCTCCTGCACCTGCGGCACCCCAAAATCCTCCCACTACTCAAGGGAAAGTGTACACACAACACAATCAGCCCCAACACCAAAACAACCAACGCAACCAAGGCGGACAACAAAACCGCGGTAACAACCAACAACATAATCAAGGTCCACCACCACCCAATCCTCCAAATAATAACCATGCTGCTCCCCCCAACCAGAATCCTGATCATCATCCCAAGCAGGAGAAAAACAATAACCTGAGAACAAACCATCCATGTTCTATATGTCGATTCTATGGCCACTACACTCACAACTGCCCCCACTTAGAGAAAGCACGTAAGCTTTGGGCTGACGATGCCCAATGCTAGGGCCACGTTGGACAACCAGCTCCACTTAATCAACCGCAACCCATGATATTGCAAAACCCATTGCCAAACCAGGGAGTAGTAAATGCTCGCCCAATGGATCCCCCACAAGGATCTGCTGCACCTTAGCAACAAATCACCTATGCCGCAACTGATTATCAGCATACAGATTCAGGCACACAACATTTATTAATGACATCATCTAATGACGTCAACCTCTAGACTCGCAGGAATCAGTACGGCCCACCCCCAGAAAATCCTCCCACTGACGCATCCACCTCCCTTCCACCAGATCAACCACTACGCATACCAAATATGTCGTTGGATGGAGGACCTAAAATCCCTGGCATCCCTTTGCGAAGGATTAACAACAATCCTAATGCTCGCACAACATCCAATTATAACGTCATGAAAGATTTAACACAATCCCCCACTGTTATGTCTGCTTTAGAGGTATTGAAAACATGCCCTGCACAACGAAAACTACTACTATCTGCCATCGGAGGGGTAGAACCTAACGATACACATATGATGGCTTTCGACTTAGACCAAGCCGAACCTCGACTGCCATCAAATTTAGCCTTCCAAGTATCCGTAAACATTCGAAACCTTGTTGTGCATCGATGCATCATCGATGAAGGAGCTTCAACCTGCGTTATGTCCACTCTTGTGTGGCAGAAACTTGGCTCCCCCACTTTACAACCATCCACCACAGCATTACGAGCTTACGACGGGCGCTCAGCTCAACCACAAGGCCTCTTAGCGAACGTACCCATAGAACTAGGCGGCAACTTAGTTCTCATCGGCATCGAAGTGATCAATGCCCAACTTGACTACAACCTCCTTCTTGGACATAGCTATATGTACAAAATGAAAGCTGTTCCGCCTCATGATGTTCCCACATGAAGGACACGTTATCAAGATTGATCAACTCACATATTATGATCCTAACTCCCCCGCGGCCCCTCAAAATGTACTACCAATGATTGAACAAACCGTTCAAACTGCACCGACATCATTTGTCTCATCAATTGGTCCTGGAATCTACACCGAGTCACCTATGACTTCCACATTTCCATCGATCCCACCACCTTTACCAATAACAGAACATCTGATTTGTGCACCCTGTCACACACCACACATCAGCCCTCGTCACTACCACAAACACCCACAGTGCCTACTCATATCGGAAAAACGCCAATCCATACTATCCCATTCTTGTTCCCATTTTCCGGAGTTGTCGATCACCAATAATGGCTACACTCAACCTTCCTGGTTTAACATTAGGACTTCCGGTATGGTACTTACCTACTCCAAGCCCCCCGCCGACTCCGAGTGTTATTCTACAACCGATACAACCTATCCCTACTACCAACCACTCACCCCCTCCTGTCACTCATCTGCAAAACAGACCAACCCCAATAGTGACTACGGCATCAACGTCTAGAAATGCCCCACCTCCATTACGAAACACAGGGGGCAGAGGCCCACAAACTTATAACACTGGACCCATAACTCGCACCCCCCCAGCTACCCCCAACTATTTGCATTCCCCCTAAGTTCTCGTTGTGTGACGACGTAGGCCATGCCACTCATCAATGTCCACAATTACCTGCACTCCAAGAACACATGAATATGTTGGGTGACGACACTGGAATTCCAGTGATTAGATTTGAGCCACCTCCTCGACCTCGCGACAAAACACTTCGCACTAACCACCCTTGTGCGATATGCGGCATTTATGGCCATTATTCACACCACATCCCTGATCTCCCAGATTATAGAGCAGCTTTATACGAGATGAACAATGCCGACTTAGAGATATCTCCTCCCCTCATCGAGGAGATCTACCCTCCGAAATCATCTTCTTCGGAAGAAATCAATACCATCTATATGATTTCAACCACATACAAACCTGAACCAGTTGATTTATGGTCTGATTACTTTCGTACTGATGAGCAAATTCTAGAAACTCTCACTGCACCAGACTACCCTTGGGACGATATGCACCATCGATCATACTTCCTCCCTGAGGCATCTACATCCACTGCAGAAAACCAACTATCAGTCGAATCAAAAGATTTTCTACCAACTAAGGTTGATTGGTTCAAAGACCCCATCCCAGCACCAGATGCCTTTGAAGAGGGGAATATGTCCAACATTTCCCCTATTATACAAATTGACATTTCCACCACACCTGGAAAACCTGAGCTCATCTCGCTAGGCGCATCATGCACTCAAGCGAAGACTCAGGCATATAAGAAACTCTTCCAAGAGTTTCGTGATGTCTTCGCCTGGTCTTACACCGAGATGCCTGGCGTCGATCCTAACATTGTGGAACATCACATCGACACTTGGCCCAATGTGCCTCCTGTCCGAAAGAAACAATGCCCAATTCACCCGTCTAAGATCCCAGCTGTTAAGGCTAAGATTGAGAAACTCCAAAAAGCAGGATTCATATATCCTATTGCCTGCACCACCTGGGTTTCAAACCCAGTGCTAGTAAACAAGAAAGTGGGCACCATACGCGTTTGTACTGATTTCCAAGACCTCAACCTCGCTTGTCCCAAAGACAACTTCCCCACACCATTCATTGACCAACTAATCAATGAATGTGCGGGGCATGAGGTTCTTTCTTTTATGGACGGTTTCTCTAGATATAACCAAATCAAAATCCGTAAAGAAGATCAATACAAGATTGCTTTCACTACCCCATGGGGTACCTTCACCTATTGCATCATGCCTTTCGGTCTCAAGAATGCTGGAGCCACTTTCCAATGCGCCATGACTTATTGCTTCCACGATCTACATAGAATCATAAAGGTTTATCTAGAGGACCTCACCGCTCGATCTAAGAAACGATCTGACCATTTAGACGACCTTCGACAAGTTTTCTTGCGTTGTCGAAAATACAACATCCGCTTGAACCCACTCAAGTGTGTCTTTTGCGTTACAGTAGGTCGCCTGCTGGGGTTTGTCATTTCAGAAAAAGGCATCACTGTAGACCCCTTGAAATTCCAAGCCATTATAGACTTACCGTCACCCCGTACATTAAGACAACTTCAAAGCCTTCAAGGGAGGTCCAACTTCCTCCGTCGCTTTGTCCCTAACTATGCCACAACGGTCCACGATTTCCTTCGACTACTATGTCTGCATACCTGTTTCATGTGGGACCAACAAGTAGAATCAACTTTCACTGACTTAAAGAGAGCACTCACGAATGCCCCGTTAATCTCTCCTCCAGAATTCACAAAAGATTTCACCCTCTATGTTTCAGCATCTGAATATGCCATATATGGAGTACTTGTCCAAGAAGATATTGCTCTCCAAGAGCGTTTCATCTACTATGTGAGCCAAACCTTGTCAGGACCACCCCTCGGCTACCCACATGAAGAGAAGATGACCCTCGTCGTCGTCTTTTCAGTACAAAAGCTGCGACATTACATTCTCCTCAGCCACACCATGGTTGTAGCCAATTCCAATCCAATGGTTTACCTCTTGACACGTCGCCTCTTTCAAGGCTGCGTAGCTAAATGGGTGATTATCCTGCAAGAATACGACCTAACTTTCAAAACCCCAAAGAGCACCAAGGCCCTAGTACTCGCTCAACTCATCACAGATCTCCCATCCTCTTTGTCATCACCCGCTATCCAAATGGACCTCATTGACGACCACATTTTCATCATTTCCTCCGACAACCCATGGTACGACGACATCTTAATCTACCTCCACACACAAAAATTTTGACCCAACATCGATCGTGACGGACGCCGTCGCATACGACACCATGCCCCCCGATATCTCCTATTAGGCGATGTACTTTATCGATGCGACGTCGATACCATCTTACGACGCTGCCTTTCTCATGATGAAGCAGAACAAGTCCTTAATGAATGCCATAGCGGTGCCTGTGGAGGCCATTTCTACGGCATGGCCACTGCCCAAAAGATCATCCACGCAGGTTACTTTTGGCCCTCATTATTTACTGATTGCATCACCACAGTCAAACATTGTCAAAACTGCCAACTTTTTTCCCCCAAGGCAAGAACCCCACCTGTCCCCCTTCATCCAGTCATCACTGACAGACCATTTTGCAAATGGGCCATCGACTTCCTAGATTACAATCCCACGTCAGCCGGCAGTCATAAACACATCATTGTGGCCGTAGATTATTTCACCAAGTGGGCGAAAGCCATGCCAACTTGCAATTGCAAAGCCGACACCGCAACACGTTTTTTCCTCAGCCATGTTATTGCTCATTTTGGAGTGCCAAAGCAACTCGTCTCAGACCACAACTCTCACTTTGAAGATGTCGTTTGGAGAGAATTATCACCCTACTGAAATTTGAACACCATTTATCCTCCGCCTACTACCCCCAAGGGAATGGCCAAGTCGAAGCGATTAACAAAATTTTGAAGACCATCCTCCAGCGCACTGTTGACAAACACAAATCAAATTGGCATCACATGCTCTTTCCGACACTATGGGCATACCGCATGTCAACCAAAACCGCCACCGGTTTTACCCCTTTCCATCTAGTTCACGGTGTCGAATCCGTCCTCCCCATTGAGTGCCAAATCCCAGCCCTACATATGGCCGTTGAACTCCTACCGGACACTTCCCCAATTGAGCAACGCTTACTACTTTTGGAGCAAGCCGATGAAGATTGGCGCATAGCCCTCCAAACCATGGAAGCAACCAAGAACCGATCCAAACTGAGTTACGACAAACATGTCCACCCAAGAACCTTTACTGAAGGGGACCTTGTCCTCGCCTATGATCAAGCTCATGACAAAACCAGAAAAGGAAAGTTTTTGTCCATGTGGCAAGGCCCATACATTATACATACCTGCCTCGGACAGGGGACATACATTTTGACCAATTCAGAAGGAAACCCCCTATGCAACCCACGCAACGGGTTGTACCTCAAGCGATTTTACCCATAGAAAATCTGATGGACACCACCATCCATAATTGTATAGTCTCATTTTGTTTTTTACAAAAAATACAAAAACCTAAAAATTTGTTTTTCCTGCATGACCACAGATGGATCCTGTTCCACTTTTCTACATTGGTTCTGCTGATGGTGCAAGCCGTTGGTCCCCCAATCTCACCTCCACATCTTGGGTAATATATTCCTCTTCACATGAGTTGATCCACATCGATGGAGTGTGCATAGGAGCCGCCACCAACAACCAAGCTGAATATGACGCCGTGACCGGCCTCCTGGCCGCTGCTCTCCAAATGAGCATAAGTCACCTTAATGTTTTCTTGGACTCACAGCTCCTTGTTTCCCAACTCAACAATGATTACTAGGTACGTGATCCCTATCTTTTCAGAAATTCTTGCGCACTAAACAAATGGTTCGATAGTTTGAATCCATTTCATTCACACATGTCCCAAGGAATCTCAATAGTGTAGTAGACCATATGGCCAACAACATTCTTGATTGGCACACCAATCCAACCATGTAGTAAATACAAAAGGTGCATCCATGTGCATAACATGTGCCTCCACGGGCATACAGAAAATCATACATGCCTCCACGGGCAAACAAATAGACAATAAATGCATCCATGTGCATACACGACTATATACCAAAACACACACACACACACACACACACACACACATATATAATCATATAGTCAACATGTCATAGGTGCCCTTAGCACCCAATATACAAAAATACATAAGCCGTACAAAAAGGTACTTCCCCATATGCTCATCAGCATTTGGGGGCAGATACAAGATCATCTAATCATCATGCTCTCCGGGCTCCTCTAGCACCACCTCCGTAGGCCCCGTCGGATCATGCCGATCCCGAACCCTCCTCTCCGCCGACCCCACTAGATCATCCCGCACTTGAATCCTCCCCTCCACCGGCCCTGCCGGATCATGCAGAGCCCCATCCCTCCACTCAGCCATCACCAATGTTGCTTTGAGCAGGATAGATCGCCACTCACGAGGCGCATCGAAACAACGCTCGACGACATTCCGATCCAAGTCCCTCCACCCATCCTTTGGCACTCCTTCCAGGATCATGTCCAGTGTCTCTCATACGACCTCAACGGAATCATCTTGAGGCCCAACTCCTCGACCGCGAGTCCCAACTCCTCGAGCATGAGGAGGCGGTACCGCTATAGGAGGAGGAATCCTTGGAGTAGACTTCAGCATGACTGATGTTTGAAACATAAATGGACCCAGTACCATGTGCATAGAACTCAGAATCTGGCCTTGATGCTGTTTTCCTTTCTGCTGCACACTCCCTAGTACATTTTTCAAATCCAAAAGTGTTCTCCTATAAAACTCTGGGTGGGTTATTCAATGACCAGTTCTAGTTCCTTCTTCACTAGTTTTGAGAACTAGTTACTGCTTGTAAAATTTCTGCTTATGTATTTGAGATAATATCATCTTATATCAGATCAGGGATACTACAGTCATATTAGAGCACTTTCCTTGGCTCATCCCATGGAAAGTAATTTTCAATGGAAGATATCTCATATTTATTTTCAAGTTGCAATTGTGGAACTATTTGCAATCATGGAAGATGAATACATTGAGTTGTATGAGGGAGAAGAAATCATTTACATTGTTGGAGGATTACCAAGAGATGAGAATGGTTACATTTGTGACCATATGTACATATATGAATGGGCTGAACCACTGATGGATAATCCTAAGAAGGATTTAGCAAGAGGATATCTGCAAGTAATAATTTTCCCGACCACTACCAGGAGTATCTTGCTTTGGGAGAAGAGATTGGTAAGGCCATTTCATTCAAATATTAATTTTATTCCATATTTGTATTCAATATCCAGGATGAATATTTGGATTCAATAGAGAGAAGAAAACCACCCATGGAGGAACTAAGTTGTTATGCCTCTGTGAGTAAAGAAGAAGGACGAAAAAATCAGCCAACTGCATATTCTAGCATCATGAGATTGTTTGGGTTTTATTCAAGAAGATCTTCCAAAGAATTTAAGTATGAAGAAGCCACCACAAGTTCTGCTAGGGATCCTCCAATTATGGATCAGAGAGTAGATACTAATGGGTTCCAATAAGAGGCATGTGCTAATGGTTTCTCAAGTCCTGAAGAAGCATCTACTGATTGATGTTGTGATGAGGTACCTATTTATGGGTGCCTAAGTTTTGAGGAGACATTTATTGATGGATGTCCATATATCTATGTTGGTGACATAGAGATACCACTTGATGAGGTTGCTGCAAGCATAAGTTCCCTTAAGCTTGAATATGAAGAGCTTGTAGTAACAGAAGTTATTCCAGAGTCATATTTTCAGCCATCATGAACATATTTTTGCATTCTAGGATTCACCCCTTTAAAATATTCTTTATAAAAACCAACGCTTTTCAAACTTCAAACTTGAGAATTAGAGGCAATATTTTCAAATACCACCTTATTCCTCATATCCTAGATTTCCCAACAAACAAAGATAGGTAATAACTTATGGTGGAAGACCATAAGTCTCCACTATCTGAAATTTTCATGAACATTAACTAAACCCCAAGTTTGAAAAATATGCAAATATTCACTCACCTAATACCCAAGTCTGTTACTAAAACTGCAGAAGATAAATAGATGATATATTGATTCATAGTCCTACTTACATAAAGCACATATACTAGGACCATGCCAACCCCGATGAAGCAAATTGTCCCAACTTAACAAACAATCTTGTAAACAACAAAAAAAAACACTTTAGTTTCATGGGAAGATACCATTTCCGTAATTTAACATACCACCATTTTTTTTCAGCCAACACCTGAGAGGAAACAATTGATTCATAAGCATCTTTTGCACTTACTTTCCTTGTATTCTTGTTCCATCTCCACACCAGTATATCAACTACTTCACTCAATCTAATACCATCTCTATTCAGGGTCATATTATAGTTGTCCCATTCAACTGCCCAATGACCCTACATGCCCAAATATTCAGATTGAAGCCAATAACATCCATTTTGACTTAACCATTGCAGTCTTCGAATATGAGCTAGAGTGACAAAACCAAATCTATCCAAATAGTCCATCACAAACTGAGATAGCAAATAAATACCATTATCACCAATAAAAGGGTCAATACCAACTAGAATGATTTTACCATTTCCAACTTGCCATGAAATCCAACTATTGATCCATTGAAAGATCCTAATGAAACCGTTCCATATAATTGACACCCCACCAATATATTTTTTAGTAGATCTAAACCATTGCATGACATATTTACCCTGAGATACTTGGCCTTAAGTACCTTACTCCATAAACTGCCATAAAAAATACCACGCCACAAGATTTTCATACAGAGTGCCATTTAAACCATTTCAAATTTTTGATATCCTATCCTCCCAGGGATTTAGGCATAACCAATATTTCCCAAGACATTAGATGATACTTATGATCTTTACCTGATCCCACCCACAAAAATGAAACATATTTTTCCTGGTGAGATTAATGATGGATTGAGAAACTTTAACTAAAGAAAACCAATATACATGAATACCCATCAACAACGCACGGAGCAAAGTGAGTCTACCTCCCAAGGATAAATATCTAGAGGCCCAATTCCCTATTATTTTATAAATTTTCTTCACCAACCAAATCCGATATTTAGATTTATAATTATTTGGCTTCAACATATATCCAAGGTGTTTAAACCGTGAATCAATATTTTCCATTTAAAAGGAAAATATGAACTAATCTGAGATAATATATCTTCAATAGCTCCGTGTTAGTAGAAAGTAGAATTTTCCATACTCAACTCCATACCTGTGGAAGAAAAGAACATAGAAGTAATCTCATAAAAAGTGTTCCACTCATCCAAAGAACCCTTTCCAAATAAAACAATGTCATCTACAAATAGCAAATGTGTGATTTGTAAGGAAAATGAGATTTTAATGCCGAATAATCTTCCCTTCAATTTTGCCTCAACAATCATCTTGCTAAGTCATTCAATAACCAATAAGAAGAGAAGGGGAGAGAGGGGGAACCTTGTCAAAGGCCTCTAGAGCTATTAAAAACTATTGTAGGGGAACCATTGACAAGCACAACAAGGCAAGCTGAAGAAGCATAAGCCAGAATCCAGTTTGTAACCTCTAGTGGAAGCCCTATATGCAAGAGGATAAGCCTAAGAAAATCCCAGTTAACCTTGTCATAAGCTATAGCAAGGTCCATTTTCATGATTAATGCATTAATATTTTTAACCTTCACTAAATGAAGGCACTCTTGAGAGACCCCAATAACATCCAAAATTTGCCTATTGGCAAGAAAACCAATTTTTTCCTTGGAGACTACCTTTGACAATTTAGGCTTGATTCTATTTGCAATAATTTTTCGTTGCCAATTTATAGACCAAGTTACAAAGAGAAATGGGTCTAAAATCTAAGAGAAATAAAGGTGGAGTTTAGAGCTCCAAACATATACCCTTGAGTTCTAGATATCTCAACCACAACTAAAATTTCAGTTCCAATGATATCGAAAAAAGTGGAAAAGAGTGCAACTAGCCAACCATCTAGCCTAGGACTCTTATCTTTGGAAAACTTGGATAAAATACCTTCCACTTCCTCTAAATTAACTGGTTTTCCAATCTACATACCTTCCTCTTTGGTAAAAAAAGTTGGGTAATGTCTAAACACCTTCATTTGAGCTCCAATATTTGATAAACCAATATCCTTAAAGTGATTATTAAAGAAAGTAGTAGCAAAGTTCTCTTGATCACATTGAGAAGTGACCCAATTCCCCTCAACAATTTGGATGTCCCAAATAACATTAATGTTTTTTTTGTAGCTCCCATATTTGTGAAAAAAATTGGAATTGTTATCACCGTGAGAAATCCATAAATCCATTCTTTTTAACCACCAAGCCTCTTCATCTAATTTCAACATATGATCCTTTTTTCTTTCAAGATCAAGAATAATAGACCTCTTCTCCTGAGAGAGATTACCAATCATATTACCAACAATAATGTTGTTGATTTTTTCTTCAATTTCACAAAGTGTCTTTTTATACTGGTCCTCATTAAGCCTAATCCAGTTCACATCTATAATCTTCAGATTTTTTAGTTTGAAATTCAATTAATCCATATCATTCAATCCACCTGGAAGATCCATATTAATCCATGAAGCTCTGGCCATCGAACAAAATTCTTTGTCCTTAAGCCAGGTTTGATTAAATTTAAAAGGGAACTTTGAAGAAACATAATCCCCATCCAGTTGTAAAGAGATAGGAATATGATCAGATATAGTAGATTGAATAGTCCGGGATCTATATCTTAAACAAGATCTAGATAAGGAATCAGGCACAAAGAATCTATCAATCCTTTTACCAATACCATCCACACCCTATCTTTTATTTTTCCAGGTAGGAAACGGTTTGTTCGGGACACCATCCACTAAATTCTACCTCAGAAAAAAGATTTTGGAAAAACTCTAATAAAGGATCTATAGGGATCTGCATACCCCAACTTTCATTTGAATGCAAATTTAAATTGAGATCACTAGAAATAATCCAATTATGGTCATTGAGAAGCCAACTCGACTCAACTTTTTCCCAAAATGACCTCCTATCTTTATAAGGAGCATAGCAATTCAATAACTTGATCCCTTGTTCAAAACCTTTGACTTTTCCTTCAAGCAAAATACCAACACAAGTTTTAAATGGTGATCCGGATTTTATGAGCAGAACGAAATGAATACAGATTATTATCAGATGCTTAACACAAAATAACAGAGATACAGTAAAACTAGTTTTCTATTCAATAAGGAAATAAGCTAAAACTGTAAAATGCAGCGGAAAACAAGCTTGTTGGAATGGTGGCGGCTTATCTCTGAGAAGAGATGTGACGGCTGCGCTCATTTCACAAGAAGATGGTTACAATGAGGCTCTCAAGTTATTTTACAATAAACAGGAATGTCAAAAACCCTAGACATCCAAAAACCTAACCCTAGGAGATGAAGCGCCAAAAGTCATGTGGACCTCGTTTGGGTAAGTTAGTACATCAACTTCCTGGGGTCGTAACTTTTGCATACGATCTCTGTTTGGGGTGCTTGGTAGCCCGTTGGAAAGGTCTATCCGAGATTTACAACTTTTGACTGGGCCCAAATATAGCATAGCTATTTGGCCCCCCAAATCGCCAAAAAAGGTCGTTTAGGGACTCAAAACGGCCCCGGAAGTTCAGGACCCGAAAAACTGCTAAAATTAGTACATTACTAAAATTGCCAGAAAACTATTTTGAGCCAGTTGGAAAGGTGGGTGGCCACCGATATCCACCTGGATCAATCCTCCCTCCTTAGGAAGCAATGGTCTCCATTGCGGTGAGTTCCCCCATCAGATGAGGAAATTTCTGCTGAATTTGGCCCCGGGTGACCCGACAACTCGATAAAGCTGGATCCTTTGATGTCGAGTGCCCTTGATCTATGTGTCTGCAATATGATCATTGGATGCTTGTTGTAGGCAATCAGGGTTTAGCTCTGTTGGTGTCAACTTCTCTGCTATCTCTGAGGTGTCTAATAATGGTGGAAAATATGGTCGAAGGAGAGCCACGTTGAAGACTGGATGCAGACCAAGGAAGGGGGGAATGTTGAGCTCAAAAGCATTGTCACCCACTGCCTTGGTGATGGTGTATGGCCCATAATGGAGTGGGCGAAGCTTTCGATGGGGCCCTGTAAAGCGTTCTTTCTGCAAATGCAACCAAACTTTGTCGCCCACCTGAAACTTATGTGGCACTCGATGTTGATCATGGCGCTGCTTGTAGTTGGCATTAGACTTCTATAGAATATCCTGAACCTATTGGCGGATATGCTGGATCCATTCAATGAACCAGGCGGCTTTGTCAGCTTCTGGGTACGATTCGGCCGAGGTGGTTGCAAGGGGAAGTGCAACATCCATGGGGCCCAATGGTTGGAATCCCAATCCCACCTGAAAGGGGCTGTGGCCAGTTGAGCTATGCAGGGCTCGATTGTAGCTATGTTGGACATAGCGAAGACTCTCATCCCATGTGTGGGGGTGTGTTGAATTGTACATGCGCAGGATATGTACGACCATCCGGTTGACAACCTCGGTTTGGCCATCGGTTTGGGGGTGGAAGGCAGTGGATTTGGTGAGCTTGGTATCCGGCAGTGACCAGAGGCTCGACCAGAATGAGCTGAGGAACCGATTGTCACGGTCTGAGATAATGGTCTGTGGGATCCCAAAATGTACCCATACTCGTTCAAAGAAGAGCTTGGCAGTGGCTTCTGCTGTGATGTTCTTCTTGCAGGTGGCTAGAATCGCCATTTTGGAAAAGCGATCAACAACCACAAAAACACATTCGTTTCCCCTATTGGTGGACGGGAGGCCCGATATGTAGTCCATTGAGATGGATTCCCATGGCCTTTCAAGAGTAGGCATAGGGGTGTATAGGCCCTGTTTCTTAGTGGTCGGTTTGGCAATAGCGCAAGCAGTGCAGGACCTGATATACTTGCCGACATCCTGTCGAAGTTTCGGCCAGTAGAAATGTTTCTGCAGCACTGCCACTATCTTTTCGACGCCAAAGTGTCCTGCCACCCGACTGTAGTGAGCTTTCCAACTCAGCTTCACGTGCTTGCTTGATGGAACACAGAGATGGCCCAAATGACACAACACCCATCTTGAAGATGGAAATTCGCAACCACTGAGTTGGTGCCCAACATTTGATAGGTGGTGGAGGAGTCAGGGTCTGTCTCGTAGAGGTGGGGCCATCCGGAGGTCTCATGGCCGTAAGAGTCTGGCACCGTGGTGAGTGCCGCGATTGGAGGTCGACAAGGCAGTCAGCAACTCTGTTGGTACTCCCTATTTTATATTTGATGTTGAGGTGGAACTATTGTAAATATGTTGACCACTTTTGATGGCGGTCATTCTACAACTTTCCTTGGGTCTGCATGAACTGTAGTGGCTTGTGATCAGTGTGGATGACTGTCTCCTTCCCAAGAATGTAATGTCTCCACTGGCGGCAGGCTTGTACAATGGAGTACATTTATTTGTCATAGGTAGGGTACTTACGGATAGCATCTGATAGTGTCTCACTATGATATGCCACTGGGTGGCCGCGTTGAGTGAGAACGACACCCACAGCATAATCTGAAGCATTTGTCTCGATCTCAAAGGGATGTTGCAGGTCCGGTAATGAGAGTACCGACGATGAGCACAAACGCTTCTTCAAGTCATCGAAGGCTTGTTGTTGAGACAGGCCCCACACAAATTTTTCCTTACCACCACCCCTGGTCACTTGGCTAAGGGCCCATGCGATATGAGAGAATCCCAAAATGAACCGGCGATAGAAATTGGCAAGGACCAAGAAGCTCCAAAGTTCAGTGAGTGTGGTTGGGGCTGGCTAGTCACGGATGACCTAGATCTTGGTTGGATCCACATGCACACCATGTCGATCAACGATGTAGCCTAGGTAATGGACCCTGTCCATGCCGAAGGATCATTTTTCCAAGTTTGCATATAGTTTGTGCTGCCACAGGGTGTGCAAAACCCGTTGAATATGCTGCAAGTGTTCCTCCCAAGTCTTGTTGTAGATGAGGATGACATCTAGATACACCACTACAAAAGCAATGGTGAAATGTCGTAGGATATCGTCCATCATCCTCATAAACATTGCTGGAGCATTTGTCAAACCAAAAGGCATGACCAGCCATTCAAAAAGACCTTCTTTTGACTTGAAGGCAGTCTTCCATACGTCTATCTGTTCTATTGGGACCTGGTGGTAGCCAAACTTTAGATCAATCTTACTGAAGTATTTGGCCACCGTGAGCTGATCAAGGAGGTCGTCGATTTGGGGAATCGAGTACCGGTTGTGGGCTGTGATTTTATTTAGGGCCCAATAATCAATGCAGAGTCGCCAGGTCCCATCTTTTTTCTGCACCAACATGATTGGGATTCCACAAGGTGATGAGTTGGGATGGATGTGCCCCTTGTGGAGCAATTTTTGGATTTGCCTCTTTATCTCCTCATTTTCCAACAGAGAGCGACGATAGACTCATATACAACATGACGTTTCCATAAATAAGTTTGGCCCAAAAGAACATCTGAAACTTCGAGAGGAGCAACATCACACAATACCTCGTCCTTGAAGGGCTTGATGCCGTATGACAGTCGACACTGTTGGCTGACGCGGAGATCGCTTCCTTTGCAGAGCCATCCAATGGTGTAGGGTTGTGGGTGCGGCGTTGTCGGCAGGGCCAGGTGCTTGACGACCTCTGCTGAGATGAGGTTCTTCTCGCTACTATTAGGACTCAGAAATGTCGTATTTTCATCCACCTTTCCCTTCACTATTCCTTACATTTCATCGCCCTATTAAACCTTGGTCATATCATTTTCATAAATACATTTGGGTTTCACATTATTATTTTCCACTTTATTCATTTTAGTATTAAAAGTGAATTTATGATTAAATATTAGAAAATATACATGTTTTCATATATATCTCAATTATGTGTGAGCTTTGTAATGTGTAGGAATATGTGAACAATTAATTCAAAGAGACTTCTCGAATATCTCTTACACCATTCCAAAGGAGATAGTTATTCAAGCCTATTCTCAAGGAGAAGATCATGGAATATTTGGTTGGCATATCTTATCTAGGATTCATGAGAGACATGTGGAGGATTTGAAGGAACCATATCTTGTAATAATAGGAAAGTGGTTGAGAGTAGTTGAGAGAATAGTGGATCTGTAATTAATGCATTCTTATCTTTTTCTTAAGGACTCTCATGTATAAAGGAGAGTGCTCCCTCTCCATTCGATTAAGTTGGATTAAGTTAGATTAAGCTTGTAAGAAGGTTGTAAGGGGGATTATGTACTTGTTAGATTAGTCTATGATTTGTGATTCTTAATGTGATTCAAGCTTTCATTGCTATGCTTTCATGTTTGTCATTTAACTATTGATTTGTGGATGTGAGCTCACATATGTCATTGTTGTTAACTCTTCACATGTTGTATTTCCCTTACGCAATTTTGATGCTTTCCTAGTTAGTGTTTCAATGCTTTCCTAGATTAATTTGATTTCAGAAAATTAGATTAAGTTAGATTAGATCTACTTCAGTCCTGCTCAAACAGTGCACGTGCTTCGTCAGTTTACGTACCCCGGGTTGACAAGTAAATAGTTGGGCAACTGTACTGCAACGTAATTATTACGACATATATTTTGCCTAACATTTTGGCACCATTGCCGAGGAAGCACAAGGGATTGAGGTATCAATTTCCTTTTTATGCAAGAGTGATAGGGTGTGTTTCAATTTCTGCAAATTAGCGTAAATTTCAATTTCTGCAATTTAGTGTAAATTTCAATTTCTGCAAATTAGCATAAATTTCAATTTCTGCAATTTAGTGTAAATTTCAATTTCTGCAAATTAGCGTAAATTTCAATTTCTGCAATTTAGAGTAAATTTCAATTTCTGCAAGTGTGACTTTCAATTTCTGCAAATTAGCGTAAATTTCACTTTCTGCAAGCATGTTTATGCAATTTCAACTGTGAAGAGGTTTTCATGTGTTTCAGCAAGAGTGTTTTGTTTTCAGTAAGAGTGATTTTTAGATTTTGATTTGGGTGCTGTAAGAATCCCTTTTACAATATGGTTTAACCATGAGTATCAACTTGGAACAACTCACTCAGATCCTTGCAAAAGTCAGGATCTCCTCCTCTCATGAGGAAGAGATCTTGACAGCGGCCGAGAGCTTAATTACTCCTCCACCAATGAATGCGAATTCTTATGCATCAGAACAGGAAATAGAGGAAGATAATGAGGAGCTGCAACATGATCTGAGTGAGGTGAATTGCGCTTATGAAAGTCTTATCGAACAATGGTTTCAAGCACGCACTAGGTTAGACGCATTTAGTTTTTATTTTGTTAATTTAGTGTTTCAGCAAATTTCCGATTATTATTATTTGCGAACTTGAAAGAGAACATATTGTTGTTACTGTTACATGCCTGGCTACATTGGATAGTTGACTACACTGAACATAAATCTAAATTTTAATTAGCATAGAATAGGTAGATTTTTAGTTTTTTTTAGTTTTCAATAAGTATGCTCTCCTCGCACTTCATGCGATCGCAAGGATCAGAAAGTAGGATGCCTTTAAATTTTTCAGGAATGAATCACTCACTGTTTTGCAAACATGCCTAGTTGATTTCATTTTCAATTTGTAAAACAGTTTATTGCTTTTATTTTTTTTTAAGTTTATGTGTTCTGCAAGATAAATAAATCAAGGAGAGAAAAAAAATTATCTCGGAGCTCCCACGTTGGATCTGCAAATAATAGCTGCAACTCTATGCTGTGCAAATTGATCTAATTGTGTTTTCTGGCCTTCATCAGAAACCTGCAACAAACATTAAATATATATATATATCAAAATAAAATAAAAAATCTTCTTGCCCACGCCCAACCCGCACATGTCATTGTCTCGGAATTGCTTCTGTTGTCATGACTTCCCTTTGACCTTTCACCTAGATTTAAATCTGCAACAAAACATAGACAATTAGATCTGAAATATTTCGGGTCGCAATTTGATAAGCAAAAATTTTTATGGCCTCGTTTAGCATCTATTGTTTTGTGATCTCAGGCTAGAAGTTTTCGGAGATGTGTAGCTAACTTTCTTAAAAAAAACAAAAAAAAAACATTATTTTCCCACTCTGAACACCATTTTCAGACACACAGGAATAAAGGTAGCTCACATGAAAAAAATAGTGGTGGTTTGTATGTGCAAATGAGACGTTATTAGAGTCTATTCCCTTTTTGAGGTTGATGGATCTGTTCTCCTCCTACCTATTCCTATCTCTAATCAACCACAAGTCCAGTGTACACAAGCTTCGGCATGTCTTTCAACGGACGATGCACCTGCAACATATTATTTTTTTCTAATTTGCGGTCAACCATTGAACTAAACGCATGAATATTTGTTGGCACTGTCTATAGATTTAGAAAAAATATGATCTGATTAGAACGTATCCTCTCTCTCCATAGGGACACTCTGATTTCCCGAATCTATTTTGGAGATTCTGTGTTCAATCTATATGCAATATGTCTTCTTTTAGATGGAGACGTTTTCAACTGTCAAACAAACCAGTAACAGATTGGCAATAAATAGAGGTCAAAGATAGTGATCTTTCCAACCTCTACACAAACTACTGCATGCAACTTTCAAGCGATTGACGAGTTTAGGTTTGTACGAGCAAACTCCGGTTTCCTGGGCCGACTTTGGCATTTATGGTTTTTTGGTTACGACACCACATGCATATCATTTTTGCTATGTAGCACGGGAACCGCTTCCCGCTTTTAGGAAACTCATTCCCGGAGTTCCGACGTTCCAGGGAACTTGGGAACTTGTAGGAAACTTTCCCAATCCAGCGGAAACCATTCCGGATGGTTGGGAACTTGCTGGGAACTTTTACCCTCTAAAATCAGAAACTTGGGGACTTTTTCTTGCGCGTTTCCTTCATCGGGAGCTTCCCCGCATTCATGATCGCCACATCAGTTGTTAACGACATTCCTATTTCCTCGCGACCATACATATACATGGCTGACTCACAATTTTTTCTTTAGAAAACTAAGTTGCAGTAAAGTCTATTTCGTGCTATCTTGTCGAGACTCAAGTTGGTGCATTGATCTCTATCTATTGCCCGTGCTAGAGTATTCACTTGTCCCTACATTGAATTGGAGTTACGCTAATCAATAATAAATGTAAATCAGTTTCGACTTTTTATATACTAAATAAAAGAAAGTAAATTTATATATTTTACTATTTACTTTATGAATTAAAAAAATAAACTTTTAATTAAATTGGAAATTGTTTTAAATCTTACTCTTAAACTAAATTCATATATTACATTTGAAAAAATTATCTTGATTTTTATTTTATATTAATTTAAATTTGATTATTCATACACTTTTGCAAATACCTTAGCATAAAGTGTCTTATAAACATATAATATTCTAATACATTTTAATCATAATTGACACAAAACTGAAAACTTTATACATATAGCCACAAATATAGGGACTATAACTTCTAAAAATCCCCCGTTTAAAAAAAGACTACCTTATATAATCAATGATGTGGATGGTAATCTTGATTTTATTGTCATTTCCATCCGCTAAGAGGTTCTAGTTACAACCCTAATATAAGGGATAAGCTAAGTAATCTCGGTTGTGTTAATGTTTATTTTATTCTCTATGTTTTTTAAATTATTTTATTTTTATATTTTCTATATTTTTTAATATATATTATTGCCGTTCCCAACCTGTCGTTTCTTGCAAATTTGGGGGAAACTTCTACACGTAACTGTACCCACGTTCCCTACGTTCCCATGTTCCGGAAACTTGTGCAACATAGCATTTTTGATATCTCCCAACCTGGTCGTCCACCTCAATAGCCATGCCTCCCATCTCAAAAATATGTTGCCATTATGAACATAATTATTGATAAATGGAATAGTGAGATTGATGAAGTTCCTAACAGCACCTTCTGGTTTTGCCCTGCCACCATCTCATTCGCACTGTTGGATCATAATGGATGAAATTAAATCTGTGCCAAAATATTATAACATGTGGAAGAGTGCGCAACACTAAGGTCCATATTATTAGCAAGCACGTTGTTCACACGTTGATATTTAAGCAAGATAGATTTGTTTGATTGTGTGCCTGTAGAGGTGGCTGCTGCTTGCTATTATGATTGCGCTTTCTTGTTGCTGTCCCTCTTGCTTTGCTTATTGGCTCTTGGGTAGCTGCAGCAAATCAAATTTCGATGCAGCGGTGTGCCATGATTTGGAGGTTGACATATATAATGAAATGGGAAATATCAATCCAAACAATGTCTATGCTCCCAGCTGCTTCAGTGATGACTCCAACAGGCCTAAAACGCATAAAGAACCTAATGCAACTCCTGGCATTTCACAAATCTGGATAAAGGGTCATTGTCTCCATATCCATTGTTGAAGAGCCTGTGTGTCAAGGCCTATTTTTTTTGTTTTTTGTCCTTCTTCCTTTCCACGTTCGGGCTGTCCTCCCATACGTCCATAAGTTGGCTAGGTTTTCTCATTCACATATGGATGAACTGGAAAACGCTACAAATCTCCAACAATTTGGTCAGATACTTCTTAAGCTTTCCCCAAAATCAACAAAGGTTCATTAAGAGAAGTTGCTGAATTTTTTCTGTCTTATCCAAATGCCAGACTTAGTTGTCGACTGCTTCATTGTAATCTAGGGACTCCAAAGAATCTGGTATGATATATGTGGCAAAATTTGGCACAACACGGCTTGAAGGCTCATCATCTTTTCATGGGCTTTGTCTCTGTGGTAGGTGGTTCTTTTTGGCCATATGCTCGTAAGTTTGCCATTTATAAACTAGTCGGACTACTTCAGAGTTTATTTTATGGACTTCCATTGGACTGCCATTGCATACTCATACAAAGTTGAAGACGTTGACTCCCTTGCTGCTGGAGATGATATCTTTCACAGGTTTGTCGGCAATACCATGAATAAATTCAAACGTACAAATCTAAATTTTTACACAAGCCACGGTTTGAAATTTGGTGGTAACACAAGCTTGATCAGAGTGTTTATTTGGTCTATTTATTTCCTTTGCGAATCAAAATTACACTTTGTTTATTTTATTACAACAATAAAACAATTAAAACATAACAAAAAAAAAAAAAACAGAATCAAACATTGCAAATGGACATTTTCTAAATGCTGAAAACAATCAACATGCTTAACGATTTGTTTTTCACAAGTCACTTTGTCAGCAATCAGCGAAGGAACTATGCTTGGAAACGCGACAGGTACCACCACACTTTATTTTTATCTAAATTTGCTCGTATTTGTATTTAAATTTTACATTTTACGATGCTCTCACAAAGTTTTGAGTACAGGATCAGTGTAAAGCTTAATTGCAGGAACGAAGATGCACGCATTCCATGCTGAAGTGATTTTCATGAATCACATAAATTTTCAGAAAAGCCCATGTTTTGTTGCCATCTTGTAAAAGCCGCTTCTCACATGCCATGATGCTTGCTGCTCCACGAAAATCATTAGAAAACCCTTTTTGTATCCTGAAATATTTATTCGCATCACTCCTTCCAAGCATGTTGGTCATCCATGTGTTGTAGCCCATTTTTCCATTTCATTATCAGTCACACCTTCATGCACACCTATCTTTCTGAGTAGCATACATCACTTCCTTCATCTTTTTCAGTTCACTTTTGCCTTCTTTTCCATTTCATTTTTCCTTGCGAATAAAACCAATCACTTCCCTTTCCATGATTACATTTCCTTTCCATAAGCCCTGTTACTACTGAGATCTTACTTATAGTCCTACCAAATCTTTTTGATAAAAACTCGCGTTGAATGATGTGGGATTCCTTAAGGCCCACCCTTCAACAGTCTTGCCCCATCGACCTCAGCACCTTATCTGGGAGATAGAATAGAGTCCATTTTGAGTACCTAGAGGCTTGCATTCCTTAATGGCAGGTTCTTTCGCTGACGATCATGGGAATACATCAATGTCCCTTGATCATCAGATCTTGCAAGTGGCTCGACCTCAACACATCCATTCGCACTTCGCAAGATGTACTCGAGTATCTTGGCACTCATTGACATCAATGGTGAGTTGCCTTGCACTGGTTAACGGCATTCATCAATGGCCGGTAATCCAATGATTTATCTTCATGCTCGACATCGACACATCCATTCGCATGATTAGAATTGTACCATTGGGTTTGTAGCAGGTGAAGACTATACACTTTTTCTTTATTCCCTCAGCAGTTACAGTAGCTTGAATTCATCTATGAGAGTTCGCAAGTTCCACATTTTCATACTTTCTCTTTTCCATGATTCATCAGCACCAGTTTAGATTCCTCCACTTCACATTCTCTGATTCAGCAGTGATCGTCGTTGCAGTTCCAGTCGTTGCTGTTATAGTAGTCATTGTTATCACAATCGCTATTACAACTATTACCGCAGTCGATGTTACAACAGTTACAACAGTCGCTGTTATGGCAGTTACAGTGGTTCCAGCAGTTGCTGTTACAGTAGTGCTGCTATAGTAGCAGTCACCTTTCACATGATCCTACCGCAGTGCCATCTTTCACGTTACAGCAACAATGCCATTCACAGCTACATTTTCATGATCCTGCACCAGTGACACCTTCCATCTTCCAGCAGTCGCAGTCACATATTCTTTGCGCTAGTCGTTACAGTCATTGTAGCTCCAGTACCAGTCATGATTTCCTGAACTAGCAACCGCAACATCTACATTCCTCTTGCATAGTTCATCTACATTTTGGGTAAGTGGAGGTATGTTGTTTTCTAATCTTTAATCATTAAATTCCTTCTATGCTGACTTGAATATTTTGGAAAATTCCCTTGCCACACTTCATTTCCTTTTCCCTTCCATGACCTACACTATGTTGCACGAGGGCATGCAACCGATTCAGTTGGGGGGGGGGGGGAACTATATTCATAATCACCACCTTTTTCCATTATCATCATTCAATTTTCATCCCATTTACCATTCACCAAAATTTCTTTTCCAATGATCCCCTGTTGCACTTTGCTTCACGCATTGACATATTGGCATGATTCATAAAAGATAGAGAAAAGGTTTTCTTACACTCAGTGATGTTTTCGTATGCACATTGATAGCTTATCTTTTCCTGTGAATATATGGGCACAATTATTATCATAACAACAAGAGAAAAATAATGAAATGAATACCAACATTCTTATATTCATGGTTGTTACACAAGAACCAACCATAGGAAAATGCTGGTTGTTACTCATGAGCTGTTGCTTATGTCTCCCACATATCCTGGAAACATTCATTATTAAAAAGACATAATCAATCAGATGCCAAAGGTTCTTCAGAAGATCCATGCATGGTTTCATGAGGACATGCAACACCTTCACTTGGGGGGGATGTTAGGACTCAGAAATGTCGTATTTTCATCCACCTTTCCCTTCACTATTCCTTACATTTCATCGCCCTATTAAACCTTGGTCATATCATTTTCATAAATACATTTGGGTTTCACATTATTATTTTCCACTTTATTCATTTTAGTATTAAAAGTGAATTTATGATTAAATATTAGAAAATATACATGTTTTCATATATATCTCAATTATGTGTGAGCTTTGTAATGTGTAGGAATATGTGAATGATTAATTCAAAGAGACTTCTCGAATATCTCTTACACCATTCCAAAGGAGATAGTTATTCAAGCCTATTCTCAAGGAGAAGATCATGGAAGATTTGGTTGGCATATCTTATCTAGGATTCATGAGAGACATGTGGAGGATTTGAAGGAACCATATCTTGTAATAATAGGAAAGTGGTTGAGAGTAGTTGAGAGAATAGTGGATCTGTAATTAATGCATTCTTATCTTTTTCTTAAGGACTCTCATGTATAAAGGAGAGTGCTCCCTCTCCATTCGATTAAGTTGGATTAAGTTAGATTAAGCTTGTAAGAAGGTTGTAAGGGGGATTATGTACTTGTTAGATTAGTCTTTGATTTGTGATTCTTAATGTGATTCAAGATTTCATTGCCATGCTTTCATGTTTGTCATTTAACTATTGATTTGTGGATGTGAGCTCACATATGTTATTGTTGTTAACTCTTCACATGTTGTATTTCCCTTACGCAATTTCATGCTTTCCTAGTTAGTGTTTCAATGCTTTCCTAGATTAATTTGATTTCAGCAAATTAGATTAAGTTAGATTAGATCTACTTCAATCCTGCACAAACAGTGCACGTGCTTTGTCAGTTTATGTACCCCGGGTTGACAAGTAAATAGTTGGGCAACTGTACTGCAACGTAATTATTACGACATATATTTTTCCTAACAGCTACTGCTATCAATGATGAAGTGCAGCGGGGTGCCTTTTACCCACATCTGTGAATGGAAGAGGCGTTCTCCTTCTTTGGGCTCATCTGGTTCATCAGGCTGGAGCTTGGTGGTAGCAATGGTGGCACTGGGTTCTGCGTCAATGATCCGTATTCCCCTTTCTGGTTCGGAATCAGAGTCAAAACCCACATCTGATTCAGATGCTTTCACTTCGGCTACCAACGACTATTTTGAGGGGCAGTCAGCAGTGTTATGCCAAGGGCTCTTATGGAAGTCGCACCACTTCCCGGTATCTTTCTTCGTCTTTTTGGTGTCCTTCTTTGCTTGCGGCTTGGACTAGTTGTCCTGATAATGTCCATCTTTGCTCTGTCCTTTATTCTATGGGTTGGGGTCGGCCTTTCCTATCTTTTGCTATGAGGGGTTCCTAGGGCCAAATTGCCGTGTCTTTTGTTTGAGCTTCTGCTCGATTTTGACGGCATATCGGTAGGCCGCGCCTAAGGAAGAGATGTCCAGAAATTCCATTTCGGTCTTGATGTATCTATGCAGACCACCGCGATACTTGAGCACCAGATGTCGCTCTGAATCTTTGATACCCATCTTGGTGCGCAAGGTATGTAAGATATTTGTGAACTCTGGCACTCCTTGGTCTCTTTCTTGTTGCAGTGTGGTCCATTTGGTATACAAGTCGTCGTAACTTCTAATAGGGTAGTATTGTTCCTTAATAGCATCCTTGAAGGATTCCCAGGTGGCCATGACTGAAAATAATGAGGCTTCCTCTGTGTCCTTTTGTTCACAGAAAGTTTCCCACCAATCTTTGACATGGGGAACGACTTTGAGGAGTGCAAAAGTAATCTTTTCTTTATTCGAAAAGTTATGGACAGAAAAATACCCTTCTAGTAGATTCAACCACTTATCTATAACATCTACATCTATCTGTCCTTCAAATCTAGGAATATCGAAGTTGATTTGTACCTTGAAGGGGGCGGTGCCTCCGCTCAAGGAAGATGCGTCGCTTGTTGGTAGTCGCCGAAGTATTTGCGTGAAACTATCCATCATCTCGTTCCTCTATTGCTTGAGGGCTTCCTCAAGCAACATTTTGATAGGATCTACTGTCCCGTCATCTTTCTTTTCTCCTGCCATGAGAGGTCACTTGGGCATGCGAGAGATTTTGTCCTCAAGAGAAACAAGCTTGAGACCCAATTCTTCGTACCCTGACCTCGTTGGGGACATGCATTAAGACGACAAGGAGTAAACCGCTCTGATACCAATGATCCGGATTTTATGAGAAAAATGAAATGAATACAGATTATTATCAGATGCTTAACACAAAATAACAAAGATACAGTAAAACTGGTTTTCTATTCAATAAGGAAATAAGCTAAAACTGTAAAATGCAGTGGAAAACAAGCTTGCTGGAATGGTGGCGGCTTATCTCTGAGAAGAGATGTGACGGCTGCGCTCATTTCGCAAGAAGATGGTTACAATGAGGCTCTCAAGGCCTTTTAGGGCCAAATTTATGCCAAAGGCAACCATTTGGCCCCCCAAATCGCCAAAAAAGGTCGTTTAGGGCCTCAAAATGGTCCCGGAAGTTCAGGACCCGAAAAACTGCTAAAAATAGTACATTACTAAAATTGCCAGAAAACTATTTTGAGCCAGTTGGAAAGGTGGGTGGCCACCGATATCCACCTGGATCAAATGGAGAAAGAGAAACTACATAAGGGTTTCAGATAGCCAATAAGCCCCCCGATAGGTCACTAGCATTGGAAGCACACACTTCCCCTCTAGGAAAAAACCTCAGGAAAAATTCACAAGCCTTAACACCAAAAGTCATGGTCTAATGTATTAGAATTATATCAGCCTTATTGGTTTCAAAAAAACACTTTAGGGATCTAAATTTAGGACATCACCCTAGCCCCCTAATGTTGAAAGAAATGCAGAACATCAAGGAACAACCCTAGGGGGATGCATTTCTCTAAGAGCCCACTGATTCAGACACTTCCTTCAATTGACCATCCTCAACATCCTTTAGTATAGAAGATAAAGGAATATATTCCCCTGAAGAAACACCATATTCCAATTTCAACCTTCCCTTGAAATCCATACTACCTTTTTTCTTATTCTTGTTCCAAATAGTAACATTATGATGCCGAATTGAATTAATAGAGGATAAGCCAGGTTTGTCAAATGGATTATTAACATACATAGTTAGAGGATTTTTAGAAATTTCATTATAGGATGGAGACACCTTCTCGGGAGAAACTCAAAAATGGTTCTGCCCATGCTTAGCTTATCTTCTTTTGACTATAACATAGAGAAAACAAAAATATTAAAGACCTCAAAATGTCATTTGTGGGGATTGATTTTGGGTGGAGAGGATAACACTACTCTACCACCTAATCTAGATTCAATTGACATCAAATTATTACCTACAATGAAATATATTCTAGAAGAGTCTATCATTGATTGTGAAGACTTTCTAAAAATAATGTAAGATATTAAAAATATTTATATTTATACTAATTATGAACTAGTTGAAGATGAGCATAGCATCCAATAATGATATGAATACATAAAAAATCTTATCTTGGATCTGTATTTTACACTCACAACTGTAAAATAGGCACATGAGATATCAATTAACAAAATTTGTGTGCAGCTTAGTCAATACCTTATAGTATAAAAGAAAAAATCAATATCAAATATCAATAAGGCACAATAAAATTGAATAAAATAATTTGCAAATTCAATATATTTTGGCTCTGATGACCTTTGTTAGCACATTTGGCATCAAAGTAGTCTCATGCCACCCATTACTCAAAACACAGTTGAACATTAAATGTCAAAATGACCAACCTTCAATGTGTCGTAGAAGTTTAAGATCCCGTGCATAACTATTTGGACCAAGAATTTGGAATATGTGTAGAGATCCTTAAATAGTTTGGTGGCACTTCACATAATAACTGTCATGCAGTAGAAGAAAAAATATTTTCTTCATGCACTATGTCCAATTCTCTTGAAGAGAGTCTACAAAAAGAAAACCAAAAAGTGTCTCATAAAATCCAATTCACATGAAGCTACTTTTTTACCATAGCTTTTCTGTAAACATATCAAGGACCAAAACAACCCAATTAAAGATTACTTCCAAATCTTCCATCCATATGTTGTATATGACTTCCATTTATTTTGTATTTGACATACAAGTCTTAGTAATTCCAACAAATCACTCTTTATTACTTTGCACTCTACTAAATCTGCAACATTTGGCCCAACAGGCCACTCTTTTATTACTTTACACTCTACGGAATTTATACCATTTGGCTAATGTGGCTAGATGGGTCATAGTAGTGTTTTTACATGTGCAAAAAATATTGATTAAAACTCCCAAAAATTAAGTAAAGAATATATTGTTCAAGTCAATATAATTAAAAAGAAAAACGAAAAATCTAGATAGACAAAAAATTTCAAACTTTAGATAATGCAATAAACATGTTACTGGAATAAAACAAAGACAACATTTGGCTAATGTGGCTAGATGGGTCATAGTAGTGTTTTTACATGTGCAAAAAATATTGATTAAAACTCCCAAAAATTAAGTAAAGAATATATTGTTCAAGTCAATATAATTAAAAAGAAAAACGAAAAATCTAGATAGACAAAAAATTTCAAACTTTAGATAATGCAATAAACATGTTACTGGAATAAAACAAAGACAAATGCACATTTCCATTGGATGAAACTAGACATGAAAGGGTTTACAAGCTACAATATTAAAAAATATCATCCAATCAAGTTGACTTTCACTAAGAATAACACATAATAAAATTAGCAATACAAATGGATAATTAATTTTACCAAAACAAGTTCATTCAGCTACAAAAGAAAAACATTAAACAAATGAAGTTGTATATGAATATCTTTCTACTCAAAACCAACACCCTCAAGTAGAGTTGCACCTGTGGGGCAAGCTGCTTTTTCATTCTACCAAAACAAAACATAGGCAAATGCACACTTGCATTGGGTGAAACTCGACATGAACAATAATTAAAAAAAATTCATCCAACTGAGTGGGTGAAACTCGCCATGAACAATAATTAAAAAAAATTCATCCATGTAAGTGAAGTTAAACTTCTAGAACATTGTTTTAACATGCATTCGGCACACCAATTGACGCAACATCCACACACCAACTGACGCAATGCTAACTCCTTGCCAACTGAGATAACCCTTGCAATATAAATAAATTTCATTTTTTATTCCTATAAAGGTGAATATTACAATTTAAAAGGATTTTTTTTGACAAAACTGATTAGGCTGGTACTATAACCAGATCCATGCTAGAATGATTTATCGTTGTATTATTTAATTTATATATAAATAACAATAATATGCTTTTTTTGGCTGAAAAAAAAGAATTTTACAATTTAAAAAGAAGTTAAATACTAATTTTATTTTAAATTTTATTTCGGTCACTATGGTATAAATCAATACAAGAAACTCGAACACATAGTCTCTGCATGTCGGAGGCAAGGACTAATAATGGAACGAATCTAATGGGTTAACAACAAGGTAGGGATTTTTGTTTTGTTTTGTATTTTAAGATGGAAAGTTTAAAATTAAAATATAAACTATATTTTGCTTCCAAGCCTGGTTAACAGACATGCTTTAAAGGTTATCAGGATTCAAAATCATTTAATACTCACTGACAAAATTAACGGGTCAACACACATGCTTTAGACGCTATCAAAATAATTTAATACATGAAACGAAATATCAAATCGTTGTTAATATCAAATAGCTGTACAATAGGCACAGAAATATCAATTAATAATGAAACGAAATTAACGAGTCAACACACATGCTTTAGAGGTGATATTGAGAACTTTAACAGTGGATAAACTGACCACCTACCATTGTCTCTTAGTTTTGAATTTATGTCATTGTGTATTTTATGTTTATGATTAAAGATGATTGTTCCTTTATGGGTCAATCAACCATTTTTTTAAATAAGTATGTGTAATTTATAAGTTGTTTTAGTTTGATGGATTTTAATTAATCTAGTTGTTTTCATGGTTTTTTTTCGAATGACCCTTATTGACTCATCATATTTGTAATATCAACTTTTTAATGGTTTAGTTTCCCTTTGTAAGCTAGGCTTCATTATCCATATGCTTATGCTTTTCTAACATTGTTTTCAATTTTCTTTATATTTTGAGTAGATGTGGTTATTCATTTATAAAAATTTTCAATGAAATAATATTCATTATATTTTGATTAAGTTAATGATATAATATCCATTGTATTTTGAGTAAGTGTGATGCTTATTTTATTAGGATTTTAGATATAAATAAAGGGTAAGGATAACATTTAAGATAAACATGGTGGAAGCATTTTAACAAAAGTGGAATTGAAGAAAAAAGAAAAACTTTATTTAACTTGTATGTGAATAAGGGAGATTATTTAAGCTATTTAAAAAATTTAAGAGTTCGCTAAATTTGTCTTACTTTTGAAGACATTGTATAAAATTATAAAAAAAATATTTAGATTAATTGTAAAAATGAATATTTCTAAAGATTTATAGAAGAGATAAGTCAATTATGAAGAGAAAGTATCTTCCAAGGCCCTTCTCATTTACTATGTTGAGTTTTAAATAAATTTGATTATGTTTGGTTGTTTATACATTTGGTTCTTATAGATAATTTAGTTTTTACCATGATAGTAGCAATATTCGAATACAAATACAGATACATATATGATTCAATATGGAAAAAATACGTAAAGAAAAATCCTCATACAACTAAAACATGGAAGTAGACATCACATATATACAAAAACATGCAGTTTTTAAATACGAATGTGACCTTTGTCTTGTGATGGCAGAGTTACAAACTAGTATGAGATTTAAGTATAATAATAATTAGAATAGTGATTTGAACTAAAACTCCACTTTCGTCTTAACAATTAAATTTTAATAGTAACATTACATGAATATTTAAACGTTAAAAATTGTAGTCAAATATTACTAGCATGATTCATTTCTAAGGGGTTATGTTTGTTAGGCAGCCTAGGGTTCAAAACTGTAGTACTGGGAGGAGACACCTAAAAATTCATCCATGCTAAGGATTGGTGTGGCCCAGGCCGATGTGATCCTTGGATGATTTAGATGGCTTATATGCCCTTAGGTCAAAGTTTCTTAGACCACAGGCTAGTCCCACAAGTCATAGACACTCTAGCAAAAAAAAGGTTGAAATTGTAAATATATTTAACCATTTATTAAAATTAGTTGTATTGGTATCATGTTGAATATTTTTCGAATTGTGAATTCCATTCAAATTTATGTACATGGTCTGTCAATACAACCGAATCTTGCTGCTATGGTTTTCACATGATTTTGACGTACTTGTTGTCCCTTGTCCTTATTTAAACGACACATATCACAACCTAGGTATTGGAGAAACTTAAAATGATTTGGGAATAAATAATATATAATATTTGCAACCACCAAAACTACCACTACCTCTCCCATGTTGTTATCACCTCAACTTTGCTCACAAGAACCATTCCGATAAGAATACACTTAAGTATCACCAATTGGAAATAATGAAAAATAATAAAACTTCCTCATGGATGCTTGACACACCTTACCAAGTAATATCAACCATACAAATGGGATTTTTATTCACTCTCATGACCTACATATGGATCCATTCATGCAACTTGCATGGAATATCATTGATGCCCATGCAAGTTTCCACAAACGTGTGAGTGTGCCCTCTCAAATGCACTATTGGAACACAATCATGGTTTAGGTGGAGCTAGGGTGATGCATAGGGTGAATTTGAGCTCTAACGCCATGAATATTGAGTACTTTAACCTCCCAAGAGTCTCTATCACACATTGGGGATCCCAGGTTGAATAAGGAGCATTCACATCGGAACTATTTCTTCATTGGATTTATATTTTTTACTATAAATGAAGGCCATGGGGTAGCATTAAAAAGAGGAGAATAATTGCAAGATTAGATTGGAGGAATAAAATTGGAGATCAAACATCCCACTCTCTTATCACTATGATTCATTTCCCTCATGCCTACTTGTATTTTGTCCTACTCCTCAAGGAATCAAGAGTTCTTCATTCACCATACTTAGAGAGAGTTTTCAAGAAAGAAAATGAGGAATCCCAAGCAGAGTGCTAGAGCCCACTTGCCAACAATCATTCTTACTAGGTCGTATTACATATTTTATGCTACTTCAATGGAAAAATATATGTGTATTGTTGTTTTCCTCCATTTTTTGTGTTTGAATGGTGTTGTTGTAGTTAATATTTTGATATAAATTCATGTATTCTTCATTGTTATTTTTTTGTTGAATTAATAATCTTGCAGTTGTCCTATAACTAACCATTGTGTGTTGTCTAACTTACAATCTAGTTATATTAAGGGATTTTTCTCCTCACTGCAACTAAATCCCCAAAACAAATTAGTGACTCCATTTTGGGTTTAGATCATTCAGTATTACTTCTTAGGCTTTTTCCTAACCTCTAGTGACCTACAAGATCATTAATCGGCCTATATTTTTGTAATACCCCAGTTTTTGCCCCATACTGTAATTTTGTAAATGTTAATATAAAAAAATAGAATCCAAAAACAAATGGTTCAGGGTGACCAAGCTATTGTAATATGTACAATTTCAATATTAATATAAAATACCAGATGACTACAGAGGAAGAGGGATGACAAAGAGATGGGGGTCTATTGCTCTACAAGAGGGGAAGTGATAATGGGCTAATGGAAAATGACCCTAGATGGATTTATCTTATTACCTTATCCTTAGCTTTATCAAGTTAATCAAAGTTCCTAAACCATGATCAAGAGGGGATTAAGAGGGGAAAAGTGGTCACATGTGGAGAAGCCACGTGGAAATCTAAACCATGCATATAAAATGTGAGAATTTAGTTGGAGGGGGGTTTGTTACTTCAGGAATGGAAACTTATGATTCATTCCTCTTCATCCTTACCATCACCTTGGAATGATAGAGTTTGGATACATAAGAGAAGGCGAACCAGAGATTCCATATATGAACTATTCATGTCATTGACCCTAGTAGACTGGTGCATGAGAGGAGCCTGGCCTGCATCTTGTGCCTTGGAGTCCCAATTCGATGACTTCCTGTCCATCTTGTGCAGGAGCGCTAGAAGGGAACTGGAGGCTGCTCAAGGGACTATTAGCTCAGATAAGGTGGCTTGTTCCTAGTGTTGTGCAGGTTGATGGGGAAGGAGAGTTAGAGAACAATTGATTTAAAAGATAAGTCTCTAATTATGTTTGAATGCCATGGTTAATTCTATGCTTTCATACTATTCAATTTATTGTCTATGATTGTATATGTGAATGGATTTCTTGACATGTATGAATGGTTTCATGTTATAAATTGTTTGTAGTTATTAATAAATGCATATGATAATTTGGGTGACCATACATGTGTTAAATTCCATCGTGTAATTGTATGAATTATGAAAAATGAAATTTGGATATAAGTGGTGAATTTAGATATGTAATTTGAGTACCTTGTGGTCTCAATGATTGAACAAGGTGGCTAGTTTTTTTACAGAGTGGTATCAGAGCCAATGTTTACAGCACTAGGAATCCATGGGAAATTTGGATTTACAGGAAAAATAAGAGGCTTCCCATGAAATGGGGGAACCCTGATATCACAAACGATGTGTTTTATTGTCTCTGTTTCTTGTTTTGAATGTTAGGTACATTTAGATCCTCTCAAAGAAAAGGCAACAACATTGCTCCCCTTCATGCACATAACTGGTATATTTCCCAGTGCAAGTTCAACATGTCTAAATTTTCCGTGGAAGTAATATTTTTTCTTTTATTTGTTTGAACATTGAATTGAAATGGGAATAATATATATGCATAACAAACAATATCATGTTGCTAAGAATATAAATACTTTGTTGATTTCATTATGGCTTTTGGAATTTGGTTAACATCGTTGGTAAAAATAAATGAAGGATATAGGGATATCAAATTTGGAGTATAGAGACCATTATATTGGTTTTATTGCATAATAAAAAATATCATGGTGCTAAGAATATAAATACTATGTTGATTTTCTTTCCTGTTAATATGTAAAACAAAGGGTAAAGGGATATCAAATTCCGAGTATAATGACCATTTTATTGGTTTTATTGTGAGTTCAATTTGACTTGTAAAAACGTTTGAAAGTAGCGTCGGGACAAGTCCATCCACCCTTGTCTTTACCTTCTCATTTGCTTTAATACAACACTCCAACCTTCTCTTAAGGATCGACCTCTTACCTTTCAACCGGGATTTTCTTAAATCAAAGAAAGGAAGCACAAAGAATTTAGCTTGGATATATTGATTTTAATTAGAGAATGGCCCCTTCCAACTTCTGTAATTACAAAGGGGAAATGATCCATTTCATTGCAACATGAAAATTATCTCTCTCCTTAATGCTCTTTATACTAACATTAGCACTAGCCCAATTGGATGATCTTATTGATGGTATATAATTTGGTTTCCATAGCGATGAAATCATAAATGGCAGTGCTTTGGAAGGGAACTTGAAGGTGGTTCTGAATTCATTGGTTGAGAATGTGACAGGCTACAATATTTCATCTCATGGAGAGATTGGAGATAAGGTGTACAATATTTCTTAGTGCACGACGGGAATAATTGTAGGACACCATACATTAGCTCTGATTGGACGATATATTACAAGGATAGATATGACGAAGCTAACCTCTAATGGGTCATATTAGCAAGAATTCAAAAAATGATTAGGAACTTCATTCGCTCCATTTTATGTTGATGGTTATATTGCTCCAGGGAAGAACATTGAAAGACACCCTTGGAGGGTTGGTTAAGGGGAAGATGGGTATGGAAACCTCTGTGATGCTTAAATATTTCAACCTTTTATTAAATTACAAAGTTAGTTGAAAAAACCATATAATAAAAATAAGTATTAGTTACTTGAATATCTACAAAATAACTAAACAAACTATGAAATAGTTTGAAAATGGAAATGTTTCACTAATGTGTAAAACTAAAAATGTTAGTTGCAAAATATATACAAAATTAACGCAAGCTAATCAAAATACAATTTGATGAACACATTAAACCATTCACCTACTTAACATGTGAAGGTTTGATGTTCATTAAACATTAAAACTCATTGTAAATTATAAATGATTTCATTTAATGTCATGCACGTTATTTAAACACTATATGGGGTATTCATATTTAAGTTGTGAGCATTTTATGGAATAAAATCTTTTGACTTATTGATTTGCATTAGATTAAAAAGTACATGAAATCGAATCTAGAAACTAATTTTCTTTTATAAAAATATGATAAAAAAATGAAAGGCTTGAGTATGAAAATTCATCAAATATGTACAAGTTAGAAAAAAAAGTTATAGTCCCATTTATATACACTTTGAAAAAGTCATAGTAACACAAAAGATTATAAAAAAAAAGAGTTGAATTATTAAAATTGAGTACAAACAACCATGACCATTTTTAGGCCCCTTAGGATAGGAGGTTTCTGAGACTCTATGTTGCTCTCAACATTCTAGCTTCAACCAGGTGAAATCTAGAGAGTTTGAGTACACCACACTCAAATTGTATTGAGGTAACCTTCATGCATGAATATGTTAGTCTTAAAAATATACATAAAAGCACAAAAACATGCATAATAATAGAGCACACTTCCAAGGAAGGATGTTCTGCCTTCACCCTGATAGATGGACCTGGAAGTAGACTTACTTTCCATTGCCTCATTTTTAGGCTCTTGGAAGACTATGTATCAAGGAAAAAAAAGATAAAGGAAAAAAAAGACTAGGAACCTAGCAGTAACTACTCGTTACCTCCGATTTGATGATTTTTTATATCGTCTTCGCCTCATATTTAAAGAAGTATGGGAGGTAACTGAAGTATTTCATCTAATCCATGAAGCTCAAAAGTTTTTAATATGCTTCTTGTTAAGTAACTTAATGGATGTAGAAAAATGCATAGCATTAGGGAGGTTAAATGTTTCATCGTTTAGTTCCACATCTCCTAATCACTTCATTGTCTATGTTTTTCAACATTGTATTTAGATAATGAGAGACCCAACAATCATTATTGTATTGGGATTGTAAATATCACACAGACCCACCACTACTTGGCATAGAAATGAAGGATTTTGGTCTTCCTCATATGATCTAGTCCTTTACCAGTAGCTAACAATAATTGAAGAAAGGTTTTGGCGTGATGATTTTAAATTTCAAATAGCTCTCATTTTTTATTTAGAAACTTGGACTTCATCAAGGAACTGTGAATTGTAGGTTCCTTTGAGGCATTTTTCGTACTCATTCCAATATCCATAGACTCTTCTGATTCAAAGTTGAGTGTGCTAGTTTCTCCTAATCTCTTCTCGAACTCTCATTGGGGTTATATTGTATGAACATACTTAGTTGCTTCAACCTTGACCCTATTTGTTTTGGATATTTTGTAGAATTTCTTTCTAAACATAGTACTGGGGAAACTTGGAAATAGAATAAAAAATCCATAGTGAGTGGAGTCTTCGTACACATTTGTATGGAAAATGATCGTCAAAGTAGGAGTAGCAATTTATAGTATTTTGCAAGTAATTCTTCATCTTCGATAGCAAAGGTTTTCAACCACATCCTTCTGCAGAAAGAGAATAAGACAAAGTGACCTTTCATTTGGTGTAAGACCATTATGCTCAACCAAATTGCTCCTTTTCACTTTTATATTCTGAGGTTTTCTATTCGGTGGAAAATGATGAATCGATGTGGTGAATTCAGAGCCCCTTTATTGAGTACAAGGTTAACATGTGTTTTCTCTTTATTTGATCCACCAATCCTCAAAGATTGTCTCTCATGGGAATGAAATAAATGCTTGATTCTAGGCTGCTTTTCAATAGATCACTCTTGGATTGTTGCATTGTGTTCCATTGGTGGTGAACCCAATTGGATAGTTTACCAACATTCCTCCCAACCACACAGTCTACACTCAATTAAAACCCATTCCTCCCAACCACACAATCTACACCCAATTAAAACCCTTGTCTCATGTTGTTCGTTGTTAAATCTTCATTCTTGAATCATATTCTTGTCACCATTTGTGCACTTTGGACCACTACCATGCTACGTGGACGATATACAGGTGGAGGACCCGGAATGATCACTCCTACCATGTCGGTCAGGCCTTCCATCTTCCAACAGTGGTGACTAATGTCGCTTATTGAATGCCTACATCCCGTGTGTTACCCTATGCATTAATCATGCCATAAAATTTACGTTTATTCTATTTTAGAAACCTATGTGGAAAACCCTAGCCGCCTGCCATCTATTGCCTTGCACAACTCCTACGCAATGCATTTTTATTTTAAAAAGATAACTCCCATCCCTGGTGATTCATATGCTAGTGTGGTTAATCACAATTATGGCGTGAATATGCATGGACATGTTGCACATTGTTAGATGTGAAGCTTTAAGGCATACCACATAACTTATCCTTTGGTGTGTTGTGTTTATCTTTATGATATTCCTGCTACCTTCCCACCAAACATTTCACTTGGGTGATTGCTACTTGGTTCTACATTACCAACTATGTGGGTTGATCTTCCCACATCTTTGTTGACCACTAGGCTTGTAAGATTTTTTTGTTCAACAGTGGCCAAAGCATCGCAAAATCGACAAATCATTAATTTTTTTTATCATGTACAATGAATTTTGATGCAATGTTTTCATGTTATAATATACCTTTAATATATACTCATGGGCCAATATAATATTTGGCTAAGAAGAGTGTATTGTAATGCTTAATTTCGGCCTCTTTGTTATTTATGCCAAAACATAGACTTTGAATAGTTTTAGTCCAAAGGGAGAGGGGAAACAACATCTATAGAGAAGCATTAAGACTATCAAAAACTATGAGTTCGAGTGGTGGATAGGTAACAAAAAAGGGGAGGGAATCTTGGGAATATTTTTCTTTACTTTATAGTAATGGGAACTTTTATTAAAGTTTAATAATAAAAAAACTAACTTATAGGAACATAAACTTGTAAAGGTTCGTTCTTCAATATGAATATCATAGGATCTTCCTTATTGAAAAAATTGACAAGAGAACTTTCGGGGGGGGGGGGGGGGGTTTGATTTTTGGGAATATAAGTGTGATGATGACATTAAAGGAAAGATTTGATGAATTTAAATTGAAGGGCACATGACTAAATACTAAATTGGAAAAAATTGATTGATAAGACATACATGGATAATGATGATGAATTTTCTAAGGGAGTTGTATGGATCAAACGATGATGCCTTTGAAAAAACTGAATCAGGAAATGAATCGGACTTTTCTATAGACTCTATGGTTGATACAAAATTGGATAAAAACTATTAGAATTGATTTAATACTAAGACGGGGGTGAATTAGTATTAGCACAATTATCAATAGTTTTTACTTTTTTTACAGATTAGTCTTAACTTAATATTGATGTTTAATTATGCATCCAATATAAGAAAAATCATTCATCCATATATGCACCAAGACAAAGAACACAACACACAAGAATTTTACGTGGAAACCCAAATGGGAGAAAACCACAGAATGCTCTTTTGTAATTACAAGAATACATTCAAGGAAGCACCAACTTCCTGTATTTACCAGCGCCAACTGGAAGGAGGCACCAATGCCCTGATTTTACAGGCACCGAATTTAAGGAAGCTTCAATTCCCTTTGTTTCTCCAACACCAACTGGAAGGGAATAGAACCCCCTTTCTTATTTCCCCACCATACCTCCAAGATATTCTAGATGTAATTTTGACTTACTGAACTTCTAACCCGCACACAATTTTGATCTTTTGATATTATTTATGCAGTGTGTTATCTTCATATGTAGATAATTCACTGCCATTGTGCTGCATACATCAATTTACTTCTCATTCCTCTCAAATATACACTTATGTTGATGTCTTACTTCATGTACTGTGATCTTGTTGATTCTGCAGTCTGCACCAAGATATGCTCTATCAATCTGCTACTGTGCAACTACACTCACTGACTGATATTGTGCTTTCAACTGATAGTTTGTTGCTTTGAGATAAAGCATCAGTAACATATGGAACTGTGCACTTAATCATTTTTCTATTGTGTTTATGTGCCATATCCTTTTAGACAATCTACTACATGTCGTGCATCAAATGATTCTTCATTTCAGTTTAACACACTTGTTTCTGATCATCCTCATCATGAAGCGCTTATTGGATCCCTCTACTGCTCTGTTGTTGCGCATTAAATGGACTTCTCAAATTCACACACTTTACTTTAGTCTTCATGCATTAGCCAAACATCTGTGTATCACTTGATATACTTTATATCTATTTTTTTGCTTCTTCCTTACTTATAACATCTGTGACTGTATGTGTGTTGTCTGAAATTCTGTCATTCAATATTCACGCAGTTGTGCATACTTCTGTGTTTCTTCCTTTCAATATTTGCGTAATCGTCACAGATCTACAACATCATTTTGCATACCATCAGCTATATCATTCTTATGTATGTGTGCACTCGGCTCCTCACTAGATCATGTTGTTTTGTCCTCGAGCCCTGAATATAAATATGTATTTTCCAACTTAATGTCTACAATCTATTTATACATGTCCTACATGGATTGCATGTCCACAAGTTGGTTGTGGCATCTCTTCTTCCATACTTCATGGATTATGATTTTTCCAAATTTCATCATATGTGTTGTTGATGTGTCATCCTTTGTGGGTCTTGTGTATTCATGGTCCACGACTTAATGGGACTTACACCTTGGTGGTATACTTCTTGCACTCTTGATGTACCATTTCTTTGAGGTATGTGTGCATCCTTTCTCTTCAACTTGATGAGTCTTTGACCCTTCCATACCATCCCTTGTGGGTGTTGCTCGTGATGTACCAATTCTTTGTGGAATTTTTGCATAAAAAAAATTCAACTGTTGCACCCTTCTTGGAACTCGTGCTCCCTTTACTAACTAAGAGCATCTTCTGATTGGAAAGACTTGCGTGATTTCAGGACTATTTAGTTTCTTACTATTTGCACACTCCAAATCCTTGACCACGCAATGTTTATGCATTTCAGAGTCTTCTTTCAACATGCTTTGACACTTGTGTCTTTGCTTAACCAACTTCTTGGCTACTTGTGCACATGTACCTTTTTCCATCCAATTCTTTTGCTGCTACTTTGAGTGAGTATGACTTGGTGGACATGACTTTTTCACTAGTACCACATATAGTAGGATACATTGCTTATGTTCTTCTTTGAACTGGATCTTCATGATGTACCTTCCTTATATGCTTCTTCATACTGATCATGCATGATGTATCCTTGGACACACATCTTCATACTGGATGCAACTTCTACATATACTTCTTCACACTAGCATCCATGTCCTTCACCATCTTGTGCATTCACTTCTTCAAAGTGGATTCCATATAATTCTTTAACCTGACATAGGAATGTTGTATCCACTTTGACATTATTTGACATCAATGACTTAAACTGAATCAACTGAAATCCTCTTTGACATTAGTTGACATCAATGACAACCAAAGTTCAACAATATCCCCCTTTGGAATTGATGTCAACACCTTATGAAGCTGTGTATGACCTTCTCTGAACTGTATGCTTCATCTGTACTTTTTATCAATGCTCCCCCTGTGTATGTGCTCCCCCTGAGTTATTTGGGCTTCTGACTTCTGCACTTTCTACGATTAGTGCTTCTTTTGCTTTCTGTTACTTTTGTGCAAACCCTATGTACATTCATATTCAAGGAAATTCTCTAGGTGATCTACTTCACACTCTTTGACATCTACTGCATCTTTATGTTGTTTCTTTTCACACTCTTTCATGTCTGCTAAAGCTTCATGCTATCTCTTCAATTATCTTCATGCAGTTTCTTCTCTGTTGATGTACATCCATCTTCATGCATTATTTCCAGCTGTTATGTCAGCGTCATGCATTTCTCCCCCTTTGAAATTAATAGCAAAGAGGTTCCATTACTTGCGTAATGTATGTTCTCCTTTTGTTTTATTTTTGCACCGGCTTTGACCTCAACTGTTTACACAGATGACTCCCCATGACTTCATGCTTCATTTCTTTGCCATAATTCTGCAGTGATATTCTTTCATAATTATGTTTGATTGATTTCTTGATACAGGTGTTACATTAATCCTTCATCTTGATTTATTGTTCCTGTCACAACACTACATCTTTAATATCCTCAAATAATATTTCAAGGATATTAACTAAGTCGCAGCAATTTTAAATCATGAATTTGCAAAACTGAAACTAGTCAAGAAGAAACTAGTCTTGGTTACTGATTGACCCACCCAGAGCTTGATAGATGGAATTTTTCGGATCTAAAAAATATTTTAAGGAGTGTGAAACATCATAAACATCAGAATAAATTCCATCTTTAGACTCCTATGCACAAGGTACTGGGGCCATTTATGTTTCAATAACAGTTGTCTCTGAAGTCTACTCCAAAGCTTCTTAGGCACACTAGCATATGCATAATAGAGACTTCCACTTACAATTGAAGGAAAACAAAGGGTGTATATCAGGTAATTAACCCTCAATATAATAATTCACAAGAGTTACAGAGTTTTGGGGAGTATTTGGAAGGGTTTGGAGACAAAAGGAGGAAGAGCGCTATGTAGGATTGCTCAGCTAGTTTGTTTATAGGTTCCCCCAAACATGAAGAGAAGGCCAAAAATTCTTAGTATGATGATTGTATGGAATTTATCACTGTCCTAAGAACCTATGTTGACTGGCAGAACTGAAAATTAGCATCCAAATAAATTTTAATTAAAAATACTGAAAACCTAGTCAAATATATATACATAATGAGCTAGTCTTGAGAAATATGAGCTCAAACAGCCTTTAAGGCTCTAAAATTATTCTTATGATATTTATTATGACTGAAAAATGAAATAAAAAGCATCATAAAACAAGAACTGATATTATTAAGAAATACACAGAATTTCCATAGCTCAGACATTACAGGGAGTCATCAATTCTTGGATTTTTACAATGATTGGAGAAGAATGCTTAGAGAAGAGTAAGAAGGAGAAGTGTGATCATTGAATCTGATCTGTAGGATTAAAATGATATGTTTTATTCTCATGGGAGGTGCACCAATATTCATAGCTTATCACAGGGAGCATTCACCAAACTAGATAGAACAACAATGGTGTGTTCTTTTCAGCTGGAATCCCCAGATCTAGTAAAATGGCCATAACTTGCTCATCCAAACACCTATTTTGATTTAAAAAAAAGTGTTTACTACTGGAAATAATGATGTGGACACAATGGATTAGGTCTCAAGGTCCATAAATGCTCCAAAATTTTGAAACCAAAACCTCCATTTCAGCTCTTCAACATTGTTTCTACTGAATGAAGGAGTTGAACCGCACAAGGAGAACACCAACCACTAGATCAGATTTCAAGACCTGAAATAATATCAATGATTAATATTGGATTTCATCATCCTCTCAGAAGAAGCAGAGTCACATATCACAGTTTGGACTAGGGGCACATCTCCCAAGTCACAAAGGAAAAATTGCACTCAATCCAATTCACAAATTGTCAAAAGATGGGAAAGTGGTGTGCACTCCTTCTTTAATAGACCCGAGGTGACTTGTGTAGCAATTCAAATAGGCTAAGGCATGCTAATGGAGTGGATAAGGATGGATTTATTTATGCTTATTATTTTTCTATATCCCGCTTTTGCTTTTCTATCATGTTTTTTTCTGCTTTTCTGCCTTATCATGCTTTCTGATTTTATCTACTTTACCCTGCTTTTCATGAGCTTTAATTCTTTTCTTCCTTGTGCCATCTTTTCCTTCTTTTTTCTGCTTTCTTAGCTTTAACTTCTTTCATATTTTGTTCTTTTACAATCCATCTCTTAGTCAAAGCTTATCCTCTAGTGCGCCCTTGTGAATCATTATCCACTTTATTCATTAAAAATAAATATTCATTAATGAGAAATATCTTCCACTAAGTGCATTTCAAACTAAAGAAAATAAATTTAACATCTCCTAATTAATTAATGCCTTTAAAATTAACCCCTCATTAATTAATTAATTATAAACTATCACTAGGATCCATGGGGTTTGAAGTGACATTGGATACTTCATGGTGCTGACAAAATGGGAACATGATAGTCCTTCCATCCCAATTTTTCTTGTCCTAAAGCAAGAAACCAACTCCAACCATCTATGAATCCAAGCAGTGACTTCACTCCTCAAAATATGCTGCAAGCTGTCTAGAATTGGAATCCTCAACAGGGTATTTTTTAAGGATTTTAATATTGTACTTAAGTATAGTATTCTAGGCGATTATTTTGGATTCAAAAAACATATATATATAGATAGGTAGGCGAATCTTAAATATGAAACTTATAATTTACTACTGAAACCTATAAATTTTGGCGAATATTATGATAAAAAAACATACTTTATGTAAATATAGGCGATATTAGATACTAAAAATGATCAAATAGCGAATTTATTTTTTGTAAAAAAACCTAAAAAATAGCCAATTGGTGAAATTTCGCCCCTAAAAATGACCCTGATCCTCAATTTAAATAAAATTACCAAAGGCTCACCATGTTTCTGTTGCACCACTCTGGTTTAATTTATTCTGCAACTGAGTGCCAGGATCCCACTGTTTGTGTTTCATGTCTTTCGATGGCACTGTTACTTGTGGAAACTGTCATCCCAAATAATTCCAGGGTCCCACTATCTCAGTTGCATCCTCCCAAACATTAGGATCAACAGGAAGAATATATCATCATGGAGGATGTCTAGATCACTCCACTATACTGGAAGTTCATCACTCCCAATGAAAAACTAAACCTCTATGAATCTCTACACACAAGTATTAAACTTCTGATGTACCATGTGAAAACTAGCACTACAATTTCCATCCATAAGACATAGGTCACAATTCCATGTCCATCCAGATATACTAAAAACATCACATAACAGCCACAAATTCCTATACAACTACTCACAAAAGATGAATGATATGTCCACAAACCTTCCACTGATGCAAGCAACAAACTTACCCTTTGGGGTACTCAATTATCTCATGTATATATCCACCCAATCAATGGATGAATGCATACTCCATCTGAGTGATCTGGATGGAAAGCTTCTAGCTTCCCCATGTACCATCTCCACTTTGGTGCAACAAATATTTACTATGCTACTTGTTCCACCTAAATGGATCAAGTGGAACTCCCTTGCATTGGTATGCATGATGGAGACATTATATATGCTCTTCTGTTTCTACTCATCCAAATGGTAAGGGACAAGTGTTCTTGTCAAATCCAAAGGTCTAACCATCAAACCATCAATAAAGTGTGTGGGAACCTCCTTCTCCTCATGTGGAACCAGAAGAAAAAATCCCTTTACCCAATATTCATCCCTATGTATGTTGGCTTCCATATGTGTGTAGGATGGAGAATGGTGATCCAAATCTCTCTAACAGTCATCCATCATGGTTGGCTCAATCGAAGTGAGTTCATGTGCCTCCTCTGAAACTGTGCAACTACAACCTAGAGACAACTCATAATCTCTCTGGCAATGAACATGTGATTAATATTCATTCTAGTCAACCTCAAACTCCCCAAGCACATGAAAATCATATTGTACTTCATATTCCCAATTCACACAAGTACCAAATATGAAAACATTGTTGTTCTAATGACAAGGGTGAAAGTCCCATGTCCAATCACAAAGAAAGTAGGCATCATCAAAATTCCATGCATGTATATACTGCTCACAATCAGTGTAAAATGTATCCAAGAATTCTCCATAGATGCAAGCAGGAATATCACTCATATGTCTTTTCTCCCAAATAGGAAAAGAAGAGACACTCCAACCCAATGCTCCAACTGGAAGCCAAGATGCTTCCCTATGTGAGTGCTCCCAATGGCTCAACTCTCTTCCGCTGGTCCAAGGGTACAAATCTCCATCATATGATCCGCTCAATGAAGATAGGTGGAAAATCCATGCACCTCTATACATGGAGGAATCAAATATAAGCATGAGATGCCTCTGCAACTAATGGGAAGATGTTGTCATTGAATCCACTGAAGTGAATGTGGGAGCCTTGTTCTCCTCTTCAGGAACTATCAAAAAGAAATTATTGACCCAAACTTCCCCCTCAAGTGACATGGAATAAGTAGATGGGACTGATGTAGGATCATGGACCAAAATCTCATCACTGCAAACCTCATCCATCAAGCTAACATATGCATAAAATCCATCAAATGTTGGTCCATCAAACATGAGCTCTTCTGACTCCTCAATAGAGGAATGAATCAGTCCAGGAAGAAGCTCATTTTCGCTCTAGAATATAGTGTGTGCTTGGAACCCATCATCTGCATCTCTAAAATCCTCAATCACATGCATGTAATCATGCACCTCATGAACCACCATATCATGAGGTTTCTCCATAGAACTATGAATGTCATCAACTGAAATAGAATGGCTGACTTGAAGATGGGAGGGAGTATCTGATCTCTACAACTCCTGGTGAAGCTGCTCTATCTTCATATTAGATTCCAAAGGGCACTTTGACTGCTTCTCAAAGAATCTTGGGTGGACATCAACTCATCATTGAGCTTGAAAATCTCATAATCATCCTTCAAGGATGCTCCCTGCAACATATGAACAACCTCATACAAATAATCTCTATCAAAAAGCATGTGTGAAAAGTTACATTTGATAGTAGTCATTGATTTTTGGATCTTCACCATGGCTTCAATGAAATATGAATCTTCCAATGAATCATCTCTCAACAAGACTGTGACAGTGAAACACATGTGTCATGGAGAATGTGCATGGCCTCCTTGATCTTACTTTCGCTCATCCTGAGTGGCCTTTAAAAAGGAGAAGGTTGAGAGTGAATGTCCTCATCCTCAATTAATGGATGAACCTCATGAAGCTCTTGTGGTGATAGTGAGATTGATTCTTGGATCTCTTCCTTGACTGCAAGGTCTTCATCTTCTTCAAGTTCAGTGAAATTTGTACTTACAGTAGCCTTCTCAAGTGGTATCTCTATGTCACCAAAATAGAGAGATGGACATCGATAAGTAGATGTCTCTACAAAAATTAGCTACCCATCAGTAGGTACCTCTTCATGGCATACATCAGTAGATGCTCTTCCAAAGCTTGGGTACTCATCAGTAAGTACCTCATCATGACACCCATCAGTAAGTGTCTTTGGATGATTCTCTTCAATGATTGAGGGTGGATTTGAAATGATCATCCTTGTCCTCCTTGTGCAAGATATCACAACAGGATTCCTCATGTGCATGTGCAACTTCCTATGCACAGGTGCTCCTACTTTCTTTATGATCTTTCCAATTTCGAATGAAGCTTCACATTTGGTCCTCCTTTCTTCTCCTTTGCTCTGTTTGGTACTTTGTTTGTGCTCCTTCAAGTAGGTTGATGAATATTTCCATTTAGTTTCCTTAGGATCGATATCTTTGGAGACTCTTTTTGAAGAATATCCAAAAATTCTCATAATGTATGAAACACATGCATCCAATGAAGCTTCAGATATTTTGTTTCTCTTTTCACAAGTAGGCTGATTTTTACTCCTTTCATGTTCCTCCAAATGATGATTTGATGAGAGATACTTGTAGAAGGTACCTCCTAGACATTTTTTTCCTCATATTTTTTGTAGTACTCTTCATATTGCTCCTCATAGTCATTATCATATTGTTCATCATCCTCATACAACTCATAGAAATCGTCATCAAAGTAAGACATGGCTGCAATTTTATTCTTCTTGAGAGCTTACTTTCCATAGGACTAGAGGAAAGTGATTTGATACCACTGTAATATCCCCAAATAATATTTCAATGGTATTAACTAATTCATAGCAATGTTAAATCATGAATTTGCAAAACTGAAACTAGTCAACAAAACTAGTCAAGGAGAAAGTAGTCTTGGTTACTAATTAGCCCACCCAGAGCCTGATAGTTGGACATTTTCAAATTTGAAAAATATGTTAAGTATTGTGCAGAAGTATAAACATCAGAATAAATTAATTATTTAGACTCATATGCACAAGGTACTGGTTCCATTTATCTTTCAACAACAGCTGTCACTGAAGTCTACTCCAAGGCTTCCTGGGCACACCAACATATGTATACTAGAGACTTCCACTTACACTTGAAGGGAAAAAAAGGTTGTATATCAGGCAATTAACCCCCAATATACTACTATACAATATTTGTAAATTTTTTGGGAGTATTTGGTAGGGTTTGGAGACAAAAGGAGGAAGAGCCCTATGTAGGATTGCTTAACTAGTTTGTTTACAGGTTCTCCCAAAGTGGCCAAGAAGGCCACGAATTATCAGTATGATGATTGGATGGAATTCATAAATGTACTAAGAACCTATATTGATTGACATAACTGAAAATGAACATCCATATAACTTTTAATTAAAAGTACTGAAAACCTAGTCAAATATAATTGCACAATGAGCTAGTCTTGAGAAATATGAGCTCAAATAGCCTCTAAGGCTCTCAAATTCTTATTATGATATTTCATATGAATAAAAAATGAAATAAATAGCAGAATAAAACAATAACTAATATTATTAAGGAATACATAGAAGTTTCATAGCTCAAACATTACAGGGAGTCATCAATTCTTGGATTTTTACAATGATTGGAGAAGAATGCTTAGAGAAGAGTAAGAAGGAGAAGTGTAATCACTGAATCTGATCTGTAGGATTAAATGAGCTGATGTATTCTCATGAGAGGTGCACCAAGATTTAGAGATTCTCACTGGGCACATGGCACCAAAGTAGATAGAACAACAATGGTGCATTCTTTTTAGTTGAAACCCCAGGATCTAGTAAAATGGCCATAACTTGCTCATATGGACACCTTTTTTGATGATAAAACAAGTTTTGAATACTAGAAATGATGCTACAAACACAATGGAATAGGTATAAAGTTCCATAAATTCTCATAAATGTTGAAACCATAACTTCCATTTCGGCCCTTCAACACTATTTCTATTGAATGAAGGAATTGAACCACATAATGAGAACACCAACCATTGGATCAGAATTCAGGAAATGCAATCAATTTAATGATGAAGATTGGATTTAATCATCCTATCATAAGAAGAAGGGGCACATTTCCCCTCTTGGACTAGGGGCACATCTCCCATGTCACAAAGGCAAAATTGCACTCAATCCAATTCACAAACTATCAAAAGATGGGCAAGTGATGCGCACTCCTTATTTAATAGACTTGAGGTGACTTGTGGAGAAACTCAAATAGGATAATGCACCCTCATGGATTGGATAAGGATGGATTTCTTTATTCTTTGCTTTTTATTTTTCTTTTACTTTTGATTTTGCTTTTGCTTTATCCTGCTTTTGATTTTCTATCCCTCGTTTTCATGTTTTTCTACCATATCTTGCTTTTTCCTACTTTTCTGCCTTATCCCGCTTTTCTACTTTACTCTGCTTTTCCTGAGCTTTATTGGTTTTCTGCCTTGTGCCAACTTTTCCTTCTTTTTCTTGCTTTCTTAGCTTTAACTGCTTTCATCTTTTCTTCTTTTACAATCCATATATTAGTCAAAGCTTATCCTCTAATGCACCCTTGTGAATCATTATCCACTTTATTCATTAAAAATAAATATTCATTAATGAGAAATATATTCCACTAAGTGCATTTCAAACTTAAGAAAATAAATTTAACATCTCCTAATTAATTAATGCCTTAAAACTTACCCCTCATTAATTAATTAATTCTAAACTATCACTAGGATCCATGGGGTTTGAAGTGACATTGGATACTTCATGGTGCTGAAAAAATGGGAACATGACAACATCATAATTTGCGCATTGATCCATGCAGACATCTTTTCATACTGACTAAGCAGTACCAATTCCATCCTTGGTTCTTGCATGCCATTTTATTTGCTTCCCTTTTGCACCTGATTGCTTCATGTGTTGCATTTACTATGTTGTCACCTTTCCTTGTCGCATTTATTATTGTCTCATCTCTTGTCATGAGAACCAAATATTTGGTACATTTCTCCACCAACTCAACATTAAAGCCGATATACTTGGATCGTGTGAAATCCATTGCGTGTCATCACTGTACATGAGCTTCTAGGGTAACATCATTTCGTCACATGACCAAATGAATTGAATTCTCACTTTCTGTATTTCCTTTCATCACCTATTAAATTCGATATTTAATTTTGGAGACTCCACCACCTTCTTCGACTTGTGCAATATTGAATGCATAACTCATCAAATTAATTTCATGCACGCGAACATCTTCTATTAAACTCTATAAGAGTTTCATGAAAAATTATTGGTTCATCACTGTTAGCACTTCTACATTTCCATGTCATATTTTTATTTGGTTCTTTCACTTCCTTTCAATGGCCTCCTTCTATTACAGAATGAGCAATTATATTGAGAATGTACACCTTGTTTTTCAGACTTAGCAAACTGATTTCACACACTTGAGAGTCGATATGGGTGCATGGTAGCGTTTAATGGATAACGTTGAGTACCAATATCAATATGCTCAGTCACATATGTACCTCGGACATTATGAGTAATTGACCTGCTTGAGTCGTTGGGTTGACAATCTGGAGCACCAACAACAACTACTTTTAGATGACGATGGTGGTTACTGCGGTTGTGAAGTTTGGTTGGGAATTCATGGACGAGTGCCTAGCTAGAAGTGCAGCAATGTCTCGGATGATGGAAGCTGGGAGAAAGGAAGTGTTTCTATGGGGAGAAGTTCAGACGCACATTAAAGAATGCCGAAGTTACCAGGACTTGTGTGGAAGGATAGAGCTACTAGTGCACATAAGTGCTAGGCATACAGAGGAGTACCACATAAGTAGTTCGTTTGGTTACAAGAGGTGCACAACAGTGATTTGACATGAAGAAGACACTAAGACTGCCGAAGTCATAGGAGTAGCTTCCAATTCAGTTTGAATGGATCAAGTGCACCAAAAAACAGAAGGAGAAGGCAGGCCGAGGAAGCCCAAAGCATTGCAAACTTACAACATGTTGATGGGCATGTTGATGCCAAGAAGAGTTGACGAAGGCTTACGAAAGTGACAAGTTTGGAAAAGGAGGTGTCGTGTAGACCTACAGGAAAGCACACCTTAAATGTGTTGCAGCAGATGGAGAAGCGTTAGGACTTGGAAGCCTTGAAGACGAGTTCCGAAAAATGTTCATCCGAAGTATGGAATACTTGGTTGGAGTGTGTTGGACAGCAGAAAAATGATGGCAGTTTCGTTTCTTTGCGATGTGGACATGTTTGTTGATGCACTAGTAAGACGGGAGGTGCAGAGGTGACTATACTCAACGCATGTGTAAGGAAATAATGACCACAAGAATCCAAGCAATGCATACCATCAAGATGCTGGTTTGAAGCGTAGCATACTTGGGTGGGAGTGTGTTGGGCATGCAGAATGTTGTTGGCAAGACGACAGCATTTCAACAAAAGTGGTTAAGTCAAGTGACATGCCCAAAAACTTCCAAAGGCATGAGGTGGTGTGGATGGAGGAAGCTCGTTGCAGAACCAAACTGATTGTGACTGTTGCAAAAGAACTCATTGAGGGTTGCTGAAGCAATGTGCCTTTGAAGCCGCTAGGAGGTGAGTGTGCGACAAAGTAGCATGATTTGTTTGAGGATGACTTGTGAGAGTTTTGAGACAGGAATCTTTCCACTGTGGTGAGGGGCATCATGTGTTGGTAAGATGAACATCATCGTAGTAAGTGACCATGAAGTATCTTGGTTGCAAAGAAGTCAGGCATTGGCAGAATTCTCTACAGAAAGGAAGATCTACAACAAAGCATTCATCAAAGCCTAATGATGCGGCAAACTTGTGGAAAGGGCTGTGGACGATGAAAGTCATAAATACTTTTGTCTTTGTCAGAGGAAATAAGGGTTTCCTTGTATTCTCAAAGATGTGTGTTTAGGAAGAAAACATGAGGAAAGGAGATCAGTTGTGGAAGAAAAGTGGTCAAGTACCGAAACGGAAGTATGGTTGGAGGTTACAACACTTGGTTGATGGGGAGCCGATTCAAGTGCCTTAGAAAATTTTGAGGCGAAGTGTTAGCTTTACCTTATGTTCTACAGAGTTGTGGATAAGACCAAAGTGGGGAGGAGGTTGTTTGGCTGAGTTTGTGGTTCATATCTCGAAGAGGAACAATGGTTGGGAGTCATGACCCAACTAGTTCAGTCATGGGGACTAGTATGGATGAAAGCAGGATGAGGTGGCAGCATGCCGAAGCTAAATTAGGTGGATTATGTGATGGCTAGAATGAGTTGTAGTTTTCCCAACTTCCAACAAGAAGGATCAGCCACCCCTTCGTTTATTAGATATTTGTGAACACCAATATCCAGCAATTCAACTGTATCTAGAATGGTGAACACACGAAGGATCGACCGACCCTTCTTGCAGTGTAGAACTATTATGAAAATAATATTGGGCAAAAGAAGGGTCGGCCACCCCTTCATTTATGAGGGAATTGTACAAATATTCAACCTACAACGGCTAGGCCGTCCATTCATGTATATCCAGAATGGTGAACACTGGAAAAATATTGATCACAAGAAGGGTCGGTCGACCCTTCATTTAAGAGAGAAATGTAAAAATATTTAATCTACGAAGGCTGATATGACAATTCCGACTTTCGAATTCCACAGTAAATGGTAGGGATCGGGACATTGGCTATTATAACATGTAAACAATATTTATCCCGACTTACGACTTCCGACAAGAAGGATCGTCCACCCCTTCATTAAGTAGATAATTGTGAACACCAATATCCAGCTCTTCACCTGTATCCAGAATGGTGAACACAAGAAGGATCGACCCACCCTTCTTGCATTCTATAACTATTATGAAAATAATACTCGACAGAGTAAGGATCGACTGCCCCTTCATTCATTTATATTGGGCCTCATTAAAAAATGGGGCATTGGTTAAAGACATTCAACTTCAACCTACAAAGGCTAGGCCGTCAATTCATGTATATCTAGAATGGTGAACACTGGAAAAATACTGAGCACAAGAAAGGTCGGTCGACCCTTCATTTAAGAGAGAAATGTAAAAATATTTAATCTACGAAGGTTGATATGACAATTCCAACTTCTGACTTCTGCAGTAAATGGTAGGGATCAGGACATTGGATGTTATTACATATAAACAATATTTATCCCAACTTCTGACTTCCGACAAGAAGGATCGTCCGCCCCTTCATTTAGTAGATAATTGTGAACACCAATATCCAGCTCTTCACCTGTATCCATAATGGTGAACACAAGAAGGATCGACACACCCTTCTTGTAGTCTATAACTATTATGAAAATAATACTCGGTAGAAGAAGGGTCGGTCGCCCCTCCATTCATTTATCTTGTGCCTCATTCAAAAATGGGATGTTGGTTAAAGACATTCAACTTCAAATGACCGTCATATTATATAGACAACAATTCATTTAGTGATTTGTATTATTTTGACAAATTTTACATTTAATTGATGTAAATTTTATTGGACAATTCTCATATAATTTATGGACACAGTATCATGTATCCGGTGATGTGTTTCAAAAATTGCAGAACATGAAAGCAATATACTTAGAAACATTGAAACATAATATTTTATTGACTGTGTTGTGTGTGTGTTTTTTCGTTTGCAGATACTAGAAGATTTGTTACTAGTAAACCATTGATTATTTTCGATTTCAATGGAGTTTTGTTACACACAGTTCATAAAAAAAGAAATTCAGATTGCTACGAACATCGGATATCGAATCAACCACAAAGTATTATTTTATACATCCAGGATTTAGGGAATTTTTTGAAAAATGCTCTAGTATATTTCAAGTTGGGGTATGGACATCGGCACAACAACAAAAACGTTGACGAGTTCTTGTCAACATTATTACAAAGAACACGATTGCAAAGGGAAAAATTTAGAGTAATTTTAACACAAGAATATCATTCTTGTGTAGCCAGAGAGGGTTATCAGGGTGATGGAAATCCTTATGTATTTCTCAAGCCTTTAAAAAAGTTTTGGACATTTTTATCCATGGTTGGGATGCTACAAATATAGTGATTGTAGATGACTCGAAAGAAAAACATATTTGTAACGAGGAAGGGAACTGTATTATAACAAAAACGTATACTTTCCAAGATGTCGATGACACATTCTTGTTAGATCAATTATGGTCTTGCTTGTTGCACCCGAATGGCATGAGTGATGTGAGGCCAATTGTGAATAAAATGAAAGTATTTTGTTAAATAATACACTTGAATGTTTTTTTGTACTAGTATGTTCAATTTCACTATGGTTATAATACTTGTGATGTGTCGAGTTTGGTTTTCGAAAATGCAAAATCAGAGTTTGAAAGTGATAAAATATGTTTTCAAATTTTCAAATTTAAGTATTGGAAGTGTCAAAAGTAGCCTTCCAAAAAGGCGAAATCAGGTTCTAAAAGTGCCATTATGATATTTATCATATTCGAAAAGCGCAAAAACCAATTTCAAAAGTTGTGATATCAAAAGCAAAAGTATGCTTTTGGAACCTAGAATTGGCACTTTTGGAACCGGATTTGGCACTTTTGGAACCGGATTTGGCACTTTTCAAACAAGATTTGGCATTTTTGGAACCGGTTTTGGCACTTTTGGAACCTGGATTTGGCACTTTTGGAACCAGATTTGGCACTTTTGGAACCCGATTTTGCTTGATTTTGGGGTTTAGAAAGGCTTTTTTTGACCTGTCTTCTAAGTGACTTGGACTAGAATATGTCCAAGTTTAATGAAATTGGTGTTAAAGTGGGGAAAATGATGAGTAAAGGGAATAATTATAAAACAAAGATGAAGAAATAAAATTTTTATGTAAGTATAATCAAGAAATTTTTAATGATGTTAAGAATGTGAAAAGAAATGTTCAAGATTCTAAATCAAAAAATAAAAATGAGGATATTACCAAAAACAACTGGCCCAGAATACTACTAGAAGACTTGAAGAGGAAATTTACAAGTAGGATGAAAAATCCCTAATTACCAATGGTGTAAAATAAAAAATACAATATAGAATTGAAGAATGATGTAAGAATTCGATGAATGACATCACAATGTAACTTCGAAAGGAGAAGGAAGGAAATATTTATGAAGGGTCGCCAAAAAAATCTAGAAGAAGTTGAGCTCTATTTTGAGGATATAAAAGTAAAATATGATAGTATTATCTCAAATGCTAGAGTAATCAAAGAATAAGAATATAGGATACACAATTCCATTGCATCTGAAAAGAAAAGTAATGATATGGGTGTGCAAAATAAAGAAAATCATCAAAGGTGAAACCATATTAACACCCTCATTTCCAAGAAAATTTCCAAGGAAGAAAATAATATTTAAATAGGAATTGCCAAGGAATAAGATGGAATAATCAACAATATTCATGGAATAGGGAATCATAGAACCATTATATAACCAGATGCTATCATAGACCATAAACTACATAAAATTGAATTCATAACAACAACTCATGCATTCAAAGGTAAGAAAATTATGCAATAGCCAACTATCAAGGATTAAGACTGAAAATAATTGAATTTGGATGGATGGATCATCATTAATGTCAACGAGGTAGTAGGAATATAAGGAAATTCTATTACTTGGTTTCATCACATGTAAAAGCCTTAACTACAAAACTTTGAGGACAAATTTTTTTTGGAGGGTACTATGATATGATCCCAAGGGGGGCATATATTGAGGTAAATTTATACATAATGATGTAAATGTGTATGTAATATGAGCCATCTTAATAAAGGGACTAGATATGCAATGTGCGAGTATAGGTATATATAGAGTTCAATATAGTCCTTATGGAGAGGGTGTGAGAATTCTATATAGGTTGAATACCATGAAAGAATTCTAATAGCCGAGGATCGTGAAGCAAAGAAGTCCTCACAACAATTTATTCAAAGATATGCAAGAATAAGAAGAAATATTGAAACATAAACATAAGAGAGAGGATTCAATTGATGTAAAATTCATCTCTATATTATTCATCAATGTGAATACAATATATAATACATCTCAGGAGAGAAAATAGAATGTCTTGAAGGCAAGTTGTAAAGCAAAAAAAGGAAGGCTTACTAAAAGCTAGAAGAACCCCTTAGGTAGCAAAAGCACCTTCCAAATCAGTCAAGAGGCTCACAAATTAGCTTAATATGGTATGGCAGCTAGTGAGTGATGAAAATGGAATGTGATGATGACTTTTGTAGAGAATAAATAGGTGGAGGTTGAATTGGACAAGTGGACACAGTTTCCAAGTCAACTAGCTTTACCTTATCCACTAGAAAGCAGAAAAAACAAGATAAAGCTTTCTAAAGAAGGAAGGAGCCTTTCTAATCCAGGAATAGAATGAAATAAGACATAATCTCAAGAGATATTATCCAGAATATTTACAAATTCGTTTTAGTGACTTAGGATGGCATATGGAGGCATAAAAGACAAAACTAGGCCAACTACATAGTCTACACCTAGTAAAATTAATCTAGATGACTAATAAAATATATCCTAAGTATATAATGGGTTTTTAAATGTTCCAACACCCCCCCTTAAGCCTGACTGTATGTGGTAAAATATTAGAAATATGGGGCCCAATAAACAAGGCTTATGGTCACCCCAATACAAAAATTATTAGTCCACGTAGATGAGGAAAGAAGGAAAACCACATGGGAAGAAAACCTCCCCTCAATATCATGGAATACAGCATAATTAGGATCTCCAAAATCCAATTAGGTGAGAACTTGGTCAAATGTATGGAGGAATCTTCTTCTTTGGAAGAACTGGAATGTGCTCACTAGACTTGAGCTTCCTAATATCAGGTCCAAATGAATCTTGATGATGTCCTTCATCTTCTGTGAAATAGGTGCCAATAATCATGCAGTGGATTAGAAGCAGGACAAAGAGAGGGAAACCAGTCACTCCAAACTATAATTTTTCCTCCATAGCATCCAATAACACACCAAAAAGAAACCCAAGGATAGATTATGAGTGTGTATGAGCTCCAAAAACTAGCTGATGATTCGAATCATAAGACATATGAGAGAATTGAGACATGTCTCCAACTTCTTGAAAAATGTGTTGGCAATCATGCATGAACTAGTAGGATCATGGATAGAGTAAGTGAAGGCACAACCAACAAACTCAAATATATAATGAATTCCAAATAACTATAGATCACCTTCCTGGATACCACTAACCAGCAAAGGATCCTCAATATTTGGCGTGTAAGAGGATAATAATGATGAGAGATGGAAAGATTTGAGTTAATCTTCAATAATAAATTTCTGCCATTTGATCTTCAGTACCTGCAAAACAAACTCTCTGAAACTTATATTGGAAGACTAATTTAATTAAGAGCTCCCAAGGCTCTAATATCTCCCTGAGCTCTGATACCATGTGAGAATTCTATATAGTTTGAATACCATGGAAGAATTCTAATAGCCAAGGATCTTGAAGCAAATAAGTCCTCACAAGAATTTATTCAAATATATGCAAGAATAAGAAGAAATATTGAAACAAAAACATAAGAGAGAGGACTCAATTGATGTAAAATCCATCTCTATATTATTCATAAATGTGAATACAATGTATAATACATATTACGAGAGAAAATAGAATGCCTTGAAGGCAAGTTGTAAAGCACAAAAAAGGAAGGCTTACTAAAAGCTAGAAAAACCCCTTAGGTAGCAAAAGCACCTTCCAAATCAGTCAAGAGGCTCACGAATTAGCTAAATATGGTATGGAATCTAGTGAGTGATGAAAATGGAATGTGATGATTACTTTTGGAGAGAATAAATAGGTGGAGTTCGAATTGGCCAAGTGGAGACAGTTTCCAAGTCAACTAGCTTTACCTTATCCAGTAGAAAGGAGAAAAAGCAGGATAAAGTTGTCTAAAGCAAGAAGGTGCCTTTCTAATCTAGGAATAGAATGAAATAAAAAAGAATCTCAGGAAATCTTATCCATAATCTATCCAAATTCGTTTTAGTGACTTAGTATGGAATATGGAGCATAAAAGACAAAACTAGGCCAACTACATAGTCTACACCTAGGAAAATTAATCTAGATGACTAATAAAATATATCCTAAGTATGGAATGGGTTTTTAAATGTTCCAACAGAGGCGAACATGTAATTTGGATATATGAATGTATTGGGTATTTGGAGGATGTTATGTTATTCTTTGAGTTATTGTGTGACTCACCTCTCTTTTATATTGTGGAGTGGTACTCCATGCTCATGTTTGGTGTACATAATGTGTATATGTTTTATTATTCTATTTAATTATTTTGTACACAACAAGTTATTATTGATGTTAGCGTGAAAGGAAATAACCTTTTCCATGAGCTCTAGTTTCATATGCTACATTATTATTTGTGAGTTATCAGGAACAATGAAAATAGTCACACGAGTAAGAGGGAATGAAGTAGGTTGAATACTAGTAATAGTTATGTCTGAGTGGGCAATATGGGGTTTAGTTGTACTAGAGGTAGTAAACCTGGTATCTTGGTTTTTCTGAAAGAACAACATAATAGAGGTATTGTAGTATTGAGGCTAGAGAGGGAAATGGTATTGTACACTAAAGATGTGCAAAAAGGTGCTACATGTGTCAAAGGCCTTTCCACCACACAACAACCCATAGATAATTAGACATCACATAGTTACCTCCTTAATTATTGTGTAGATGTTTCTTGGAGTTGCTCCCTAGGTGAGTGACCCATTGAGTATCTCCATTATGTTATGACCTTGTACGGGGGTCATTAAATATTTTATTGGTTATTGCATTGGTTGAGTGGAAAGAAATCCTTAGGGTGTGATTCCCTTGTGGTTGTTGTTAGACTTGAACACTAGTTTGCAACAATAGGTCAAACATCCTAAGATCAAGTTGGCTACATATACGTTGTATTTGGTTTTTGTTTATTTCCCATTGCTTTAAATATAATCTTGTTTTAATATATGTAGGGAAAAATACATCTTCGTGATGTTTTATGTTGAATTAATGTAGGGTAAATTTTTTAAGTGACAACCCACCCACTATTCTCATGTTGGGTTGGGTTCTTACAAATTAGCTTCTTATTGTTAAATTTTCAGAATTTACTTCAATCTGATCTAGGATCTTAACTGAGAGAACAACATGTACAGCATATCTACAGCATATCAATCATGGAGACAATAATGCAAGCACACAAGAGACACAAAGATTTACTTGGGGAAAACCATAAAGGTGAAAAACCCCAATAACTTCCTCAGAGATAGATAGAGCAATGATACAACCAACCATGAGAGATAGACATAACCTAGCAGCAGATCCTCCTCCTCCATAAGTGCGCCACTCCTCCTTGAGTGCATGTGTGAGAAGTGAGTGAGTAAATAGAGTGCCTCCCACACTCTATTTATACTTGACTTGACTTGCCTTTTTACCTAACTCATGTAGGCTCGAACTTAACCACATAACATAATGCTGACTGGGCCAACCCCCAATAGGGTGGTCTAATAACCCTTCGACCCACATGGCCGACCCCCAATAGGGTGGTCTAATAACCCTTTGACCCACATGACTTATACAGGGCTGACCCCAAACAAGGTGGTCTAATAACCCATCAAGTATAAGTTACGACACTTACAATATAAATGACGACACTTCCGTATAGAGGAATAATAACATATCTATAGGAATACAATATACATATATGTGAAATACATTCCGAAGTTACATATACATCAACACTCCCTCTTAACTAGGAAGGTATTTCTCAGCACAGTTCTTTTAGCACAAGTCATCTTCTCTGGATCATCGTCACTGGATAATTGTCATTGAGTCATCATCATCGTCACTGCTGCTGCTATCTCAATCAATCTCTGAATCTACTCGTCATAGGAAGTTCTACAGAGCCAGTCCTTTTTCATACTGGATGTAGGCCCACCACCTGCAGGTCTTCGTCATCACTGGCCATACTGTGGAATCCTCAGGACATATTAAGTGCATCACAAAACCTGGCTGCATAATCCCAGGCTATTATGAGCACACAGCTCTACCTGTAGGATCTCCCAGGAGCACATTACATGTGACCCATCACAAAACCTGGTTGAAGCATCCTAGGCTGTTACGAGCACACGGCTCTACCTGTCGGATCTCCCAGGAGCACATTACATGTGATCTCACCACAAAACCTGGCTGAAGCATCTGAGGCCTTTTTCATCCTGTCCAGATCTCCCAGGAGCAAATTACATGTGGTCATGGCAAAACCTGGCTGAAGCATCTGAGGCCTTTTTCATCCTGTCCAGATCTCCCAGGAGCAAATTACATGCCATAGGACAAAACCTCGCAAGAGCATCTGCTAGATATCCCAGGGCACTGAATTACATGCCATAGGAAAAACCTCAAAAGACTATCTGCAGATCTCCCAGGGCACAAATTACATGTCCTCCCAAGCAAAACCTCGCAAGAGCATTTGCCAGATGTCCCAGGGCACCGAATTACATGCCATAGGAAAAACCTCGAAAGACCATCTGCAAATCTCCTAGGGCACAAATTACATGCTTACCTGCACAACCTAATCCACGGCCACAAAGTATCATCTGATACTCATCAAACATCATCCTGATGTACACATGATCATCTTGATCATCATCACTGCAACATCCTGCTGCATGTCATCTGGAGAAGCTCGTCATCCACGATCATCCTGATCATACAATGCATCCATCTAATGCACACCAAGTATCCACCTGATACATACATAGATACATGATCCACACAATGTATCCATCAACATACATGATCTACCTGATCATACAAAGATACATGATCCACACAATGTATCCATCGACATACATGATCTACTTGATCATACAAAGATACATGATCCACACAATGTATCCATCAGCATCCAACATGATGCATATACAAAATACATACACATGATCCAACCGATCATATCCAGCATCCAACATGATGCATACACAAAATACATACACATGATCCAACCGATCATATCCAGCATCCAACATGATGCATACATATATACATATAATGATCCAACTGGTCATATCCAAGCAGAAACCAGAACATCATCCTGATGCTCATCATCTAGCGCTTGCATCCACAGCCATGTGAAGGATCCCCCTTCCAACATGCTTCGAATGGCTTCAACAAATGTGTCCATCACTTCTTCCTCGAAGTGTCCTCGATCTGAAGAACGCCAAGCCTCTCTCTGAAGTACTCGAACTTCACCCTAGCTAGTAGCTTCGTCAACACATCTGCAATCTGCTCGTTCGTCGCAACATACAGGATCTTCACAGCTCCTCTCTGCAACATATCCCTGATATAGTGATATTTGATCTCTATGTGTTTCGACCTGTCATGAAACACTGGATTCTCGGACAGCTTCACACAACTCTGGTTATCACAGAAGATACCAGTAGCATTTAACGGGAGATCAAATAACTTAGACAGTAGCTTCCGTAGCCATACTACCTCACAACTAGCTGAACAGGCTGCAACATACTCTGCCTCAGCTGTACTCAGTGCTACGCAGGACTGCTTCCTGCTAAACCAAGAGATCACACCTGATCCCATACTGAAGCAGCACCCAGATGTGCTCTTCCTATCTGCAGCACTGCCAGCCCAATCTGAATCAACATAACCCTGCAGGTTAAACTTTTGATTCGCCTCATACTTGAGCCCATAATCCACTGTACCCTTCACGTACCTCAGAACATGCTTTAAAGAAACCAGGAGAACACTCCTCGGATCCGTTAGGAACTGGCTCAATGTGTTCACAGCAAAGCAAATATCTGGTCTCGTGTTCGTCAGGTACATCAAGGACCCAATCATCTGACGATACAGAGACATCAACCGGCTCAGATGAAGCATTGCATAGAAGCTTCAGATTCAATGCCATAGGTGTGGCCATGGCCTTGCAATCCATCATCCCGAACCTCTTCAGGATCTATACTACATACTTCCCTTGTCCAAGGAAGATTCCATCTGCACTCTGCCACACCTCCATGCCAAAACAAATAGTGCATCATCCCCAAGTTCTTCAACTCGAACTCAGCAGCAAGCTTCCGCTGCATGTCGACAATCAGTCTATCATCTCTTGTTACAAACAGGTCTTCCACATACAACTATTCAAGAAAGCTGTCTTGAAATCCATCTAGTGTATCTTCTATTTCATCACTTTCATATTTCTCTATGCTGCCATCTACAGCATGCTTTATCTTGATAGATCCATATGGAAGTCATAACAAACTTCCCTTCAGGTCTTGGGATTACATCCCAAACATCATTCTTCATGATCGACGGATCATGGCATTCCATTTCTTCATCCCAGATCCTGGGAACTTCAATATCTTCAATATTTTCAATAGATATCTTTGTTGCTGGAACAAATGTTGTAGTCCTTTTGTAGGTGAAGATATACGGTCTTTCCTACAAAACAAGTTAAATTGCATGATTAGAAACATCTCATAGTTTTCAGAACAAATTCTTACACATAAAGAAATATGTCATACAGTCATGCAATTATTTTAGCCAATGCTTCAATACAACATTTATCCATATCCCATAACTTTCTAGATGCCTTCCAATCTCTACCAGAACATTGTTAAGAGTGTGCACAACTCCCAACATGTCAGCAAAGAGGTTTCATTCTAGATAAGTAGCAATGGAATGTTGTACAGTGCCATAGGCCACTTACCCATGTATATTAGTAGTCTACTGTTCATCAATGAAACTATTCTAATATGCACAATACATATCCTAAGTCTAGGAACATGAGCATATACATCATTGAACAATTTTATTTAAACAAACAAATATGCAAGAAATTAAAATACTTATCTTTGTTTGTTCATTGAGTGGACTCCCTCTGAGTCTTTGCTTCCTTACAGGAGCTGCTAGAGTCCTAATCTGAAGTAGCTTCTTCTACACCTTTCTGTTGTGGAAAGATGGTCAACTCCCTCTGAATATCTGCATCCTTGCAGAAACTACTGAAGTGTGTTCCTTTGCTTTCTTGCAGGAACAACTGGAGTGAGCTCCCTCTTGATCTTTGCTTCCTGGATTACCTGTTCTTGAACTCATATTCATCCTTGGTCCCTATGCATGCTTATTAGTATCATGATTGTGTTATCCTTGTGATCTCATATAAAATCATACATTCATTAGTATACTATTTAAAACACAATAATCTCAAGCATGTATAGTCATGATCATTTCAAATAGAAAATAATAAGAATTAGCATTCAAGGTTTATGTAGGATTCTTAAGGTTAGTCAAATCATAAGAAACATAACATGTCTAAACCTATAATTACTCAAACCTATGACTCTTCGGGTTAGTTGAATCATCAAACAAGATAAGAGATATAATATGCATAAAACCTGTGATTATTCAAACCTATACCTTCATGATTCTTCTGGTTAGTCATATCATCAATTATGGTAAGAAACATAATATGCATACAACCATGATTATTCAAACCTATGACTTCATGAATAATCATTATCAACAACAGTATAAGATCCTAACCCAAGGTAGGAGTCTATCTTGATATAGGAAAAACATACCTAGATTAGCATGCTAGTTAGTTATGTCTAACATACTCACATGATTTCTTCTTGTTCTTCTTCAATGACTTGTGCTAGTAACCTGTATATCTCATAGGTTAACTATTACAAAACCAAGTTATACATACCTCGTAAATGGATCTTCTATGAGATCCATGACAATGGATGAATCTTTGTCCTCATGTTATCATGATCATATGTTCTTGGACCAGAACATGATTTGTCTTTCTTGGTGTAGCTTTCATGTTAGTAGACAACATAAACCTCATACAACACCATAATGCATTAGTACAATCATAAGTGTCAACACCCTAATCAATGAATATTTTCTATTGTGCATTCATAGTTTTATTAAGGTGATATGACAAGTCAAGATTGTACTAACCGTAATAACATGAAGACAAACATACCATAAACTTAATCATGAACAAATATCGAAACATACCTCAATGAGTCATACCTGTCGAGATCGCTTGTAATCTTTTTATGTAAGGCCTTAGCTTCATCTCCCTCTAAAACAGGAACATCTTCACTTATGAAGGTGACCAATCCATCTTATTCTAGGATTAACCCAATCCACTTGATTTGCAAGAAATGGACCTGGAGCTGGATATGGGTTTGTCAGAGAAACCCCAAAAATTCAAACTTTGAATTTCAAACTTACGAAAGGATAGAAATATGCGCCTTGATGAGCTGATCAAACTGGTATATTCAGAATTTGAAAACTGCAAAGCTTCACTCCTCAATTTTTCCTTTGAAACTTCTGCATTCACTAGACGTGACCCTGAACTAGGGTTTGATGAAGAACACTCTTCTGTCCAATCAAAAGGTTTGATCCAAAGCTCTAAGCTTCTATTTTTTCTGAGGAGCTTCCAGCCGTGGTCACAGATTTCAAAAATTCCCATTTTTACAGAAGCCCTAATTTTCCACTTTTCTAATCAAAGTCCCAAACTAGGGTTTGATCAAGTCTGGCCTTCTGCCCAACCAAAAATTCTGATCTTCGTCTCTAAATTTCTATTTTGATGAGTAGCATCCAGCCGTGGTCTCCGATTACAAAAATTCCAACTTTCTTCAAAGCCCTAAATTCCAGAAGCCATGAATGAAGGTACTCAAAAATAATTCTGTTTTGATAGAAATATGTACCTGATTGTTTCTGGTGTAACTCTGAACCTTTTGATCCACAGGGTCTAAAAAATGTTTCCTGAGATAGCCTGACCTGTTACCTCTCCATCCTGATAGGTCTGACCTCAATTGGATTGTCTGAGAGAGAGTTATGTCAAATGTCGCAACGTGACCTGTTTTGGGATAAAACAGGAGAGCGAACTTGTACGGCTTGCCACGTGTGACTGTTTGAATGTCGGCCTCTGAAAAACTTTTTTGAGATAGCTCGGCCTGTTATATTTCCATCCTGATAGTTCTTACCTCAATTGGACTCTCTGAGAGAGATTTATGCCAAGTGTCGCAACATGACCTGTTTATGGGATAATACAGGAGAGCTAACTTGTACGGAGTGCCACGTGTCATTGGTGCAACTTCGTCCTCTAAAAAAGTTTCTTGAGATAGTACAGACTGTGTAATACCTGTCACTTTTTACGACATTTCATTTGGAAATTCCTAGCCCAAGTTATGACCTTTTTCCCAAGGTCACCTGATTTTGACTCAGATCTGGAAGAGGCAGAAACCCTATATTGTACAGATCATAAATCACAACGTACAACGAATTAGAGGTTGTTCTTTGGACAAAAGGTACATGGGGATCTTCTCTTCGGCCTGTAACAATTTCATATCCGAAAACCTCGCCAAAAAGGATTTATAGCGAAAGTGCTACGATGACTGGTTTTTGCTATATCAAGCCCTAGCATCGTAAGTGCAACAAGTGTCATACATGCCATATCATGCCTTCTTTCAGGCTAGCTCTGATACCATGTTAAATTTTCAGAATTTACTTCAATCTGATCTAGTATCTTAACTGAGAGAACAACATGTACAACATATCTACAGCATATCAATCATGGAGACAATAATGCAAGCACATAAGAGACACAAAGATTTACTTGGGGAAAACCATAAAGGTGAAAAACCCCAATAACTTCCTCAGAGATAGATAGAGCAATGATACAACCAACCATGAGAGATAGACATAACCTAGAAGTAGATCCTCCTCCTCCATAAGTGCGCCACTCCTCCTTGAGTGCATGTGTGAGAAGTGAGTGAGTAAATAGAGTGCCTCCCACACTCTATTTATACTTGACTTGACATGCCTTTTTACCTAACTCATGTAGGCTCGAACTTAACCACATAACATAATTCTGACTGGGCCAACCCCCGATAGGGTGGTCTAATAACCCTTCGACCCACATGGACGACCCCCAATAGGGTGTTCTAATAACCCTTTGACCCACATGACTTATACAGGGCCGACCCCAAACAAGGTGGTCTAATAACCCATCAAGTATAAGTTACAACACTTACAATATAAATGACGACACTTCCGTATAGAGGAATAATAACATCTCCATAGGAATACAATATACATATATGTAAAATACATTCCGAAGTTACCTATACATCAACACTTATGGAGCACAAAGGATAGTATCCTTAGGCTCTTCTCAAAGTGTTACATTTTTCTTATAAATTTTCAATCACTTAATCAACATGCATCCTATATAAAAATAATATAGACCTGAAGAGATCATCAGTTATATCTTATCCATCACAATTTCAAATCATGTCAAGACATTTTTTATGTAGCATTTGATGACTACAGTAGACCATGCCACGTGTTTTAGTCTAGGGGATTGCAACGGTTACCCGTAGTACATTATACTAATATAGAGAAAGAGTCACATACATATACACATTATACAACCATATAAGAGAGTAAATGTGACAACAGCACCAATATTTATATTAATGGGACCAAAACAGAGTACAATATAAGTGCAGAGATATATCTCGATTTCGACTCTACAACCTCTTTATACAAGTTACATAAAGTTATTCAGTTACAACTATCGTTCGTTCAATTAACTGCCGACAGATTTGAGCCGACCATAGTTGACGGAGGACCTAGTCGACTAGGCTCCTCCAAAATCTCCCCCACCGACAAAGTGATTCTTAGCCCAAACAGATCAGAAAAATAACTTGAAGCTGGATCAAAAATTTGAGGGTCGTTGCTGCTTGTCTTTTAGAACTAGGTGTATACAACTTATGAATCTAGACTGATATGGACTGCTACAATGGTTGGAACTGAATTGACAGTTTATGACTGGAAAAGTGCCCATGTATGTAGAACTAGCTGACAACATGATCTGGTACTGAACAACATCCAATGACTCTACAATCATGTCGATGACCAAAAAAATAGTTTAATTTTTTTTCAGAGAAGAAAAGCATCCAAGAAAATAGTTACTTGGTCTGCTAATCTTTCCACATTCACTACAGCTTGCAAACCAATTAGATATGGGAAGGGAAGCATCGAGAACATGATTGGTGGCAAGGAACAGAATGGAAAATCTTGGTCTTGGAACATCAAGATTTATCAAAATGCTCATATATCACGGAGTGGAGGGTAGATTCCATTGGAGGGACGTCAAAATGCTCATATATCATGAGAAGTGATGGGGAACAATCATGAAACTCAAGCATCTCTGATAGAATAATAAATGAAAAGGGACAGGAGTGGAGAAAAATAATTCCATGGCTTCTTGAGTTCACTGTGATACTATGCAGGGTATGGACAACCTTTTATAGCTAATGTTGTAAGTTGGCAGCAAAGTGGTGAAATGAGAGGGATGGGATGGATGGGGAAATAAAAAATATCGAAGTATGGAGGAATGGTTGCCACATATATTATATGTGGCGATTGTATATTTTTTGGAGGAATCGTATGTGTATCAATCAGATCGATGCCTTGAAAGTGGGTTGTATGCTGACATGGCAGTAATTTAAATGATGATATTTGAAGTGTCGATGACTCTGGTGGCATTGATAATGAGTGATGGCTTGTATAACTCATGTGAATAAAATATTCAAATCATGCTTGCAATGATAGTCTACATGTGATATGACACGATTAGTAGATCCAATAGCTATTATGAACTGGTCGACATATTTCTAGTAGTCGATGCTGGGTATCTCCCTTTCGTTGATTGATTAGATCATTTTGCAATTGGGACTTATCTTCATGATCTCTGGTCCAATCTACCATTATTATGCAGTACTTATTTTCTGGGGAAGTATGGTTGACCAAATGATGATACAACCATTCAATTAATCGATGGCATACTCGTCCTAAGATTTATAGTGCTTCAAACTGGCACCATTAATGACTTTGGCAAAAAAAAACCCTATAATTTTCTTAGTCAAATAGATCCATTGTGATTGATTTCTTTGATGACATATGGACCAGGCCATGCTCTATCCAATTTCTTTAGTTTTCCTTTAATACGGTTGTCATGGATTAGTTCTAAGTCACCGAATGATATATTTTTGTTTTGAATATTACGATCACGCCATGCTTTTTTCTATTGTTTTTTAACTTCCTGATGTTTTATGGTGATCCAACGATGTTCTTCTAACTTACATAGGTAGAATTGTCTATTTTCTGTAGCTTTAACAATATCCAAGTGAAGTATATCTACAATAAGTGGTGCATGTTGCTTGAAGTGTAATGGAACAACTGCTTCTTTCTCGTAGACCAGTTTGAATGGTGTTTGGCTGGTCGATCGTATATATGCTTTCCTATATTCCCATAAAATAGTTGCTATCATATCATCCCAATCATCATTCTCAGTACTACAGATCTTTGTTAAACCTTTTAATGTCTTATTAAATGCTTTGATTTCTCCATTCGACTGTGGATGATATGAATAACTCTTCTAGTGATCAATCATGAATTCCTTTAGTAGTATTGATATCGTCTTATTAAGAAAATGTGTCCCTCTGTTGCTAATAAGAGTTGTTGATCTATTTGTAACTTCAGAAGATATTCAATTTTATATTACATTTGTACTTTATTTTATATCCAACAGAGATGTATTATTCCTCTGATTGGAAGTGTCATCATTTGTATTTGCAAGTGTCGCAAGTTACATTGTAAGTGTCGTCATTTGTATTGATGGGTTATTAGACCACCAGTGTGGGGTCGGCCCTAGTTAGGCCATATGGTTGGGTTATTAGAATTCCTTAGGAAGTTGGCCTTGTTGGTTTATTGGCAGGTCAAGTCAATGTATAAATAGAGGGTGGCCTCTCTCATTCTATTCATTAGCTCACTTTTCAAGCTCGCATAGATAAGAGAGAAAGTGGCACACAAGTAGAGGAGGAGGAGTATCTACTAGAGACATCTCTTTGGGTTTGATCATTGTGATCTTGGTTTGTGGCTTATTCTATCTCTAAGGAAGTTGCGGGGTTTTTCACCTTCTTGGTTTCCCCGAGGAAACTCTGTGTCTATTGTCTCTTGTGTTTATGATTGATATGCTGTACATGTTATTCTCTTAGTGATCCTAGATAATATTGAATGAAATTATCAAAAAATTAACAAGAGTGAGGGGGGAACCAAAACTTGTGATGATATTCTCATATATGAAATTTGCAGCTACTTCACTAGAACATGCTTCAACCAACTTTAGCTTCCTCCCATTTAGTAACATATTCAACTCCAGTGATAATGTATCTGGCTCCCATTCATCGGCCAGGTACTGGAAATGGTCCAATGAAGTTGATTACCCATATTTCAAATGTTAGACTAGGATTGGAAAGTATCAATGGCATTTCGTTCTTTGGTAGCAGTAGGCCTAGTATTTGGCATTTGTCACATTTATTTACTTGATTTATGCAATCTTTATGCAATGTGGGCCATCATAAGCCATACTGAAGGATTTTCCGCATAGTCATGTTGACGTGATAGTGCCCTCCAGCAGGTCCACTAGGAGATTCATTAATAATATCTTTCCATTTGTGCTCGAGTGCACATCGTCTTAGTACATCGTTGATTCCAAGCTTATACAAAATTCCATTTATTAAAGTATAGGGTGCAACTTTCATCGCAAGTACCTTTCATTTCTTTTTCGGCATTTCTGTAGGGGATTGACCTTGCTCAAGGAATTTTTCTTTGTCCCACAATTATGTTGGGACAGATTCAACATGAAATATATGGGCATTGGGTAATTCGTCGTCAATACCGTCAGGATCTTCTCTTGTTTCGACCAGTGAGTGGTGGTCGGGTCCGACATTATTTTTCCTTGGTTGGACAATTATTTCAAACTCAAACTCCTGAAACAAGAGTAACCATCTACATAGCCGACCATGGTGCAAAGGTTTATTGACTATATACTTAAGTGCTTGATGGTCTGTATAAAATTTAAATGGATTACCTAAAAGGTAATTCCAATATTTCTGGAGTGCAAAAACCATTCCCAAAGCTTCTCGTTTTGTCATAGAATAGTTTCTCTTGGGCTTGTTTAATTTCCTACTAGCATATGCATTCGGGTTGTTCATTCCATTTTCTACTAGTTGGGTAAGAATTGCACCAACTGCAATGCCTGATGCATCGATATGAACATGGAATTGAATCAACCAATTCAGTAACCTTAAGATTGGTGCCTCGATGACTTTTGTTTTAAGTCAATCAAACGAATCTAAAAATTATTATGACCATAAAGTCTTGATTTTATTTGAGTAATTCCTCCAACGAATATGTCATATCAAAATAATGCCTGATGAATTTATGGTAATAACCTATGTGACCAAGAAGTATGTGAACTTTCTTTGGATTCATTGGAGGTTTCAAGTCGAGAATGACTTTAATCTTGGAATAATAAACTTTAATCCCTTCTTTACATACAATATGACCAAGTAGAATACCGATTGGGGTGGAAAAGATACACTTTTTAATGTTCAACAATAGTTGAATCTGACAGTAGCATTCTAGCATCAGTCAAAGATAATGGATATGACCTTTTAATAGTCAATATATTGTCTAGTGGTCAAAATAAACTATCATGGTTATATATATATATATATATATATATATATATATATATATATATATATATATATATATATATATATATATATATTCTTGAAATGATTTTACCACTATCCTGGAAAATATTGCTAGTGCATTCTTGAGTCCAAATGCCATGACTTTATAGGCGAAGGATCCAAATTTGCAGACAAATGTCATTTTTTGCTGGTCTTCTTTTGCAATAGGCAATTGATTATAGCCAGAAAAATTCGTTAGTGAAAGAATAACATTCGTGTCCTATGACTTCATTAATGATTTCGTCGGCAAATGGTGTGGGGAATGGATCGGTTAACGTGACTTTATTCAATCCTCTAAATTTGACACATATTCTTAAATTTGTAGGGTTGTGCTTCTTTAGTTGGACGAGCATGGGGCTAGCCCATTCAGATTGATCAACTGGATAGATAATTCTCGTAGTGAGCATATTCTCAATATCCTTTTTGACTATATCCTTATATTTGTGTGCCAACTTATACGGTCGTTTATTAACTAGTTTGGAATATAGCTTTATGTCAATCTTAATCTCCCCCATTTCTTATACAAGTCCTTTTAAATATTTGTAGTATCGTGCAAAAACATCTTGGTATTATTTCAATAGGTTGGTAATGTTGGTTAGTTGATGATCAAACCAATAATCTCTTATTTTTTCCAACATTAGTTTGATTTTCACATCCATCCATTTTGGTGCTCTTTGTTCATTTATATGGCACTCCCCTTCTTTGAATTCTGTAAAACCTTGGGGAAAGTCGCTTGCAGACAATCGTTTTGGTTCTTCCTTTCCATCTGTATTGATGTTCATCAATGTTTTTACAGGATTTTGAACTTGAGGATGTCGTCTTTTCCATTGAAAACTCTTTCCCAGTGTTTTATCATTTTCAAGCTCAAATCATGTCGATCGATGTATTTCTCTTGTTGTAATATTATTGTAGGTTAGCTGAGGCCATCCTATCATAGTCGACGCGGTAGTATCGTCCATTATTTGGATGAAATTTTTAATTTGGTCGACTGCTTCTCGTATATTTTCTTCTTCTGAGTGGAAAGAAAATTCTTTGATGAAATTTGCTTTAGGTTCTGTCTAGTTGAATGTATCGCCTCAGGATTCTTCCATCTTATACCATTTGTTGGGTATATCTTCAAGTGTATTTGGAAAAAGATGAGGGTATAGTATTTCATTCCAATATCCTGCTCGTTTCCATTCACTTTGGCGTAGATTGATATGATGAACTAGGTCTTGGCCTTGCATAAATTTAGTTATTATAATTTGTGATGTAAGCCTTTTCCCTCCAAATCGCTCAACAAAATTTGTAGAAGCAGTGGTCCAAGTTTGTAGACGATATTGATGTGTATCCCACCATCTTGTGGCTTGTCCAATGAATGTTTCAACCAAAGTCTAGAGTCAGCCTTGTTCACCAACATTTTTAGATACTTATTCAATATGCATAGACAAAGATTCTCATTTTTTATAGCAGAGTGGTGGAATACTCATCGATTCCTTCTTGTTGGAATCATAGTTGAATATTCTCTGATTTTATTTTCAAATACTTTTGGAATGATGGATACAGTAAAACATTGACGTGTTGTTTTTCTAAGTGTGACTTCAACAGACCAACATTCCCGAGCTTGTGCTTCATAGTTTTCAATTTTCAAGTCATATAATTCTGATTCAAAGTTTTATCCAATCGAAAATGGGGTCCCCAATCGCATTTCTCCATGATTATTAGGTTCAAATAAATCTTTATTGTTGTGGATTATTTGATACAGATGATGGATGCCACTTCATCATGATCATCAGGTTCTACCTAGGGTTTACCTTCATATGGATTGATAGGTACGATTAATTTTTTCCCCTCTCCTTTAAGCTTAATATGTTCTTTCTCTAGTGAAATGGAAGCTTTCATTTTTCGTCCCCACGGTCGTCCGACTAATGCTGGAAAATATTTGGATTCTTCTCTTGGATCAATGATTTCGAAATCGATATGGGTGTTGATACCCATGATTGAAGTTTTGACATTTTTCCATACACCAATGGGTTCAATCAATCATTGGTTGGATAATTTGAAATATATCCCTAATTCTTCCAATTGTGGTCGACCAATGATTTCCCATGTCGATATGTTCATGATGTTTGCTTATGATCCAAAGTCAAGGACGACTTGTGAAATTCGAAATCCGTCGACTTCTAGGTCAATAAGGGGATCCATATCGGCTTTGTATTTGTGATTCATACTGCATAACATTTTGGTAGTTTTCTCATTTTGGCTATTATTCTGATAAGATGCATTACGTCGATTAACTTTTCCACAGCTTCTTCTTTTGTTAACAGATGAAGTAAGTCATGAAGAATTTTACTTTTATTTTCTTCTTTACTTTCATGAGATGTTATTTGTGAAAATGTTTCTGAGGCATTTTTGAATACAATTTTTTTCTTTGTCAGGTTAGGATAATCTTCATGTGTATTGTGTAGTCAAGTGACATGAGGGTCATCCCCCCTAGTCTTTGTGCCTTGACGTGTAATTACATGAATATTTTTAGTGCTACACGCTTCATTTTTAGAGAGACATGATAAAATATTAACACTTTTTCTTTTATTAAGTCTGTCTAACATGATGGGGCACTCTTCAAGATTGTGCTCCCTGACTCCACACTTTGTACAAAATTTTAAGTCAGTTCTGTCCTTCCATGGACATTCAGGACTTAAATGTTCTTCACTAAAACATACATAACAGTGTGGTTGAGTCCGGCCTGGTGGTCGGTACGCTTGATTATTGTAGTTTCTTCCTCGACCATTGTATCCTCCTCGTTGGTTATTTCCATAATTGCGATGGTTAGTATTGTGATTATCCCGTCCTCGTTGATCGAATGTTTGCGTTTGATAGACAGTGTGGTGATTTGCTTTAGCTTTTAATTTCTTTATGCATTTTGTAGTCAAGTGTTGTGTCATCCGAAAAATTCCACACCACTTTGGCTTGACATTATCAGCATTGTATGGGTAGTCTGTCGTCGTGTGGGGCTCAAATATTTCACATATATCACAAAAATATGCCATTTGCATCGTTTGGACATTTTTTGGATTCCTTTCTTCAGGAAAGATATTTAGTCGTTCTTTTGGCATTCTGATTTCTCTTTGTTGAACATTGTAGTTATTCAGATAGGTTCTCCCAGCATCATAAGGAAAAGTATCCTGCGTATTCCCTTCATTAGAGAATTTACTGCACCATTGATCATTATGTTGAAAAGTAAAATGTTGCATCGATTTCTCCATTCACTCAATTTTGTCTTGCAATTCTCAGTCGATGGTGCGACTAGAATGATTTGAGTTTGATTCAATTCTCTATGCTTACTTTAGGGTGTCTTCATAGGTTGTGTAGTCGTGCATCAGCAGCGAAATTATGATTCTTTTAGCTAGACTGTCGACAAAGAATTGAATGACTACATAAGGGTCGATTTGGAGGGAATTTGGCTTAAGATATCTTTAAATTGTCGATCATATTCTCAGATGGATTCTCCCACTCTTTATTTAATCTACTTCAAATGGTGGCCTGCCAAATTCTTTGAATCATCGACCTTGAAGTGGTCTAGAAAATAATCTTTGATCTGGTTCTTTGTTTTTGGACCTTCCTCCAAACAATTCATGTACCATGTGAGTGCACGATTTCTGAGTCCTCCTGTAAACTGTGCAATTTGTTGATTTTCATCTTCAATTAGATTAGCTTGCCATAGGGACTCACACAAAAACTAATGATTTTTAGGATCTCCATCTCCTTCAAAAATAGGAGTATTGACTGGAAGACATACATCCATATTGCTACTTCTATGATATTTTAGACTAACCAACTGATTATTGAAAGAACTTATTATTAATTGACTGTTGAGGAATGCAACTGCTACCAAGACAAATGTATCTCCTCTAGAGACTCTTCTTTATCCGGTCGAAACTCCGATGAGTTAGCAGGTTCAATCAACAATGTTGATGGAAAGAGGGCACTGCGATGTGTTCTGAGTAAAATAAATTGAAAGAATGTTTCCCGAACTCAGGAGTGAAGGTAATCCAATTACCTCGCTCTGGTCGCTGGATAATTAATCTGTCTGCAATTCTACCACGTTGTTCTAGTCAGTTCCAAATGCTAGTGTCTCCTGGTCGTAATCCCAAGTCACACTCGACGATCTGTCTAATAGTCGGTCCAGTCGTCATGATCATGGGGACAGAACTAATGGGAGTTGCAACATTTGGAATTATGATGCACATTTCCTAGGGGTTCAAAACCATTGCATTTGACTGATATTCATATGTCGGTGCTTGAACTTCTTATTCAACTAGTTGACTTTCCAATGACTCAGGTAGGAATTTTGGCTGCTCAACCATCTAATCTAACTTCTTCAAGCCTCTCTTATGATGTAACAGGATATAAATATCCCTCAATTGATCTCGTTGTCTGTATATTTTTTCTATTTCTACTCTTTGTATATTTGCTATTTTCTTATGGACAAATGGACATTTATTTCGTCGCAGCGGACCCAACTTCTTACAGGCCTTCATTATTCTCTTGACTAGCCTCCAACTTCTTTATTCAGAACACATATTCAATGACCGCCCCCCATTGCTGACCCAACTCTTATTGACCAATGGATACGAGGTCAGCAAAGGTTTTCATTTTTTCAAATAGTATTCCCACTATCGTTCGTTCATGAACCGTTCCCACTCTTTTTTATTCTTCTCCCAATTTGTCGTCGTGTTCTCCTCTAAGAGTGGTCGCGGTTTGACAATGTGTCCGGCACTGTTCTTGAAAAAAAAATTATATAGCAGGTTGGGGACAGTGCAGAAAAAATTCTCATGGAGATTAGTGTAAAAATTGCATTGGATTTTATCATCGGACACCCTATCCTCAATGGCTTGTTCTTCACAATAGTCTTCACGTATTTTCTCGAACCATTTGAATAAATTTGTTCTTCTTTTGGGGATTATATAAATCTTTCCTCTTGTAAATTTACCTCAATAAGTAATTATTATATTTTCTTTCCCTTGGCATGTTGTATATTTCCATGGTTTGGATCTACTTTTTGGTATAAATTTTATGTATACAAATCCTAGGGTTCGAAGTTGTTTATGTTTTTGTTTGTATTGATTCTTGATATCTTATGGCTTTTCATAAGTCAGGCTTTACAAGCCAATCTCTATTTATGATGGTATTATGGGTTTCTTAGGATTGTTTGTCACACTTGTCTCTAGAATTCTTTGTTGTTAGTTGTTTATTTCTAGCCATTGTGTCAGAATGCTTCCTTTGTAATACTGTAACAAGTATATTAGGTAGTGTTGTTGTACTACTTTCATTGTAGTGTATTTTTGGCTCATTATTTTATCCCCTTAAGAACGAGTCTTCACTACGAGTATATATCCATATCCACAAAGTAAGTAAGGTCAATGGAAAGATAGTAAGGTTGAAAGGGCTATACTACTATTTGCAGGAAACCACCTATTGTAATCTTATTGCTAGCCTTGTACTTTTGAAGGTTAAGCATGTCCACTATAATGATAATATGAAAAAAACTTTTTTGTAGGTGATCTTTGATCCCTGGAAGACAATAGGTTCTTGTAATAGGAGAGGGTCTAAAATATTACATTGGGTCATTGAGTCTTAGAGAGAAGTTATTGTGCTCGTGTTAAATATAGATTGTAGTTTGTCATGCTTAGCTTGTGTTCTTTTGACTATAACATAGAGAAAATAAAAATATCAAAGACCTCAACATGTCATGGGTAGGAATTGATTTTGAGTGGAGAGTATAACACTACTCTACCATCTAAGTTAGATTCAAATGACATGAAATTATTACATACAATGGAAGATATTCTAGAAGAGTTTATCATTGATTCTGAAGACTTTCTAAAAATAATATAAGATATTAAAAATATTTCTAAATACTAATTATGAGCAGATTGAAGATGGTCATAAATTCAAATAATGATATGAAGACAATAAAACCCTTATCTTGGATTCCTCCTTTACACACACAACTATAAAACAGACACTAGAAAATTAATTAACAAGAGTTGTGTGCAATTTAGTCCCTGCCTTATAGTACAAAAGAAAAAAATCAATATTGAATATCAATAAGGCACCATAAAATTTAATAAAATGATTTGGAAATTCAATATAGTTTGGCTCTGATGACCTCCATTAGCACATTTATAATTAGAGTAGTCTCATGTCACCTAGTATTCAAAACACACTTGAACATTAAATTTCAGAATGAACAACCTTCAATGTGACATATAAGGTTTAAGATCTCGTGCATAATTTTTTGGGACCCAAGAAAATTTTGGTTAAAATTCTTGGAAAAAGCCAATTTAACTACACATAAAAAGACAACCAAGACTTTGGAAAATGTGGTCTTCACATAGCAATCTTCATAGGGTAGAAGAAAAAAATATTTTCTTCATGTACTATGCCAAATTCTCTTGAGGGGATTATGTTAGCATTATTGTCCCTAATCATAAAGTCCTCAACAACCTTACACTTACTTGATGGTTGAAGGTAGTTGTATATAAACATTGTATATAAGTTATATTCATGTGAATAATGAAAGTTGAAAGGGGTCATGCTTTCCACCATTCATTTCTTGGTCTTTTGGTTTTCTTATTTATTTAATATTCTATCAATTGAAGTTGTGCTTATTAATGTTTGGAGCTGATGAAACAATTCATCATTTTTTTCCATTCTTCTTGAGAAGATTTTGCTTGTACACATTTATATGTTTGTTTGAACTTGTTTGCCTTTTCTAATTGATTGCTTTCCAAAAAAAATAGGCCACTACTACCACAAAGCACCAAAAAGGACAAAGATGCACAAAAAAAAAATTTAAGACCCACTTATTCAATTTCGAGTACGTCGTAAGATACAATAAAAACACTTTAGTTTTATTAAGTAAAAATATTTAAGACTTCTTATCACTCCCTTAAAAACACCTTATAACTCCAAAAATAAAATGTATAAGTACTAACATCATATGACTCCTTTTACACCTTATAACACTTTTGAAAAAATAAAACAAATAATGCTCTCCTTATCACTCCTTTACTACTGTCATCATATTTTTTAAGAAAATATTATAACCACCAATCAAGATGAATCCCCAAACAAAATTCCTATATCCTATTGTTTTATTTTAATTAACCTTCGTAACAAGCCAATATTGGATGTCACTTGGTTGAATATGATTTATATTAAGTAATGAATGTTTTTTTTATGGATACAAGTTTCAGATGCCATGTTCCAAGTTCTTGTTGCCGCAGCCACTTCCTTTCATAACTTATGTTCTACTATAGTGAGAGGCACATTACGACATCAAGCAAAAATTTGATCAGCTTCTTTCAACAAATTTTGAAGGAGTTCAAAAATGGTGTTGACAATCATATCTATCATCAGGATACAAGAACCTGCCTGTGTCATTTCTCGACAATCCACGAGATTTATTATTTTCTAAAACATGTATAACAATCTCTTTTTCCCACTATCACTCTTTGTGGCATGTTTGGGATCATCTTGTCACTTCTTTGGAGGTGCACTGGTTCTTTCCTTTGTCTTTCTAACGTTGGAGTTTACTGAACTAATAGATATCCAGTCCTCGAACCTTCATATGCTATAGGATAAGAGAAAGAAGGCATAGTGACATTATCTGCATTAGCAAAAAAAGATTTGAAGTATCGAACCACTTTGCAAAAGACAGTCTGAGAGAGCAGAAGACGCATCCCTGCACAACGCATTGTTTTTGCATTCCTTGGGATTTATAATGGAATTGTAATTGAGATTATAAAGAATATATAAGCTGCTTTTAAGGAGTTATATGAGGTCATTTCACTTAATAAAGTTGAATTTTTCTCTTGTCACCTAGATCTGCCTGAAATTGAAGAAGTGGGTTTTAGGTTTTTTTTGTGGACTTGTGACCATTAATGTGGTGGTTCTTTTTTCATTTTGCTCCTTTGATTTCTTTGGACAAGCACAGGAAAAATAATTTTACATTCACGGACATATTTGAACACTTAAAATGGCTAGGATTGAAGAAATGTTTCATCCACTACACATATTAATCAACTCCACTTCTACCTCTACAGTTTCAATCAACAAATGCACTTACACTAAAGTCCTTTCTTGCTTACAATAATTGAGTCCCCTACGAAGTCAACACTCAAATTTCATATTTCTTCAACATAATCCATTGTTTCGATTACGTATTAAACAACAAAATGACATCAAGGATGAAAATTAATTCAATGATGACACTCATAAACATGAAGATGAGTTGGATGAAGTCCCTATTGCAGATAACGGTGTGGATAAATTTGATGATGATGACACTAAGAAAAATAAAGAACTTCGGGAAAATAATGAATCGTTGGATAATGTCATTGAAAGGACATAGAAAGATGCAGATAAATTTGAAAACACAATTAAATTTGTTAGGCCTTGGGAAGAATTGCAGCTAAAAAGGAACCAATATGGTTTAGGATATGAAAAGGATGTTGAAAACCTTTTTCATATTCCTAATTATTTCAAACCTATTTTCTTTGTGAGTAGTGGTTTTTTGGAGGATGCTGAACATGTACAAGATGATATGGAACAAGAACATGAACAGGTAGAGGATGATGATCAGGCTGCTAATGCAAATGTTGATATGGATGATGATACATTTATTGACGATGATGATGATTATTTGTTGAATGATAAACCTGAATAATGCAAACACTATCACTGAGTTGGACATTAGGATTTCTAGTGTTTTGATCTTCACCCATGTAGTTTTTGTGGGAAGAAAAATCATGTTTCAAATAAGTGTTGGAAGCAACCAAAAATTAGGAGGAAAAAGGTGCATTTTGGTTGGTTATGTACTTGGCGCTGGTCATTTAAAGCCAAGTTGTTAGAGCGATCTTAAGGTCGGATCCATACATAGGTACAAACATGTTTGATTGGAGATCTTACTACTACAAATGGACATGAGTGTTTTGATTATTTGATGTTACAGGGCATGATCGGGCCCCACAATTTTTCTATTGTCTTTTGAGTTGAAGATAGAGTCCTCAGACTCCACTCAAAACAGTTTGATTATCCCTTTTCTCTTTCAAGGGTAGCTACTTCATAACTTCTCACTTTCAATTAACAGGGGGGAAGGTGTTCATGATGTGTTAGACTTCAAGTTTTGAAGTTTGTCTAGTGATTTTTTAGGATTATGCGTGTTGTACTGAAGACATGATGGATCGAGGATGTTTCAGGACAGTTTTCGGATAGGATTGGTGGATTTGATGGATTGTTTGACACATGGAAATTTGATGGATTTGTCACATTTGACACTTGGTTTCAGGATATATATTAGTACCAGTGATTCACCTGGTTAACTACCCATGGGATTTTTTATGGACATAGGATTTTATGGATACAAGTTTCAGATGCCATTTGATACTTTTTTATGTTAGGTGATTTTTGGCAGTTTTTGTGTGTCGTTATCTAAGAGCAGTTTGTGAACTTATTTGTTCACTTACATGAATGATATTTGTATCTTGCAAAGGAAAGATGAATATTCTACATCTTTGTTTGGCGTATTCGTATTTGTCGGGAATTTTCAGTTTATGAGATTTGTTGGACTTTGAATCCAACTCATTTCTCATCAAGGATTTCGCTCTCATTGATTTTGTGTTCACTTTAGTGAACACCTATAGGTTGTCTATCTCTTTTGTTGTACAATGAGTTTCAGACCTGGTTTCAACATCCATTTGGATCTTTTTCAAGCGGATCTTCATCGACATCCATGAGGTTTCAAACCATGGGTTACAAGTTGAAGACATGGACTTGATATCATCTCTTACACTAGTTTTTGTTGCTAGCTGATACTTTTGTACGATCTTATGATTAAGAGGGGGATTGTTAGCATTATTGTCCCTAATCATAAAGTCCTTCACAACCTTACTGTTACTTGACGATTGAAGGTATTTATATGTAAACATTTAATATATGTTATGTTCATGTGAATAATGAAATTTGAATGGGTGCATACCCTTTTTCCACCATTCATTCATTAGTCTTTTTGTTTTGTTTATTTAATATTTATCAGATTCTACAAAAAGAAAACCAAAAAGTGTCTCATAAAACCCACTCACATGAAGCTACTTTTTACCATGACTTCTCTCTAGATAAATCAAGTAGCAAACTCACAAGAATACAAATATTTACACAATATATCTATTGTCGTGCCCCCATCTATCATTCTAACCAATAGAGGGGGGCGAGGGTATTTACAAATTTTAGGTTTATGTTATAGGTCAAATATGCACTTCTCCGTCTGTGATCACCTTGAGTTGTCGATCACACAAAAGGACAACTTGGATTGAAGAGCATGACGACCTTGGATGATACCTTGACCTGACTTACCCTTCTGCAAGCTAGAAAAACCCTGAAAAACCTCATGTTTTGAGCTGTGCGCTACTCTACTTCAGCATACTAGCACTCATACCCTACCCTACAGGCTCAATAGTAGCTTACATTTCCTGTTGTGTGCTACTCCACTTCAATAAAATAGTGCACACCCTCAAAAAAGTTGCAAACGCTAGTTGTTAAACACTGAAGTTGCATATTGTGTGCTACTCCACTATGAAAAACTCATGCACACCTTAAAATATGATCAAAAATATATTAATTCAACGAATTGGGATTAGTTGCAGTTGGTTCTGCAACTTCCCCAACTTCCATTACAACCACCTCTCAATCTAAACTGCCTTCCTTGTCTTAGAAATACAAGGAGAATTGAGGAGAGGGGTTAGACATTGTGGTGACTCTCATTTGCAAGAAGAGAAATTTGTATGAAGGGTTGTTATGCTGGAATATTTCAAGTCAGAGAAGAGCAGGAGCCTAGAATCCGGTTGCACAACCATGCTGCATTGATCAGGTATAACTTGTAATCATTATATGCTTTTGACAATAAAGTTTGAAACATTCCTTCCTGTCCCAAATATAATGCCTAATGGATTGTGTATTTATTTGGTTAAATGCTTGATTGTTCTTGATGTTCTAATTGCATTTCAATTTCATCATATTTATATCAGTCAAGATACGCTGAGGAAGGTATCTTTATGTTGTAGGTCTATTGAAGTGGGAGATCAAGTTGAAGATTGAGCGCAAGATCGAGCAAAGCTAGGATCAAACGTCAGTAACAATGTACGTCTTCAAGATCTTTGATCTATTTCCATTTATAGATGTTTCTATAGAGTAATAATTGTGTTTACCTGTCTCCCCTTAAGTTGATAGTATCCCTTTCCTCACTATAGGGTGAATTTCCCGAACAATAGTTTCCAAATTTCGCCCCATGGACCATACTATGAATTCATAAATACGAAATGCATGAGAAATGAAAGAATGAAAAATAGAATGGAGTTTAAAACTCTACCCATACATACATCATGCATAAACAAGCATAATTATCACATGTAGAAAATAAAATCAGTCCACATTTATATACAAAAATAATACTTATGTTTTAACAAACAAGATCCAAGTAGTTGGTTGTGTAAGAGTAATTTTCCACCCAACCATAGATATCAACTATAGGGGGGGCGCACAAAGATGCTCCCCAAAAGTGTTGCAATGGGGGCACACTAGCGGGAATAAAACGACCACGTGCACACGCCTAAGGCAGCGCGGACGCACTGCTAGGTTCGGTAATGAATCGGGGGGCGTGCACGTGTATGGCGCGTGCACGTTTCTGGCGTGTGTGTGCTCAGATGCGCACACGTGCTCCTGTTAGAAATTATTAAAAAAAAACAGGGAAAAATGTTTGTCATTCCACCGTTTGACCTGAGCGTGACTGCTCCTCCGTGTGCATGTCGTTACAAGCCACACAAAACTCTTTTCACTCCAAAACGATCCAAATCCATCCACCAACTCGTCAACAAGTCAATTGGTAGGTAAATTCCGTTGTTTTTGTCATTTTATTCATTGTTTTTGTCATTTAATTCATTGTTTTTTGTTTTTTAAATTTGTAATAATTCCCAAATTATTAAAACAATTTTTATATAAAAAAATATAAACATATTAATAATATATCTTAACATTAATATTACTATTAATAATATTAATATTAATATTAATATTAATAGATAATTAATAATTATGAAAGAGTCATGACTTTTCATTGGAAAGTCACAAAAGGACTTACATAAGTCCGACCATTGTAAATGTAAATCATCATCTATTATTCATCAATTATACAATATGTAGCTTTTCAAGAATTCGTGGGATTTATAGAATTATTTGTGTGTTTCAGAAGTTTATATCACTTCAGTGGTATCAGAGCCCCTTCTTGGGCATTTCGTTGATTTGCATTTTGTCCAAATAATTTCGGGAGTTTCTCCAAATTAGGTCTTTGACCTAAAACAAATAAAAAAGAAAAGAAAAGAAAGATAGTGAGAAAAAAAGTAAAAGTAAAGTTTTTCTAAAAAAGAAAAAACAAATAAAAAATAAAAAGAAGTGAGAAGAAATAAAAAGGGAAAAAGAAGAAGTAAAAGTAAAGTTTTGCTAAAAAATAGGACCTTGTCCTAAGAAAAAGAAAAGTAAAAAGTAGAAGTGAAACCACACGTGGTTTCTTAATAAGTGGGTTTGGTTTTATTCTCCAACAACAAACAAAAAGTGAGATTTGAACCTACGTGGGGAAGGTAACAATCATTCCTCCCAACCACCCAATCTACACCATTCTACATATATTAAGGGGAAAATAATATTAGAAGAAGAATCATGTTGAATAATGTTATTATAAAAAAGAAGGAGATATTGAATAAATTTCAAACAAAACTCAAGAAGATGGGTTTTAATGTTGAAAAGAAGGGAAGGTTTCCTAGACCTCACTGATGAATGTATCAATACTATTTAGAGTTAAAGGGACACTTGTAGGGAAGGATGTCACCATTTCTATTGCCCCTAGTGAAATAAATAATTATATTAGTGCTGAATTTGCTAACCATTTAGTGATTCCTGAATCAAATATAAGTGAAAGGCTATGTAACATCCCAAAAAATACCAAAATTTAAATTTTTTTATAATAGTAATAATTATTGAAGTCGTTAATGCGGAATATATAAAATAATTAGATTTCTTAACTAGGATAATTAATAACGATGACACGTCATAATTCTCAAATAAAATATGATATAATTGTATTTGCAAGTTCAGATTTAAACGGATTCTAATCTCCTTAACAAAAGATCTTTTTATGATTATGAATAAGAATACAATTTACAGATCTACTTAAGTTGTAAATAAAATTACTTGTTGTACATATTTTGTACTATTATTATGTTCTTGATGATGTGTTAATAGTTTGTTTGTATGATGATGAAGGGGTCGTACGAGGTACCCTAGAGTTTACTTAGCTACGTTTAGCTAAGGCATTTGAATCCTGTTTCCATGTGCAGACCACAGGTAAGAAATTCTACGACAACATGTGTTAAGGGTACATGTGTCTTTCAATTCATCGTCAATGTAAAATTAGAATGCTAAGTACTTCCTTGCGAAATAAGTTACTGGAGGTAAGGATACTTGGTTCTAATTCTAGTTTATGTGCTGACTTACAAAACTCTTCAGTGTTATAATTTCACGTCGTCCAAGTGTTCTGTTATAATGCTACATATATTATCATATGACTGCTATCATTATTATTAAAACAATGATACTAATATCTATTGATAATGCTATTAGGAAGCTTGTAGAAAATAGTGTTTATACTTTTGAACTATCATTATATTTTGCGTCTACAAAACTTAGTCTACTCTAAGTCCTGAATTTATCATTTGAATACAAAATTAAAATATGTAAAGTATAGTGACTAGTGCTTATACTAAGAACCTAGCTTTAGAGTGTATCTCGTCAACACTTAAACTATACCTATGGTGATACATTGATCAATAGTCTTTGCACTACATGGCTAATCATATGGAATATATTGTGAATATGGTGTTTATGCTATGAACTAGCATTATAAAACTTCATCCTATTGCTTATACAAAAACTATAGAATGAAATAGAAATATTTTATAGTTACTATACATCCACAATATTATATTTGCATGTAATTCAAATGTTATGATGCCTAATTTCGAACTTTGAACTATATAAAAGGTGCACTAATATTGCAATGATATGATTTACAAAATGCCATGATACAATTTACAATAAGCAACCCTAGCTATACTTTAATGTTATAAGATATTACCTTATGCAAACAATATCGTTGTTGGTAAGGAGTGGACGGGTATTAAATTTACTATTGGTGTGAACTGGCAGGTTGACAGTGTCCCGTCCATGTATTAATGGTCCTGACCAAACTCCATCGTGGGAAGTGCTGCTGTCAAACCACGTAATCCACCCACGTGAAACTTGGTTGATGATACAAGTATGAATCCTAGCTGTGCATGGTTATCAAATCGATTCTCCTCCGAGCTGTATACAGTGTTGTCACTTGGTACGCGATGTTGGCATCAACATGGTTGTTGTAATTAATGAGGTATCGATGCAATAGTTTCCCTACTTTCAACGTAGCTTGTTGGAACCTTCTTGCTCGTCGATCTCACCAGATCTTGATCGTTGAAAATGAAACCCTAAACCTCGTTGTATGTAGTGATGGAGAGTTTTCCCAGTCTTCATTTTTACATTAGAGTTGGAGTTATGAGGCCGACAGGAAGCTAACATGTAGGTTTGGAGAGAGTATCTCTCAGGAGGTTTTGATCCTGTGACCCGTGGGAGGTAGTTTTAAAAGTTACAGGCTTAAGCTCTCTGTAGTAAACCCACGATACGTTAATGTAGTAATGGGGATTCTCCTGCCAGTGTATTGAATGTAATTCGAACTGGGTTCAATTCTCCTGTTTGTGAGAATGGTCTTCTGTGTTTAGCTTGTGGTTGCTGTCAAATGCCAACATGATTTGTCGTTTGTTAGTGTAGTGTGTCAATGTTAAGAAGTATCATTTTCTAAGGGTAAGTGTTTCATGACAGTGAAAATAATACTGTGTTGCTTGCTTTGATTCTTGCATTTTCTTTTTTTAACCTTGCGAACTATGCTTTGACAGGTACCCACTTCGTAGGAGGTTACTATGCAAAGGGTTTGGAATGGAAAAGATGCATCCACTTCCTGGTAAGTTCCAATGGTTCTTGAAACCTCGTAGGTGCCTTTGGCATGGTTTTGGTGATGATTTCTATGTGTCGAGAGTTGGAACCATTCGACTTTGTTTCCGTGATGGCCGAGTGTGAAGTTTTAAAGTCTTGTTTTGATGATTTCTATGCAGAGGATAACCTTCCTTTGTTTAAGTTGCTATTCGGCTCTTTGATGCCTAGCCACGCTGTTTGCTAAGAACTTCGACTTTGTATTTGTTCTGTTGTTTGTTAACGGTAAAAGCCTGTGTAGTTTGTTGCTCCACGGCCTCGTTTTAATAGTTTTGGTTGATGAGGGGTAAGCCCTCTGTACTGTGGAACCTTGACAGGTCCATAATGTAAACTCTGTTATAAATTTTGAATGGTAAATCCAGAATCGAGGGTTCTCTTACATTTATAAACAATGGCTCGTTTTTGCAATGGGAAGTTGTGTTTTTAAAGTAATTTTTGAGAAACTGTGTAAATAATGGTTAAGGTGATGCCAAACAACGATAGTTGTCTTAGGCTGAGAGTTATGGCTTGCATAACTGTATAAAATTATATTCCTGTACTTCGTTCTCATTGTTGATAATTATGTTTGGAAAAAACTGATGAGATAGTTTGACTATTATATGTTTTCGAAATGGCTATGCCACAATGTTCTATTTTGTTTCACCAATGAAACCCTACCTGTAGTTTTCGTTTGCTATCTAGCTTGTACTGAGATTTTGTACTCGAGACTTAACCTTTGCAACAAATGGTTTCGATGTTGTGTATGTGTTATTACTAGGGTTATGAGCTATTGATAGACATTGGTACAAAATCGTGCTTTCTACTAAGTGAAGTTTATTGTCTTGAAGCAATCTTGAAATGTTTTAAAAGATGATTTGGTATAGAAAATGTTAGTCAGGGTTTGGAAAACTATAACTGTTATAATCTCAGAAAATAAATGTCTAAGGTTTTCCATGAATGGCTTGAGAAGAGGTTATGAACTGTGTATCAAAAATCACTTAGATTCTAAGTCTTGTAATAACTTAGGGTTTGATTCTACTATACAGATATTTAATAGATGAAATCAGAAGTGATAGTTAGTGAAATAATATATGTATATTTAAAACAAATCTGTACAGAGATTAATTTTTGCAGCTGCTATAATTCTTAAAATATAAATGCTCTGAAAACATGAAATGTATAATATTGAAATGCATGTGATTGCTATTTGAACTAGATAGAGTTAAAAAGAAATATATGGAATTGTGCAAAAACAAAATGTGTTTTTATTTAGGAATGAAATGAATATTATGCAGCTGTTTATACTATACTGTGATATATCCTTCACTTAAACATATGACAGAATTTGACAAGAACACTATTGTATTCATCTTTCCAATCAATGGCATTCATCCTATCTCTCATCTTTCTTAATTTACTTCTCTATACTGGAGTACGATGCAGATAACGACATGGGGAAAAATATAGAGATGGTTATTGATTCAATCATTTCATAAAGCTCTTTCATTCAGAATCATACTTAGATCAGGAAATAAAATAGTTTCTTCTATATGACTTATAACTAATAATTTTATTATGCAAAAACATTTAACTATAAAGAAAAGTAAGAACAGTAAACCCTGGTTGACTGTAGGAGAAACAAACAGCCTAAGGAACCTGTTCCACCCAACCTCTTCTTGAAGATAGCCAAGTTACTTGCCTTAGGACCCCCAAGCCTGTTCATTGAACCACCAGGAGGGAGATTCTGTAGAAGCCTTAGTACATCAACTTGCAATAGAATGTAGATTTTCCAGTCATCAAGACTCAGCAGTCAAAGAGACTTGCACCAGCACCTCTGGTTTGCCTTCTCAGTATAATTAACAGACTCATAGTTGCACTCTCACATAGCCTCCCTATTCGAATCTCTCAGTGATCACTTGATGCACTTGAGGAATATTTCTGCAGAAAATATTGTAAGAGGCTTACTGCCCAATTCGAATTTCCTTATCTAGACTTCCTAGACCTTTTAGTGGTTAACTGGTCATTAATGAGCTTCCTACTCTCTTCCACTCATCTGGGGGATAATGCCACAAATTTAGGGTTAGTTGTCCCATAACCAACAGCTAGTGGTGGAGTGCAAATACTGCCATCTATCCCATACCTTCTAACAACTTCCATTCCTCCTAGTGGGTCAATGAACACTCATTTAACAGTTCCCTTGGGTGTTTGTCTCCTATTTTAATTTATTAAATAATAATAATCAGTAATTACATCCATCCTTGACCAAACTTGGTCATAATTACAAAACTTTGTAATTAAAATTTAACATAAAGTATTTTGCAAATAAAATAATATTTTCAGAATTTGGGTAGGTAACGTACACCCCCCCTTAAATATCAACGTCGTCCTCGATGTTGCTTAATCACTCTCTAAGTGTTCCTGGAATAGAGTTGGGTATTCTGCCCGCATACTACTCTCCAACTCCCATGTTTCCTCTTCTGGGCTAAGGTGCTTCCATTGCACCTTTACTTGCCCAATGGTGCGTTTCTGGAGTAGAGTTTCCCTCCTTTCGAGGATACAATTCGGTTCCACTTGAAAATCGCCATCTTGTCCCACCTGTACATCATTCCAATTTACAACATGAGTAGCATCGTGTACATACTTATTTAAAAATGATATATGAAAAACATTATGTATCTTTAAATTTGGTGGCAAATCCAGTTGGTATGCCACCAGTCCAACCCTTGACAATATTTCGAAAGGACCACAATACCTGGGTGCCAACTTGGCACAGCTTCCCAATTTCAGTGAACTCTTTTTCGGTCTTACCTTGAGAAAAACATGTTCACCAACCTGGAACTCTTTATGAGTTCTTTTAAGATCTGCTTGACTCTTTTTCCTATCTTGGGTAGCTTTAAGATTTCTTTGTACCTGTTTCACAATTAATTCTAATTGCTGCAACAATTCAGGTCCTAAAATAACTCTATTCACTAGATCATTCTAAGAAACAGGTGTATCACATTTCCTACCATAAAGAATTTCAAAAGGGCTAAGTCTGGCTGATGCATGATAATGGTTATTATATGCAAATTCTGCTAAATGCAAGTAGTCTTCCCACTTACCATGCTAATCCTTAACATACATTCTCAGCAAGTCTTCCAATACTTGATTCACTCTTTCCGTTTGTCCATCCATTCGTGGATGAAATGTTATGCTAAAGTTTAAGGTTGTATTCAACCCTTTAAACAAAGACCTCCAAAATTTTCTAGTAAACTTAGAGTCACAATCTGAAATTATCACTTTCGGTATACCATGTAATCGAAAAATATGTTTGATGAATATTTCTGCAATGTCTGGAGCTTTATGAGTAGTTTTTATAGGTATAAAGTGTGTTGCCTTGATAAGTTTATCCACTACCACCATGATAGAGTCATTTTGTTTCTGATTTTTGGGTAGACCGGTAATAAATTTTATGCTTATCACTTCCCATTTTTAGCTAGGTATAGGCAATGGCTGCAACAGCCCAACCGGATGTTGATTTTCAATCTTCACTTTTTGACAGTCCAAACACTTAGCTATGTACTTTGCTACTTCATCCTTCATTCTGGGCCAATAGTACTCTTTCTGCAGCATAGTTATGGTTTTCCGATAACCTGGATGACCAGAGTAATGGCTTTTGTGCATCTCATTTAAAATCAGAATTTTTACTTCTAGTATGTTGGGTACATACAATCTGTTTTTGTATAATAACAGTTCATTTTCCTTTAAATTGTAATCTGCCATACAATTTTCAGAATTGTTATTTGTTGTCTTTTCTTGTAATTTTCTGTATTCTTCATCCGTTTCACTCCTTTCAAGGATCTGATTTTCTAAATCTATTGAGTAAGTACTGATGGCTGAAATAAAATTCAGTTTTGCTTTATGACTTAATGCACCAGCAACCTTGTTATCTTTCCCTTTAATATGCTGAATTTCGAAATCATATTCACTTTGAAAAGTTAACCATTTTGCTTGTCTAGCGTTCAGATTTGTCTGATCTAATAAATATTTCAGACCCATGTTATCTGTCAACAAGGTAAATTTTCTACCAATAAGGTGGTGATGCCACATTTTTAAAGCGTGAATTACTGCTAATAACTCTAAATCATAAGTAGAGTAGGTCTTCTCATGTACTTTCAGCTTTCTAGACTCGTATGCAACATGTCCCTCTTGTGTTAGGACTCCACCGAATCCGGCATTACATGCATCGGTACATACTATAAAATATTTATTAGGATCTGCTATCCTCAGAATAGGTGTTGTAGTTAATAATTCCTTTAGCTTCTTAAAACTGTCTGGGCATTTCTGATCCCACACAAAATTCTTCCCTTTCTTCTGTAAGGAGGTTATGGGGTTTGCAATCTTTGAAAAACCCTCTATAAATTTTCTGTAATATCCAGTAATACCCATAAATGATTGTACATCCGACACATCCTTAGGAACCAACCAATCATTAATGGCTTTTATCTTGTCGAGGTCAACCGAGATTCCTTCCTTGGAAATTATGTGTCCTAGATATTGAATTGTATCCTTGTGAAAGTCACACTTACCAAACTTAGCGTATAGTTGATGATCTCTCAGAACTTGTAAGATAATACGTAGATGTTTGTCATGCTCTTCTTTGCTTTTAGAATACACTGAAATGTCATCTATGAACACAATAGAAAACTTATCCAAATATTTGTGCAGAATATTGTTCATTAAACACATAAATACAGCTGGGGCATTAGTCAAGCCAAATGGCATGACTACGAACTCATAATGTCCATATAGAGTTCTAAAGGCTGTTTTGAAAATATCCTCGTCCTTCACACGAACTTGATGATATCCTGACCTTAAATCAATCTTTGAAAATATCGTTTCTCCACGCAGCTGATCAAATAGATCGTCTATGCGGGGCAACGAATATCGATTCTTGATTGCCATCTTATTCAGCTGGCAATAATCTATGCACAGTCTTAGGGTACCATATTTCTTCTTAACACATATAACAGGTGCTCCCCAAGGAGACACGCTAGGTCTTATATAGTTTTTATCAATCAGTTCCTTCAACTATTAACTCAATGGTAAAGTCTAAATCTCTCTTAGGAGGTAATCCTGGAATCTCCTCAGGAAAAACATCTTTGAAATCTTTTAAGACAGGTATGTCTTCTAGTTTCAGTTTGTCTTCTTTACAAATAAACTCATCATTTACTACATTTACTGCAAACAATTGACATCCTTTTCTAACTGCCCTCTTTACTTGCATGGCTGAAATCTGTCTAAGGGATGTCTTGCTTGGAATACCTTTTACTTCTACAGTTTCTCCTTCATCATTTAAACATGTAAAACTTTTCTCATAACAATTCAGAATGACATGATGGGATTCTAACCAGTCCATTCCGATTATAATATCATAGGATCCTAAAGGTAAAACATTCAACTTGGTTTGTGTCTTTAATTGATTCATGGATAAAACATAACTTTCAATAAAATTAGATACTTTCCTTTTTGTTCCTATTGCTAGTCTATCTAACCAAGATTTACTGAATTTTTCTGTTTTCAATTTAAAACTTTCTACAATATCTGGTGATATATAACTTAAGTTAGCACCTGGATCAATCAAAATAGTAACAGAATGGTTTTGTAGCATACCTTCAATCTCTACCATAGAGACTTGATGATCTGCTTGCCTGTTGTCTAGTGCTGCATTAATTCTCAGCATCTCCCTTGACAAGTCTACAACAGTAGGTTCAGTCTGTATGGAATGAATGTTGTTATTTGTCCGCTTCCTCTTGGGGCATTTTGATGCATAATTAGGACCTTGACACTCAAAACATTTGATAGGTGCCTTTTGATCATTAGTTCTAGTAGCATTGGGAGTGTTTCTAGGAGCTGTAAAATTCTGCTGCTGATTATTTCTAGGATTATTTCCTTGAAAATTCCGATTCTGAAATTTTTTCTTTTGGAAACCAGAATTCCCACTAAACCTGAAATTTTTCTTTTTCAACTCAAAATTGTTGGGTTTATGACTTTTCCAATTTGATATTCCTTCTCTTTTCCGATTAGTGTCATAACAGAAAGTTGCTTTCCTCATGGCCTCTTCTAAGGTCTTTGGATTGTCATACTCGATTATGTCCTTAATGTTGAAAGGTAGACAACTCAGGTATCTTTGGATCTTCGGTTTTTCTTCCACGAGGTATGGCACATACCTCAGTAAATTTAGAAATTTACTGTTCATCTCTTTCATGTTCATAGTTCCTAGCTTTAAGTCATAGAACTCCTTTGATTTTTCTTCATAGTATTGTTCAGATAAGAAATTCTTCTTGAAATATCTTTTAAAAGTGCTCCAATTCACATCCTTGTATTTGATGCCCTTTGATGTCTTGCCACCAAATATCTGCCTTCCCAATCAAGTTGTATATTGCCATCTTTGCCTTGAATGATTCTGAGTAATAATAAATTTGGAAGTACTTCTTCATGTCGGACAACCATCCTTCTGCTATCTCTCCTTTTTCAGTTTCACCATTGAAGGTTGGGGGTTTGATTTTCTTAAACTCCCCAGAAATCTGTTCATATTGTTTGTGACTTTTTCTTTTGGGTTTGTAGTCTCCTTCGCTGCTATCACTTGAATAATTTCTTTTCTTTTTGCGTTTGTCATGGGAAGCTTCTGATGATGTTGAAATGTTGTTCACATCACCAGTTTTCATTTTCTTACCCCTGTCTTGACGAGGTAAATCTTCAATCTTACAGGTATTTTCAATTTCTCTATCCCGTTCATCAATTGGGCATTGTTCAAACAGTACTTTATTAAGTTCCTCTTGTGCTTTCGGAATTTTCTCATTGTCTTGCTTTATAGATCTAATTTGTGCCTTTAATTCTTGAAATGCATGCAGCAATTCTGATGAATTATCATTTAATTCGCCATGGACTTCTTCTTCATAATGTTGTCCCGTGCTATGACTGTTCGGTCGAAATCTGTCTTCTAATTGTTCAGCTGATCCTTCCATAACTGTAACTTAAAATAATTTATGTATAACACAAATAGCTTAAATTTTGAATTAGTAAGATTTCTGTTGTAAATAAATTTTCCGCTGCGTGTTCTTGGACCTTTTCAGGCCTAGAGTTCGAACGTGAGCTCTGATACCACATGTAACATCCCAAAAAATACCAAAATTTAAATTTTTTTATAATAGTAATAATTATCAAAGTCGTTAATGCGGAATATATAAAATAATTAGATTTCTTAACTAGGATAATTAATAACGATGGCACATCATAATTCTCAAAAAAAATATGATATAATTGTATTTGCAAGTTCAGATTTAAACGGATGCTAATCTCCTTAACGAAAGATCTTTTTATGATTATGCATAAGAATGCAATTTACATATCAGCTTAAGTTCTAAATAAAATTACTTGTTGTACATAGTTTGTACTATTATGATGTGCTAACAGTTTGTTTGTATGATGATGAAGGGGTCCTACGAGGTACCCTGGAGTTTACTTAGCTACGTTTAGCTAAGGCATTTGAATCCTGTTTCCATGTGCAGACCGCAGGTAAGAAATTATACGACAACATGTGTTAAGGGTGCATGTTTCTTTCAATTCATTGTCAATGTAAAATTAGAATGCTAAGTACTTCCTTGCGAAACAAGTTACTGGAGGTAAGGATACTTGGTTCTAATTCTAGTTTATGTGCTGACTTACAAAACTCTTCAATGTTATAATTTCATGTCATCCAAGTGTTCTTTTATAATGCTACATATATGACCATATGACTACTGTCATTATTATTAAAACAGTGATACTAATATCTATTGATAATGCTATTAGGAAGCTTGTAGAAAATAGTGTTTATAGTTTTGAACTATCATTATATTTTGCGTCTACAGAACTTAGTCTACTCTAAGTCCTAAATTTATCATTTGAATACATAGTTAAAATATGTAAAGTATAGTGACTAGTACTTATACTAAGAACCTAGCTTTAGAGTGTATCTCGTCAACACTTAAACTATACCTATGGTGATACATTGATCAATAGTCTTTGCACTACATGGCTAATCATATGGAATATATTGTGAATATGGTGTTTATGCAATGAACTAGCATTATAAAACTTCATCCTATTGCTTATACAAAAACTATAGAATGAAATAGAAATATTTTATAGTTACTATACATCCACAATATTATATTGGCATGTAATTCAAATGTATGATGCCTAATTTCGAACTTTGAACTATATAAAACGTGCACTAATATTGTAATGATATGATTAATAAAATGCCATGATACAATTTACAATAAGCAACCCTAGCTATACTTTAACGTTATAAGATACTACCTTATGCAAACAATATCGTTGTTGGTAAGGAGTGGACGGGTATTAAATTTACTGTTGGTGTGAACTGGCAGGTTGACAGCGTCTCATCCATGTATTAATGGTCCTGAACAAACCCCATCATGGAAAGTGCTGCTGTCAAACCACGTAATCCACCCACGTGAAAATTGGTTGATGATACAAGTATGAATCCTAGCTGTGCATGGTTATCAAATCGATTCTCCTCCGAGATGTACACAGTGTTGTCACTTGGTATGTGATGTTGGCATCGTCGTGTTTGTTGTAATCAATGAGGTATCAATGCAATAGTTTCCCGACATTAAACGTAGCTTGTTGGCACCTTCTTGCTCGTCGATCTCACCAGATCTTGATCATTGAAAATGAAACCCTAAACCTCGTTGTATGTAGTGATGGAGAGTTTTCCCAGTCTTCATTTTTACGTTAGAGTTGGAGTTATGAGGCCGACATGAACCTAACATGTAGGGTTGGAGAGAGTATCTCTTGGGAGGTTTCGATCTTGTGACCTATGGGAGGTATTTTTAAAAGTTAGAAGCTTAAGCTCTCTGCACTAAACCCATGATATGTCAATGTAGTAATGGGGATTCTCCTGCCAGTGTATTGAATGTAATTCGAACTGGGTTCGATTCTCCTATTTGTGAGAATGGTTTGTTGTGTTTAGCTCGTGGTTGTTGTCAAACGCCAACATGCTTCGTCATTTGTTAGTGTAGTGTGTCAGTGTTCTGAAGTATCGTTTTCTAAGAGTAAGTGTTTCATGACAGTGAAAATAATACTGTGTTGCTTGCTTTGATTCTTGCATTTTCTTGTTTTAACCTTGCGAACTGTGCTTTGACAGGTACCCACATCGTAGGAGGTTACTATGAAAAGGGTTTGGAATGGAAAAGATGCATCCACTTCCTGGTAAGCTCCGGTTGTTCTTGAAACCTCGTAGGTGCCTTTGGCATGGTTTTGGTGATGATTTCTGTGTGCAGAGAGTAGGAACCATTCGACTTTGTTTCGATGATGGTCGAGTGTGAGGTTTTAAATTCTTGTTTTGATGATTGCTATGCAGAGGATAACCTTCATTTGTTTAAGTTGTTATTTAGCTCTTTGATGCATGGCTACTTCTGTTTGCTAAGAACTTCTACTTCGTATTTGTTCTGTTGTTTGTTAATGGTAAAACCCTGTGTAGTTTGTTGCTCCACGGCCTCATTCTAATAGTTTTGGTTGATAAGGGGTAAGCCCTGTGTACTATGGAACCTTGACAGGTCTGTAATGTAAACTCTGTTATAAATTTTGAATGGTAAATCCAAACCCAAGGGTTCTCTTACGTTTATAAACAATGGCTCGTTTTTGCAATGGGAAGTTGTGTTTTTAAAGTAATGTTTGAGAAACTGTGTAAATAATGGTTAAGGTGATGCCGAACAATGATAGTTGTGTTTGGCCGAGAGTTATGGTTTGAATAATTGTATAAAATTGTATTCCTGTACTTCATTCTTGTTGTTGATAATTATGTTTGGAAAAAATTGATGAGATAGTTTGACTGTTATATGTTTTCAAAATGGCTATGCCACAATGTTCTATTTTGTTTGACGATGGAAACCCTACCTGTAGTTTTCATTTGCTATCTGTCTTGTACTAATATTTTGTAATCGAGACTTAACCTTTGCAACAAATGGTTTCGATGTTGTGTATGTGTTCTTACTAGGGTTATGAGCTATTGATAGACATTGGTACAGAATCGTGCTTTCTATTAAGTGAAGTTTATTGTCTTGAAGCAATCTTGAAATGTTTTAAAACATGATTTGGTATAGAAAATGTTAGTCAGGGTTTGGAAAACTATAACTGTTATAATCTCAGAAAATAAATGTCTAAGGTTTGCCATGAATGGATTGAGAAGAGGTTATGAACTGTGTATCAAAAATCACTCGGATTCTAAGTATTGTAATAACTTAGGGTTTGATGCTACTGTACATATATTTAATAAATAAAATCAGAAGTGATAGTTAGTGAAATAATATATGTATATTTAAAACAAATCTGTACAGAGATTAATTTTTGCAACTGCTATAATTCTTAAAATATAAATGCTCTGAAAACATGAAATATATAATATTGAAATGCATGTGATTACTATCTAAACTAGATAGAGTTAAAAAGAAATATATAGAACTGTGCAGAACCAAAATGTGTTTTTATTTAGGAATGAAATGAATATTATGCAACTGTTTATAATATACTCTGATATATCCTACATTTAAACATATGACAGAATTTGACAAGAACACTATTGCATTCATCTTTCCAATCAATGGCATTCAGCCTATCTCTCATCTTTCTTAATTTACTTTTCTATACTGGAGTACGATGCAGATAACAACATGGGGAAAAATATAGAGATGGTTATCGATTCAATCATTTCATAAAGCTCTTTCATTCAGAATCATACTTAGATCAGGAAATAAAATAGTTTCTTCTATATGACTTATAACTAATAATTATATTATTTAGAAACATTTAACTGTAAACAAAAGTAAGAACAATAAAACTTGGTTGACTGTAGGAGAAACAAACAACCCAAGGAACCTGTTCCACCCAACCTATTCCTGAAGATAGCCATTTTACTTGCCTTAGGACCCCCGAGCCTGTTCACTGAACCACCAGGAGGAAGATTGTGTAGAAGCCTTAGTACATCAACTTTCAATAGAATGTAGATTGTCCAGTCATCAAGACTCAGCAGTCCAAGAGACCTGCACCAGCACCTCCGGTTTTCCTTCTCAGTATAATTAGAAGATTTACAGTTGCACTCTCACATAGCCTCCTTGTTCGAATCTCTCAGTGATCACCTGATGCACTTGAGGAATATTTCTGCAGAAAATATTGTAAGAGGCTACCTTCCCAATTCGAATTGCCTTATCTAGGCTTCCTAGGCCTTTTAGTGGTTAATTGTTCATTAATGAGCTTCCTGCTCTCTTCCACCCACCTAGGGGATAATGCCACAAATTTAGGGGTAGTTGTCCCATAACCAACATCTAGTGGTGGAGTGCAAATATTTCCATTTGTCCCATACCTTGTAACAGTTTCCATTCCTCCTAGTGGGTCAGTGAACACTCATTTAACAGTTCCCTTGGGTGTTTGTCTCCAATTTTAATTTATTAAATAATAATAATCAGTAATCACATTCATCCTTGACCAAACTTGGTCATAATTACAAAACTTTGTAATCAAAATTTAACATAAAGTATTTTGCAAATAAAATAATATTCTCAGAATTTGGGTTGGTGACAGGATAGACCTTTGGAACATGAAGCAATTTCAAATAAGTGGATTAGAATTGAATGTTGGAGATTATATGGTCATATCTCAATTCACTGTTAGGTCCTTATGGAGTTTTGATGGTGGCAGAGTTTTGGGGTTACCTTGGATTAAAACATTGGGGATCTTCATTTTAAATGCTAAAAAGAAGTTTATTACTTTTTCCTATAAGCATAAGAGAATCACATTTCAAGATATTACAATAAAGTCAGATATAGAAACTCCAACATTTGAAGACTTCAAGGATATATCAAAGATGATTTCACAGGGTAATCAAAAGTCAGAACAAAAGAAGCAGGAAGAAGTTGAAAAGATTGTCACAGATAAAGAAGAAGAGATCTCTCGTTTAAGAGATCATAATCATAAATTGCTTCTTCAAATAAAAAAGACGAAGGATAAAGCACAACAGAATCAAAAGCTAGAAGAGGAGAATCGAGATCTTTAGAAGAAACTATTAGAAAACATTGACGAAAATGGTCACCTCAAGAAGTACAAACAGGATCTAATGGATCAAATTCAGAATCTTAAAGATGATGCGAAAGCGCAAGAATAAATGCCCCGAAATCTTACAAAAGAAAAAGACTCGTTAGACAATAAGTTGGAGTAAATTCAAAAGAGGAAATCAAAGCCCTTGGACTAAAAAATATACATTGAGAAAAAAGAAGAAAATACAAATTCAGTCCTCGTCACAGTTTAGAAAGAAGACAATCTGGTAAAAAAACAAACAACAATAACTCCCTATCGACACCCCAACCATATAAACCAGTATCCTAAAAAGTGGGAATTGTCGAAAGATAATGGTACTAATGTGCTCAAAGCTGTTGGCAATAGATCAATAGAGAATCCCAACAGTCAGCAACAAATCAATTTTGGTTGGATTGATCCTTCAACATATCGGAAGTTATGTTCTACACTTAGAATTTCGTATCGACATGTTTCATTAGCTACGACGTCACAAGGAACGGTGTGACAACATTATAAGGCTTTGAGGACAAAGCCTTTCTAAGAGAGAGGCAATGTTATATAAAAAAATATATATAAACATATTAATAATATATCTTAACATTAATATTAATATTAATAGATAATTAACAATTAACAATTAATAATTATCAAAGAGTCATGACTTTATGTTGGAAAGTCACGAAGGGACTTATATAAGTCTGACCATTGTAAACGTAAATCATCATCTATTATTCATCAATTATCAAATATGTAGCTTTTGAAGAATTCGTGGGATTTATAGAATTATTTGTGGGTTTCAAAAGTTTATATCACTTCAACAATAGAGAAATTTTCAATTGCAGATTGTAAACCCACACAATGAATGAAAAAAACATTACCATGGAGTCTGGTGGAACACAAGAAAATACTAATCTTGGAACCAATGAAAACCCTCAACCAAATCCAAATGCCCAAGAAAATCAAAACCCCCAACCAAATGTTGACCAAGATGAATTGAACTATTATGTAAATGAAATGAGAGTGCACACTCAAGATCTAAGAAACACTGGGGAACCATCTCGAGTGTCCCTTTCCACCTCAATTGAGAGTTCAATTGACTCCCTCATCCATGCACATCGCCAATTGACTGACATGACTGATTATAGAGCTAGGATGCAGGAGTATTATTCCACGGGCATTTCCAAGGAGGAAATAAAATATTTGAATATTACAAAGGCCCAATTGTACAGTATGTTCATCGATCCAAGAACAAAACAACCACCCGAGATTAGAAAGCCACGTGTCTGCATGGATTGGTGTCATTTCCAACCATGGAGGGACAATTGGATGCAGATGTGTTTCATGGTTTACGATAAAACTCCCTGCAATAATAGGGAGGTTCCATAGTACTTCCTTCAGAAATTGTGGGCTGAGTTTCAGCTCAGTTTACATGTCAACTACTTTGACATAACCGAGTTCCAGGGTGTTGGGCGTGGCTCTGCCCAAGATCGACCTGCTGCTAGGAGAAACCCACTGAGAGATCCACCACCTCCTAGGCGCAATCCCAACCCCTCTCCCCAGCTGCCTCAGTTACCCCACAAACTTGATCAAATCATGGGTGCAATGGGGAGTTTTGCACAGGGACTGCTTAGACATACTGCCTTTGTAGCAACTACTACACTAGAGAGACATGATGACCCTGATAGAGACGCAGGTGCAGGGCCTTGAGGACAGAGTCAGGATAGACCTGTGACTGGTGATAGCCATGTTGGGCCTTCTAGTTCCATGGGGACAATGCCACATCTTTGTCCCCATTGCGGGCGCACTTTCCCTGGCCCGATCGAGGGCTTCTATGTGGAGCAGGTTAGCACTTTTTTTAATGTTTTTTCAATCATCACTTGATAATTTGTAAAGTAATTTTAAAGTATTTTTGCTTGACTTAAACTATTATTTCAATGTATAGCTATTTAGAGTTGAGATGCCATCATGGGATAATGCAACATCTCCCAACCTGGATGCAAAAATGGCAGCTGCAACTGAAATTACGGCACCTCACATGGAGGTATTTTCAGTACCCCACACAATATTGTTATTAATTATGGCATTTCTATTTTTATGTATTTATATTTATGACATACATGATGATAGTTCGTACAATATTTTTTAATATTTTGATTGACTGAATAATTACTTGTTTAATATGTTTATAACATGCATGTGTTTTGGTGTCCACAGGTATGCATGCAGTACTCTGACCAGCCATCTCCTCCAGGCATCGGCAGATCTCCTTATACAGAGGTACAATGTGTAGTTAAAAGCATGCTTTTAATTTGAAATGTTATGACATACTATGGTTTAATTTTATTTTTGTTTACTACACTATGATATTACAAATTTGTATGCAGGGGCCGCCAACAGCTGTAGGCCACCTTAGTCCCATGTTTCCACCCTCTCCCATGAGTCTCCCGCCTCGCTTCCATCCAGACCCCTCCCTCCGTCCACCCCCTCCCTTCTATCCACCCTCCCCTCTCCATCCATAATCCACCGTCCTTCCATCCTCCCCCATTCATCCACTCCCCCCCTCCATCTATACATCCTCCCCCATTCATCCACGCCCCCTCATATATCCATCCTCCCCCATTCGTCCACGCCCCCCCCTTCCATCCAACTTCCCTTCTTCGTCCACAACCTCCCTTCTATCCATCCTCTTCCCTCCATCCAATACCGCCCCCCCCATTCACCACACCTCAACATCCCCCATAGCCCTTTTGGGTCGATACCCCCTATCGTACAACCGGTAGGGGTTCATCATCCATGACATCCTTCTCCACCCCATACCACCATGTCCTATTCCACCATATCATCTCCACTTCCTGCCACTATTGTGGTTGTTTCTTGGGTTTTGTTGTCAGGCGGTTAGGATGGGTCAATATTGCGGCACCGCGAGTGCTGCGATACCACGAAATGTGGAAAGTCGAGTGCAAATGACATTACTTTTTGTATTTTTGGGTCAGTTGCACAACGGTATGCGGGTTTTTGGGTCATTTTGGACCATGTCAGTTAGTTTTGGGTCATTTGGACCATGTTAGTTAGATATTGGGTCATTTGCTTGAAGTGTCGGTTAGGAAGTTGTTAGGAAGTGGACAAGTAATTTAAAGGCGGAAGCCTATCTATAGAAATAGAGTTGTATGTGTTGGATATATCTTTTGGGATGTATCATCTTGGATCATTGTTTTGTGTATCTGAGATTTGGAGACATCCGTGAAATCTGTATGTTGTGGAGTACGAGTGGAAGGATGAATATGTTGTGTTTGGGTTTCTGCGGAATTAATATGATATGACAAAGTTGTTTTGCGCAATCCCTGTGTTTCTTCTGATCGTCTATGGTAATGCATGTTGCGATATGAATTCATGAATGATATAATGGTTCCATGTTGCAATAATTACTTTATTGTTATGTTTGATGCGATGATGAATGTCTCTATTGAATGATGTTATGAATATAAATAATGTCTGAGTGAATTGCATAGATCTATTTATGAAATGCTACAATATGTTGAGTGATTAAGCCGCAATATCCTCCTTCATTGGGCGGAAACATGGTTTCGTCAACTCTCAATTGAACATCTCAGGTGAGACCTCATCTGCTCTGCAGGTGTTGCTGGACGGGGTAAAACCTGTCTAGGTCGGTGCTTAGGGAGATCGCGGTGGGTTGGTGTCGACAATGATGGGAACCCCTGTCGACTGGGTTTGAGTCAACAAATGGTTCCATTGGTGGGATCGTGTGCGGAGTGATTGGAGGATATGTGGCTTCCGACGCAACCAGAAATCCATAACTAGTTCGACCAAAAGTTGTAAGAATTTGCTGAAGAAGAAAGTTGAAACACTCGGTTGACAGTAGATCAGTGGGTAGAAAGGTACATTCACAACGGTCCGCATGAATGGTTCTTCTGCGAATTTCTAGTCATCTTGTTTGAATGGTTGGAAAAATTGAATTTCCAAAAGAGGAACTTCCAAGGTGGTGAACCGACGACTTGGACTCCAAAGCTGATTCAGGAGTTGCAGGAAGTCAACAATAAGGCGTCGTGAGCCATCGAAGTTTGGCTCGATAGCATATTGGAAGGATACATCACTAAATTTGTGGTCGATACAAACAAATCCTATAGGGAAGCTGAAAGATATTTCTTCCGAGGACCACGGGGAAGGTTTCTATTGTTGCTACAACTGTCTATTAAGATGCTCAATTGCGAGAAGGGCATATTGAAGATGCATCTGGATTAGTAAAAACCCTGGTGGGCGGAGGCCATGGGTACTGCGACAGTGGGGGGACGATACATCCAATGATAAGGGGTATATGGGTGCAAGTCATGACGAGATTGTGAGTGAAGCTGAAGAAGAGAGTGGTCTTACAAGGGGAGGAGCAAGCTTTCGACAGGAAAAGAGGCAGAGGACAGGAGAAGGTCCTGCTGCAATCGGAATGCAAGACTGTGAAGGAAGACCACATAGGAGGAAGTGACCTCACATCCCAGACAAGGACAACCAGGCTACGTCCAGAATAGAGGTAGGACCAAAGCCCAGCAGCCATGTGCCCACACCTCCACTCGCTATCTATCAACCAGTAAGAAACACAACTTCGAAACTGCCATGTCAACCAAATTCAATTGCTAATATCTCAACAGCTAGAGGAAGGAAGCCCAAGATGGAGGGCAAGGACACAAAGTTACCACTGTTCCATGGAAATGGAACAGATAACCCTGAGCAGTATTGGTTTCTATGCGAGGCAATGTGGACCGTAAAGAATATTACTGATGATGATGCTAAGAATGGACAATTGGCGACAAACCTTCAAGGTCACGCCTTATACTGGTTTATGAAATTTGTGTAGGTTCCTGTCAGCACCCCAGAAAATTCGCTAGACGAGATTCATGCTGGACTGATCGCAGAATTCAGAAACCCAAATCCGAAGCACAGTATATTACAGAGCTGAAAGAAATTAAGTAGTACCCCAATGAAACTGTGTGGGATTTTGATCAGCTATTCAAGACATTGATGGAAAGGGTTAGTTTCGACATGAGCACTGTCCAACATAAATAATGGTTCATCGCGGCATTGCTCCCACACATTCGTCTTCCGCTGATGCAACCGAATATCACAGCACCGAGTGAAGATTTGGAAATTGCGATGCGGTTGGAAGCTTCGCCGATTGGAGAGAATGCAACTGGTATGTCGCAGATTCAGACCCAATTGGCTAACCTAATGATATAACTTCAAGATCTTAAGAAGGGCAAGGAACAACGCGAAGAAGTCTGGTGTACACGATGTCAAGGAGAAGGGCATAATAAGGATAATTTCCTAGATTTCCGCAATTATTTGCTTTCAGGAGCACCAAATCCATTGAATGGTGGTGGCATGCCATGGTGTCGCGTCTTCCAAGTATACGGACACTGCCATGAGGAATGTCCTTATATGCAGAAGATGGTTACTAAGCCCATGAATTGATATTGTATATTTTGCAAATATGTGGGACATGACGACAAATATTGTTGGGCATATGGGTTACTTCAAGAGCAGACATATGATGCATTCTATGTGAAGGATGATCGGCATACCGTACAACAACCGCAACCGCAACCATAGGTGGCTCAGCAGCTACCTCAACCGCAGGTCCAGTTTGTACCACAGCAATCACAGTAGTACATGCCACACTATGCTCCAATGCAGGTGGCTCCACAACAGCCATAATATGTTCAACAACCGCAGTACGTACCGCAAGGGAAAGGGGTGCAACAGGCACCAATGCAGTAACAGTTCAACCAACCATAATACCAGCAGCAGGGAGGATTCCATGGAGGATACCGTGGAGGACGCGGTGGAGGATTTGGTCATGGAGGAGGACGAGGAGGCCGCGGACCTGTTTAGTGATATCATTGTGCGGTATGGGGACACTACCAGCGAGATTTCCCACTATTGCAGAAGTAGTGTACATTTTGTTTTGTTACAGATCATACTATAGCAAATTTCCCACAATTGATTGCATGATGGCAAGTAGGGAACATTCCATAATTGCAGAATGAGAATCAGGTGCAGTAGCCAATACAAAATCAAATGCAACAACTGGCGCAGAACTAGAACCAATGCCCAAACTAGAATGTTAACCAAAATGTGAACCAAATGGGGAATCCGCCGCTAAATCAGAATCAAGGTGCGAGTGTTGCGACAATTTCTGCGGAGCCAAGGCCACAAGATGTAGCTATCGCGGTTATCACTTGGCGAGGTGCAACAATGGGAGAGGATAGCCTGCATCCACTTATTTGGTTAGCAAGACAGAAGAAGGTTGCATTTTACATCGATTCCGAGCGTGATTCCTTCTGTCAGGTGTGACGAGCGATGGAAAAGGTTCAAGGTAAGGCCATCATCTGTGATATGCCTCCCATCTTTGATGACACGTTAGAGACCGGTCCATCGGCGTAGTCTGGAACTTTGCAGAAATTCTTTGAAAGTTGTTTACTGTTGGAAAGGGATCCCACTACTCTTGCTGATATTGAGGGGTTGTTTCAGGGATTGACAAGGGGACGACAAGATTCTGTAGTAAATTCTTTACAATGGCGAAAGACGGGGAAGGAGATGCGGATGAACATTCAAATCGGAGATTATGATGTTGATTCAATTATCTTGGATCTCGGTTCGAATGTCAACATCTTAACCAAGCAAGCATGGCAGAAAATGGGGAGCCCCCCATTCAGCTGGTCTCTTGTACAGCTCCGGTTAGCCAATCACGCTAAGGTGACACCAATTGGGAGAGTTCCATGCCTGGTGGTGGACATTAAGGGAATGAAGACTTATGCTAACTTTGATGTCATTGAAGTAGTTGAAGGGGGAATATCTTATCCCACGTTGCTGGGGAGTGGATGGGCTAACGACAGTGGAGTAGTAATCAACTTTAAGAGGCGGATGATGACTTTTGAAAACCACGATGTCAAAGTTATAGCCCTGTTGGATCCAGCTAAAGGACGTAGATATATTGAACCAGTAAAGTATGACGATCCCAATGGATGGGATCATGCATTTAATATTTCTGAATATTATATTCATCCAACTGCCAACGATGAGCTTGGATGGCGCAACGATGGCTCTGTGCCCTTCGACTCTGACGACACTTTAGAACATTGGAAAAACCTCTTACATGAGGTGTCGCTCCGCAAGTGTGGGTTAATCACGCAGTCATTATGCCGGGTTGCGGCTGAAATGGTTACGCTACCAGTGTATGAAGGACTGTCGGGCTTGTCCAACTTTCTAGCAGTGTTCGAGGAAAAATTCTCAAAACCACAGCGACTGCTGGCATTAGAGGAAGCACTGAAGGCTGCCCTAGCACACTGGTGGGAGACACATAAGAAGTCGATCGTGGAATGGTCGAAGTGCCGAATATTGATGATGGTTCTCTTTAGCGACAGTGAAGTTTACCACGCTGGAAAATATGATGGACGACATAATCCTACCAGTCATTTAATGGAGTGTCAGGTGTTGTGGGAATCATGACCACAAGATGAGTGGGTCCATGCTTTCATCCATACTTTGGATAAGATGCCGAGATCATGGCACACTGTAGCTGAATTGTGAGGAGAAATCACTACTTGGTTGGAATTGACAGTCTATTTCACTCATACGTTCAGTTTCACGGATGCTAATCCAGCTGTCGATAATGCGTTATAGCTCATCTACGACATAGTCCTGAAGGTTGTTCTGGTGGCATATCTTACGGATCCCCACACACACTTCCAGATGCAGTCGATGATGGAATGTTTCAATATCACTAGCGGGCCGGCAGATGGTGATGACGATCCACGGAATGTCAATATTCCTGAATCTGAAGGCATTCATGATGTGGTAGCACCAGATGTTCCAAGTGATCCAATCAGCCAGCCATTGAGGATCCGTAAGGTCAACATTGGGACTGAAGCCAGTCCCAAGTTCGCAAACGTTGGGGATTACTGGGATGATGAGATGATGGGAAAAGTCACCGATTTTCTACATGAATTCCAAGACTTGTTTCCGGCCAATTTTTTTGAGATGAAAGGTATTTTGGGTGACTGAGGGGAGATGAAGATCCCATTGAAACCATATGCTAAGCCAATCAGACAGTGCCCATATCGACTGGATCTGCATCATAAGGAAAGGGTCAAGGTAGAACTTGATCACATGTTCGATGCTGGTATTATTGAACCCATTGAGGAGTCGAATGGATCAGTCCTATGGTGGTGCAGGACAAGAAGGCTGGGGAAGTGTGCATTGGCATTGATTTGTGGAATTTGAATGATGCTTGTTTGCATGATCCGTTTCCAACTCTATTTACAGATGAAGTACTTGAAGGCGTGGGTGGCCAAGAGATGTACTCTTTTACGGATGGGTTCTCTAGCTATCATCATATCCGAATCGCCAAGGAAGATTGCCATAAGATGACTTTTGTGACAGAATGGGGTTGCTATCAATACACCGTGATGCCGTTTGGGTTGAAGAATGTACCTGCGATATTCTCGTGGGTTGTCGTTGCCGCGTTCCGGGATTTCATTCAGAAGTTTTTACAGGTGTACATGGACGAATGGACAGTCTATGGCTTAATCCGTGACCATCAGACGAATCTACGACTTATGTTGGAACGCTGTCGACAGCATCAGATATCGTTGAACTTAAAGAAGTGAATCTTTTGTGCCCCGTTTGGAATACTGCTGGGCCACATTGTCTGTAAGAAAGGATTGTTAGTCGACCCCACAAAGATCGTGCTCATCTTGAGGCTCACACCACCAACTATTGTTAAATAGTTGAGAGTGACGCTAGGACACACTGGGTATTATCGCAAGTTCATCAGGGGTTATGCAGGGATTACCGCCCCTATGGAGAAGCTTTTGAAGAAAGATGCAGTCTTTTAGTGGAGTCCTGAATGTCAAGACAGTTTTGAGACGCTGAAAGCTAAGATGCCTTCAGTGGTGATACTGGTATTTCTAGACTGGAGCAAGGAATTCCATGTCCACGTTGATGCATCATCAATCACATTGGGCATGGTGCTAGTGAAACCTGGAGAAGGGGATCTCGATCACCCCATTGTTTTCGCTAGTAGGAAGTTATCATCCGTAGAAAGGAACTATACCACTACAGAAAGGGAAGGCTTAGCGATGCTCTATGCGCTACAGAAGTTTCGACACTACTTATTGGGATGACACTTTAAGATTCTCACAGACCATTCTGCATTAAAATAACTAGTCAATAAGCCTGTGTTGGGGGGAAAGATATGTCGCTGGCTACTTCTTTTTTAGGAGTTTGATTTTGAAGTAATTGTGAAGCCAGGAGGTTTGAATGTTGGACTTGATCATCTGTCGCAGATTAAGACAGGCGAGGAGCCAACTAACATTGAAGATTGATTGCCGGATGCTCAACTTTTTAAGGTTGAGGTAGTTGATGGCTACTTTGAAGAAATCATTCAGTTTTTGACGACAGGTACTACACCAGAAGAGTTCACCACCGCCTAGAAGAAGCAGTTGGTGGTTAAGGCTGCAGATTTCCAGCTGATTGCCGGAGAATTATACAAGTTGATCTCAGATGAGATATTGAGGCGCTGTATTCTACCTCATGAGCAAGGATAGATCTTGTCGGAAGCACATGCAGGAGTGGCTGGGGGGCACTATGGAGGTAGTGTGACTTCCAGGAAGGTGCTCCGTGTGGGGCTTTGGTGGCCCACACTGCACGGCGATGCAAAAAACTATGCACGGTCATGCGATGTTTGTCAGAGAATCGGGAAGCCATCCAGGAGGGATGAGATGCCACTAATGCCCCAAATAAAATTGCAGCCATTTGATAAATGGGAAGTTTATTTCGTGGGTCCAATCAACCCACCTGGGAAGCGCACTGGTGCAAGATACATCATCACGATGATCGACTATTTGACAAGATGGGCGAAGGCTGCACCAGTCATTGATTGTTTCGCAGCCACAGCCGCACGTTTTCTATTCGACGATATCATCACTCGATTCGGATGCCCCAAGGTATTGCTGAGTGATCAGGGTAGTCATTTTCTCAATCGCACCATCAGCACATTAACAGAGGAACTGCAGATAAAGCACAAGAAGAGTACCCCATATCATCCACAGGAAAATGGCATGGTGGAATCTTTCAACAAGATATTGGAACATGTGTTGAAAAAGGTGTGCAATGCGAACCGCGATGACTTGGATCTGAATATCCCAACAGTCTTGTGGGTGTATCACACCACGTGTAAAAGGTTGACGGGCCAGACACCATTCAAGATAGTGTATGGTTAGGACGCGATTATGCCTATAGAGTACATTGTTCTGAGTCTGTGCATAGCGGCAGCAATAGGTATGGATGATGCAATGGCCTTAGAAGAATGTCTAGCACAGTTAGTCCAATTGGAAGAAGATCATTTTATTGGAGGATTTCACCAAAGTGTGGAGAAGGATCGCCAGAAGGATTGGCATGATCACCACATCAAAAACAAACAATTCCAGCAGGGTGATTTGGTACTGTTGTATGACATTAAGTTTATGAAACATCCAGGAAAGTTGCAGCTGCACTGGCTTGGTCCATACTACATCGGTAGCATCACATCAGGAGGAGCGGTCCAGTTGCAGCAGTTAGATGGAGCGATGCTCCCCAAGTTGATTAATGGCAGTAGGTTGAAGCCCTATCAGTCAGGCTTGGAGCAGCGCGATGCCTGAGTTGCATCTGGAAAAAAAAATGCAGGTTGATCGATGGCAGAATGGTGCACCGATAGAGACAAGAATGCGCAAGTAGGGAGGCTTGTGCCGCTAGTTAGGAGCGGTCCGTGACAGTGGCAGGGTCGCGACTGGGTCAAATTAGCAATAAATGACAAAAGTTCAGATAGTTAATTGACGACGCTCGTTCAAATGATGGGCATTAATGGCGGATCCGGCCGATCGGCTGGCAGGATCGACGACAGATTTGGGTCATTAATACAGAATTTAGGTCGAGTTAATGCAGGATTCTGTTATGATTACGAGGGATTGTGTTGGATGCTATAAGCACGGGGTCTTCACTAGGGGGGCAATATTATACCATGTCCGTTCATATTGGGGGTATTAATATTACATGTAAACCATAACATTATATTGCCTATATATTTGGGGTGGTTAGGGTTTATTTATTTATTTATGCAATCCCCAATATCTTGGGGTATATATTATAGTGCATGGCTGCCTAATGTCCCCCCCGAAATTGAAATTTTTGTGAGAGTGTGTTGAGAGTTCGCGTTTTGCAGCTAGGCAGCTGGGTTTTGCAGGGAATCCCCAAACCGTGGTGAGATTTCACCTTCTGTTGGGTTTTGCAGGGAATGCCCCAACTGTGGTGAGAGTTGCAGGTGGGTATTGCAAATTATTTCGAAGGTTTTGCTGCAAATTATTTCGAAGTTGAGTTCACGTCTTTGCTACAAAATTATTGCAGCTGGGTAGTTGGGTTTTACAGGGAATCCCCAAACCATGGTGAGAGTTCACCTTTTGTTGGGTTTTGCAGGGAATTCCCCAACCGTGGTGAGAGTTGCAAGTGGGTTTTGCAAATTATTTCAAAGGTTTTGCTGCAAATTATTTCGAAGGTGAGTTCGCGTCTTTGCTGCAAATTATTTCGCGTGTTTGCTGCAAATCTTTTTAATCCTTCTTCTGTATTGGTTGGAAATGATCTTCATTTTCACTAAGAAAGTAGGACCCTCTTGATGAGGAGGATTGAACATCCCTAAGTGCAGTGTTACCTTCTCTGCATCCAGAATGCCCAAAATCATTTTTGGTATATTTCTTATCTTCATTTTGTTGTATTTTATCTTCAAACCTGCACAATAGGAGCAAGTATTAACAATTCAACAACGAAAGCATCCACAAAGAAGTATGAAGACCCTATATTTTTGTATTTTTGTAGATAGCTACTTTAGAACATGCAATATCGACTTTGGAGTGTATATTCTGCAAATCTAGTCATCCAGATGAGCAGGTGGTGTTGGAGAGTCTCCAGGCAGACCATTCCAATGAATTTTTTGAATTGGAGGATGAAGAAACCATGAGTGTCATTCAGAATTTACATTCTTATCATATTCACTTGGCGTTCTTTGCCTTTCAGATGCTTCAGGAATCTCATAGGCAGTTCTCAGAAGTGTTCTAGATGATTCATGGTACTTCACCTATTGAAAAATGGTAGATTATTTCCTTACTCTACAGATGACTTCAAAAATACCTACAACTAATTTCATAAAACGAGATATTACAGTCATCAAACCAAACCCAACAAATGGTGTTTTACTGAAAGAGAAAAAATGAAGCACAAGATTTCTAATTCATTGCTAAAGAGAAAAAATGTTGCTAGTAGATAGGAAGGTGAAATGGTTGGACACCCAAAAAAGTAGGAGCTAAGCATACATTTTTTAAATACCTCAAAACATTGGACATAGGTTTCTTGATAAAGTTTTTTTTTTTAAAGAACAGGTTAAAAGGAAAGAAATAGAGAGTATCCTTGTTCTATAAGAGCTGCATATATATAGGATCGATGGACTTATGTTTGAGCACAACGCTAACATCATTTTTCTTCTTTAATATATGTTATAACATTGTCCAGTGCCATTGTTATTGTTCATTTCTTCTGAAATGTTCACAACAAATCAAGGTTGAATGAGATGTCATGTTTGTACTAGTCATATGTAATTTCAGTGAGCTTTGGGAGCATCTTTTCAAGGAGTGGCTTCCACAAAGTACAGTTGATCACTTTACCTTCTGTTTCTAAAACACAGTAGAGAGTATGCTCATAAGAGAATGTTGTTTCTTTTTTACATTTTTGCAAAACCATAGTCCACCATATGGTAGAATAGCTACACGGATTAGTTGATGGAAATTGGTTCAAAAAGGCTGAAATGGAGGAGAATAAGCACTGTTTGCTTTCAAAAGACCTTCAATCTGCACACAATCTACACTATGAAATTGGTAGATCTCATTAGTTTTCTTGTTTTTGTTTATTTTGTACAATTTCAGCTAAAACCAATACAGAAAGATATGAAAAATGCCGATTTTTTTGCAAGAGTAGAAATAGAAGCAGCAATGAAAGAAAACAAGAAATGCTTTCATAGAAATGGCCATAGGGTGCAAGGCATATGCACTTTCCTGAACAATAGATTGTACAAGAATCTGCAAGCATTCCATTGCAGACTGGTCACTCAATGGTTCGAAAAAAGTGGACATTCTAGGACTCAAATTTTGATATCCAATTGTTCCACTTCTAACAACATTTTTAAATAAATACATGGGGATGCATCATGAGGTCAATTGTTGTTGGACTCAAGGAAGAAATCCCTGAAACCATCACCCTCTTGTAGCTTAAACAAAAACCAATACTTTTAATCCATGTTATTCACGAAGGCAATAATTTTCATCTGGATTTCCATCCATGTTGAAAGAGGTAGAAAATGAAAGAACAGTTTCAAAGGGCTGGTGGTGGAGAGAGAAAAACATTCAAATGAAGAAATGCTCACAAGTCCAATGTCATCTATAGTTTTTCCATCCTTTGCGGTATATTCTCAACAATAGTCTTCCCCGTGAGATGTATACAACACCACCTCTCTAATGCATAGTTTTTTTGTTTGATTGCAAGGTCTACGATGCACATTTGAGCCATCTTAAAAATGTGGCATAAAATAGGCAATGAGGTTGTTGCTAATGATGACAGAAATAGTAAACTAACCATATTTGTCAACCAAATGACAAGTTGTCCTTTTGTAGGTGAGTTTGAGTGCCATACTACATGTTGGACCATACATGACTAGGACATTGCTATCAAAGGTAATAGTGGACCTTCTTGTGCAGAGATCAATGATTGAATATGTCAGATTGCTACATGGCTTCAATCCATAAGTGAATACGAAGATCAACGAGAGCTATGGAATCTTTTTAATCCTTCTTTTGTATCCAGATATTCAAACACTCTTCTACTAACTGCCCTTGCCAGCCACCTTTGCATCCTGATAACTCTTCCATCTCTGCACAAACCTCCCATGCATATTGAAAACTATCTGATGATCAATAGTTTCGAGTTCATCTTACACAAAATACAATGACTAGGATCATGTTGATTTTGTTTTTGAAGAACTTCCCCAAGTTTATCCATAGTGGAGTTCATGCTTGTAGACCTTAGATTTGAGTGGAGCTTTAATCTTTCACAGGGCATTCCACCACTAGACCACTCAGTTTTCTTTCACAAACATTTCTTTATACCCCAATGCAGGAGTGGAAATACACATAGCAGGGTTCTTAGACCAAACCAGAGTATCCTTCTCATCTCTAATTCTAATATTGTTTTTCTTAATCTGTTCAACATATACTCTCTAGTGATCAGCTTCCCTCTCTGTCAATGCTAACAGTTCTTTATTTTTCCAACCTTGATGCCAAACTGTGGTAGTATTTGAGTCACCAGCCTATGAAAGTCCGTGTATTCCTTGACTCTGCAAATTATATATCATCCCTATTGTGTTAGGGTGCTACCCTGAAATGGCATTGAAATGTTTCAGTGCTCTTTCTGAGCTGAATTCCCTCTGAGTCAAGATATAAAACAAGGATTCACGTTTCATAACACCCCCTCCCCCAACATTTCTAGTAACTTAGGCTAGATTTCACTGAGTCCAACAGTTCCATCCAATAGAGGAGAGAGAGGAGAGGTGTACCCAACTGTTTATTATCCTATCTGGTACCTCTGTCGACACCCTCATTGGCATATGGATCATGGTATGTGAGGACTTATATGTGTCCATGGACCAGACTTCACAATCAATGTGGGCAGCACACGAGAAGAGGAGATTTCAAAGTCGTAGAAACTATTCCAAGATGCCAAACATGTCTTATCCATAGTATGCTTCAAGAGCTAAGAGCAAATAATTAAGTGACAAAAACGAATCATAGTATTCTTTGGCTCAATCATGTTAAATAAACCAATGGTTTGAGTTGAATCCTTAAAGACCCTGCACTGATTTGACCCTTCTACTCAACATCACCTGTAAAGCCAAAGTTTTCTTCTTGTTGGGTCCTGCCCCCCTGGGCATATTTACCTTATCAAGGTCAAATTTACTGCATTTCTTGTTGTAATACTAAATGTTTGGATGAGCACATGGTAAGGGGAGGCATTGGCTGGGACATATTAAAGATATAACGCAAGCAGCCTTTTCCATGAAATGGAACCTGGTAGTAACTTTTATATTCAACGGTCTTTACTTTCATGAAATTGTGATTGAAGTTCATTAAATTGAGGACTTTTATTTCAATGTAAATTGGAAATCATTGTACTGCAGGGTTTTGTGGCAACATATACTTTTCAACCTGTGGCTTGGGAAAGAACGAAAAAGGTGGCCACTTTTTGTCCTATTGGAAATACTAGCAGATGCACACCATTTAACATTCATCATCACCCAAGGTTAGTTTTGAGCTATTTTTTCCATGATCCATCAAAGGTTTTATCACAAATTGGATTCAATTTGTAACCTTTTTATTTTTATGTACTTGTTAATCATATTTATTTTCTATTCAAAATCTCCGATTTAATCAAAGAAGCCCAAATATTGTGCTGGATAGGTTGACGACCAGCCATTCTGCCAGATGGTAGTAATTCCAATCAAAGAAGTAACAATGCCTCTTTCTATGTACCCTGAATTCATGCCAAATGTATTTTGACCAGCGTTTTGTACATTGTGCAATAAACTGTACATAGGTGATAGTCACAGTCCTTGGATAGTCCAATTATAATGAGGATTTGTTTGTGTCCTTGATCAACATTTATGTCAGGGTTTGTTCTTAGTGTCTGTGCCACATGTTAGAGGGCCTTGGAGTCTTGTTTGAGAGAAATCGTAGCTGATAGTGATATCTATGCTCATCATTGTCATTCTATCTGTTGTGCTTTAGCATGTCTTTAGACAAGGAATCGTGGCATTGAATCGAAACTGGATATTCAACAAGTAAACTAAGTTAAGCTTTAATTGCTTGTCTAAAGATGTGCTAAGCACAAAACATTGGTTGACTTGTTAAGCTTCAGGTGAAATATCGGGAGAGCAAAAGCAGATCTTCTTTAAAAAAAAAAATAGGGAGGTGAAAAAAAATCACAGCAGCTTTGTCTCCATGTTACTTAGCACATGTCAGGTCCACTCAAGGTAGCTCCAAAATGTTGAATTACAATCTGCCTATGATTTTAAATGCTTTGCCTTTGAAATTGCTTCCTTTCAACACATTAGAAGCATTATAGCTAGCCTAGAGAGTTGATGTTTGTAGCTTGGACAAGAACTTCCGTAGTCCAATTATAATGAGGATTTGTTTGTGTCCTTGATCAACATTTATGTCAGGGTTTGTTCTTAGTGTCTGTGCCACATGTTAGAGGGCCTTGGAGTCTTGTCTGAGAGAAATAGTAGCTGATAGTGATATCTATGCTCATCATTGTCATTCTATCTGTTGTGCTTCAGCATGTCTTTATACAAGTAATCGTGGCATTGAATCGAAACTGGATATTCAACAAGTAAACTAAGTTAAGCTTTAATTGCTTGTCTAAAGATGTGCTAAGCACAAAACATTGGTTGACTTGTTAAGCTTCAAGTGAAATATCGGGAGAGCAAAAGCAGATCTTCTTTAAAAAACAAAAATAGGGAGGTGAAAAAAAATCACAGCAGCTTTGTCTCCATGTTACTTAGCACATGTCAAGTCCACTCAGGGTATCTCCAAAATGCTGAATTACAATTTGTCTATGATTTTAAATGCTTTTCCTTTGAAATTGCTTCCTTTAAACACATTAGAAGCATTATAGCTAGCCTGGAGAGTTTTTTTCCCAAGAAAAAAGCGTAATTTTATTCAATAGAGGTGAAAAATTACATTCTGTATATGCGTATAGCATGCGTTTATCCATTGTAGGACAATACATTAGTAGCAAAAAAATTTCAGTTTTGCAGTCCAATGAGTTCCATCAAAAACCAATATATGGCCAATAAGTACAGTATAAAACCATCATATCAAAATATGTCAAAAAACCAAAATAAAAACAGTTGGATCCCCGATCCTCCTGTTTTCCAAAAAAACCATAATCTAAAGAGTATGAAAGGGTGCAGCCTTTCTAGAGTATCCAGAAATATAAAAAACCATCCATATATATAGTGCCATCAACAGTAAGCTGCTCCAGCAACTAATCCTGTAAAACTGTGTCCATAAAGGGTCGATGATAAAATTCATAGTCAGTCCCATCTCAATGTTCTATCACTTTCCACAACCCCACTGCCAAGTCCCTGCCAGCCTTAGCAGCCTGGTCCGCCTCCTGGTTGTTCTCCCTGTATATATGTCTACAAGAAAAATGTAAGAAGAGCATCTTCAGGTCCAAAATATCCCGTAGAATATTATCAAGTCTAATATCCCTGCATTGTTGTGTACCAGATGTCCAATTTGTGACATTCATAGAGTCTCCATATACATTTAGCTGTTGATAGCCAACCTCCCTAGCAAACAATAGAAGAAGCATAAGGCTCATTAATTCTGCATAATTGTTCCCACCCTCCCCCAATCCCCAGTACATATGGTAAAAGTGGGTTCGTGATAAATGTAGAATCGCCCCTCCCCCACATTTGTAATCTGAAGTAGAACCATCATAGAATCCCCAAGGTAAGGAGTCATCAATCTCAAGTGCAAGGACTTCTCGTTGTTTTGCAGCTTTGATGTGGTGTGGATAGCCCTTTAAAAATCCGCAGATCTGTACAGCAGAGACCACCGGTGTACAGGGTTTATCATTGAAAATCATACCATTCCGTGCCAACCAGATTCCCCATGCCACCAGTAAAGGAAGATTTCTGTAGGACATGCCCAAAGGGTCCCTAAACCACTGTGACCATGCGGCCAGAATCGTATCCCCATTCCAATTAAACATGGTGTTTGTCAGTCAGGAGCACTCCGCCCAAACCTGCACCGTGTATGGGCAACGCAGGAATAAATGATGACATGTTTCCTCATGTGTTTTGCACAGAGTGCACCACCCTGGCCTCGTCCTATTTTTGCGTTGTAAGAAATCCCAGGTAGGGATGGATTCATTGAGAACACACCACATGAAAATACGATGTTTCAATGGGTAATTAATCCTCCAAAGGAATTTCCACCACCCCACCAAAGCACGAGGATTATTGAAGTGACATAAGCTTATATAGCCATTCCTAGGTGTGTACATTCCATTTGGTGCCCCCTCCCATACCAGAGCGTCCTCCCTGTTATGGATGTGTACATGTGAGCAATTGAGTGCTCGGTAATATGTTCTCAATTCCCCCTGTTCCTCCACAGAGAGTGCCAATGTATCAGCCCCGATCCACGACTGATTCCAAGGGTTGGTTCTATCTTGAACAACGAGCTGGGATAAGTAAGTGATTCCAATTCCACGCAAGGATATAATCAATTCATCAGATAAGATATGTCTTCCAGCACTCCCATACCAGGGATCTTCCCCAACCCGTAGAGCCAGTCCATTCCCAATATTCCAAGTAAGAAGATCACCAATCACCGAAAAGGATTTGATAACAGCTTTCCATATAACAAAGCAACCAGAATGAGTCTTATTCGTGGCCTGAACCCAGTCCATTAAAGAAACAGGGAAAATATACTTATGAGTGACAACTCGTGTCCAAAGGATTTCAGTTTTCAGCAGTCTCCAAGCCCCTTTCGCCGCCAGTGCACTTGAGAAGAGATGTATGTTCTTTAGACCCCAACCCCCAAGGATTTTGGGATTGCGATTTTCTGCCACCAAACCCAAGGTGAAACAAAATCTCCTTTCCCACTCCATAGAAATCGAAAGCACAATTTCCTAGCAGTTTCCAGCATCCCTTTGGGGATCCAAGAGAGGGACATCCAGTACACCGGTATGGCCTCTAACACAGATTTTACCAGGACCAGCCTCCCAGCTCGAGATAACCACCGGTGACTCCAAATCTTCAATCTCTTGTGAAATTTTTCAATGAGCCAGTGCCAGTCCTGTTTGGTGTATGAATTAGGTTTTAAGTGGTATCCAAGGTAGCAAAGGCCATCATCAAGAATTAAGAAAGTGAATGGGAAAATCCTCCTAATAGTAGTGATCTCATCATCCCCAATGAGGTGTGTCTAAATAGTAGATTTTCTGTCATTGATCTCCATTCCCGTAGCTCGAGAGAAGAGTTTAAAAATGTCCTGGAGAGTTTCCATATCCCTAGCCGACCCAGAACAGAATATGAGTATATCATCCACGAAAAGTAGATGTGTGATAAATAAATCAGGAGCCACTTGAATCCCCTGTAGTGTGCCATCCCTACAAGCCCTCTTCAATGCTCTACTAAGTCCTTCCGCAACCAACAGAAACAATAAAGGGGATAGAGGGAAACCCTGACGAAGACCCCTTTTAGACCGAAAGAAAGGAGATGCTGCACCATTTATTAGTACCGCAAAAGATACTGTAGTAATACAGCTCATGATCCACCTAATAAAATCCACAGCAAAACCCAGATGTGTAAGAAGTAAATGAATATACATCCAGCTCACCTTGTTGTATGCTTTTGACAAATCAATCTTGATAATGGCTCCTTTGATTCTCTTTGATTTCATACTATGAATGCCCTCCTGGGCTACTCCAATCGCCTCGTGAATTTGTCTGCCTTCCAGAAATCCAAATTGTTCCTCAGAAATATGCTTGGACAGGATGATTTTCAGTTGCTTGGCAATAATTTTAGACACCACCTTATATACACAATTACACAATGAGATGGGTCTGAAATCACTTAAGGAGGAAGAATTGTCAGATTTAGGTATGAGGGCTAAAAAAGTGGAGTTTAATGCAGCTGGGATCCGCCCCGAAATTCTAGTGTCTTCCACCATCTGCAGTAGATCCTTCCCAATTAGTTCAAAGAGTGCTATAAGGAATTCCACAGTCCATCCATCTGGCCCTAGGATTTTGTCCTTTTGGAAACTCTGTAACACTCCCTTCAGCTCCTCTTCATCTACTACAGCCATCAGTGCGTGATTGTCATCCTCATCCACAAACCTAGGAAAAAGTTGTGCCATCCTGACAATCTCCAGAATACTAGCCTGTGCAGGTGCCTTAAAGAGTGATTGGAAATGATCAACCCCCACCCCAGCCATACTTTCAAAAGTAGTCTGGGGATCCCCCGAAGAGTCTTCCAGGCTCCATATGGTATTAGACGCCTTTCTACCTTTAGCATATGCATGAAAAAATTTAGTATTCTCATCGCCAGCCGAGAGCCACAGTGCCCTGCTTTTAAGTCGCCATGTTTCCTCTTTTTCCAATAAAAGCAAGTTCCTCCTACCTTCCAGAGATGTCAAATGTGCTTTCTCTTCTATAGAGCCAAGTCCCCCAGTGCCAAAGTCATAAATAGACTGAAGTTCCAATTCAATCGCCTTCAGTTCTCTTTCATCCCTACCCTTCTTTTCATGGGCCCATTCCTTCATAGGTCGCTTAATTCTTTTGATATTAGCAGAGAACTGATGAGAGGCAGATTGTCCCCCCCCTGGGTTGTAGTGTACCCAAAGGGATCCCACCAAATCAAAAAAGGTCTCATCTTGTAACCAGATCTTATTGAATTTCATCGGTCCTGCAGGTTTAGTAGGTCCGTCCCTAATCTCCAAGAAAATGGGAAAGTGGTCAGATGAGCCCCCCGACCCTACCCACTATCTCAAAAGGTATCTTCTGTCCACAAAAAGTTCTGACACCAGAAACCTCTCCAACCGTTTCTCAACCCTATAGTCACATGTCCTGTTATTCCTCCATGTAGCTTTTAGAAGGGTAGGTTCAATATCCAGCAAGTCATGTGTAACCAGCTTGTGGGTGAAGTAGTCAGCCAATGGATCAGGCCTAGCCCTACTACCCCAAACTTCAGCCGGGCCAAGAGAAAAATTTAAATCCCCATCGAGGATCAAATTTCCATCCTGCATCTCAGGATTCGAGAGGAGAGAATCCCAGAAAGGAACCCGGTTCAAATATGGTCCATAAACATTTACCACCATAAAGAGTTCACCAATATCAAGAGAGCTGCAGGTCATTCCCAATGCCGCTTCCACACCCCAGAGGTTGAGGCACTGCACAGAACGTGAGTTCCAACCCATAGCCAGACCACCGGACCGACCACGAGCATCCAAAGTAGCAAAGAACCATCCTCCAAACCAGCTTTCAAGTAACGTTTTAATACCCTCACCAACACCCATAGTCTCCTAGAGTAGAATGATATCCGGGTGTTCAATGGATACCACTCTACGAAGTGCTGCTTTTTTATGGGGACCAGCAAGACCCATGCAGTTAAAAGACATAACCTTCATTAACGACCCCTCTTTGGGGCACGCACCGCTCTAAGCGCCTGATCAATCGTCACCTGTTTTCCATCCATCAGATCTATCTTGGCCTTGGATTGTGCTTTAGAGAGATTAGATTTCCTACCACGGCCCTTCCCAATTTTATTCACCCCAGCACCCAGCCCACCCGGGGAAACTTTGGTGAGAGAATGAAGAAAATATCCAGAGTCCGTTGAGGTAGTAGTAGTAGGTGAAGAATATCCATCTACAGGCCCAGGATCATATCCAGGCGGTAGGTCCAGCAGCCCCATCCCCGGGTCCGGCATAGTAGGGTGAGTGGAGGAGGGGGTAAGTGGAGAGGTAGGGATGTCAGGTTCTATACCAATAGGTTCCCCCATATCCAAAGCCGAGGAGATATGTAAATTTTTTAAAGCCTCTAACCATTCCGGATTATCCAAAGTGCAATTTTTTAAAACAAAATGAAAGGAGAGGGGATTAATGGAATGAGTAATACCTGTCGACGACGGCCCAGGAATCGATGCAGGAGCAGTTTGTAGCACCATCGCTGAAGATCCTGGTACCGACTTTCCAACATTGGTCGCCGCCAAACCTTATTCCTGTAGTAAGCCTTCTATCCCATCCGCTGAAGCCCCAGGTCCCGTGTGAGCAACACCCAGTGGGTCATCCATATCCCGTGTGTTGTCATGGCCCTCATCCGCTTCCAAAGCCACGTCAAGAGGAGGTCCGGTAACTGGAGCAGTAGTCGGTCGTGTAGTTCCCGCAGCATCAGTAGATTTATGAGTCCCTCCAGATTTCCTTCGAAGAGGAAGATGACATTCAGCCACCGGGTGACCATAAGCATGACAACGACGACACCTGAATGGAATGTTTTCATAGTCCAATTTCTGAACATAAACGAAGGGTCCCCATGTGAGGGTTACATCCGGTGCTAACCCATCTCTGATATTCAGGTTTACAAGAATACGGGCAATCTTCCTTTGTCGGGTCTGAAGAAAACTATAATCCCCATCCAAATAGGTACCAATCAGATTACCTATCCCTTTAAAATGTCTCTCCGACCAGTAATGTAGTGGCAAACCCGGTAGCCGAACCCACAGAGGAACAATGTCAAGCCGTTCACAGCTCGCATCAAACATCGGATGCCAGGGTTTGATCATGACTGGGCAATGATCCCAGCTCCAGTTGGAGTTAAGTACCCATCTAGTATGTGCCTCCGAGTGGAAGTTAAAATCGAACCAGTTGCGGGTTAATTCCACAACTTCAGGGGAATAACCCAATTCAGCAGCCCAATTTTCTCCCACCCATGCCTCAATGGTGCTCAGAGAGAAAGATCTACCCAGGGCCTTACCAACCAAGGTTATACTGGACATCGTGAGTAATTGATTCCACTCAATGTCTTCTCCCAGGGCATAGTTATATTTGTGCCGGCTCAGCTTGAGCCATCGTTTTCTGCCTCGCTTCACCTGATGTGAGGTATCATCTGATGATGGCCCTCCCCACTCTTCAGAACTAGTGCCAGATCCCACACAAGGGCTAGCGAACCCATGATGTTCATGCACTTCCAGTAAACCCTGCCGTGAAACCTCCTTCGCCCCAGCAATGTTTAAAACAGGAGAAGGGTCCGTAGATGATACCACCCTACCGGTTCCCTGAGTTCCATCAAAAGCCACAAGTGCACCAGTCTTACCCACCGCCGAGACCTCGAGGGCATTGAGAACCTGTTCAGAGGACCATAGAGCAGTCCCAACCTCCGATAAAGGTGTAGCTGAAGGAGTACGTTCTGTCAAGACGTTTAACGGCCCGGAACCTGGGGAGCTGGCAAGAAAACCGGAAGGCGAGAACCCTAGTCCCGGGTTGTTCTCAATAGTAGGTATTAACACCACCCCACCCGTAGCAGAAAGTGCCCCATCTTGCCACCCGGCACCCAAAGGCTGGGTCCAGATGGGCAGATCATCCGACGTATCAAATGCATAGTCCACCAGTTCTTCATAACGCGCCATGACGGGCATGCCCACAGTAAAATATTAAACAGTCAGCTAGCCTGGAGAGTTGATGTTTGTAGCTTGGACAAGAACTTCCGCATAGGTTTAGTGTCAAACGTGAGTGAAGTTGTCCAAGTCAAATCTATTTTATATAATTCACTTTTTTAATAAAGTGAAGTGAAAATCTTATATTTAGTTGTTGAGTCTAATAAAGTGTATTTTTAAGACATTAATGATTTAGATTAATCTCAACTGTACATCTCACCAAGAGATTAGGGTTTCATCTAAAGTATAAAAGCAAGTCAAGGTAGAGGTTTAAGACACATTCATTATTTACTCGTAGATAGTTTGGTTGGATTCTGTGGAAGGTAAAGAAACTCATCCGAGGAGCAAAGTTAGAGCACCGGAGAGGAGCCCAGTTCAATCACTAGCTAGATCGGTGCTATGTTTGACTTGTTGCACAACAATCTTTTGAGACATGGAATCATCTAGTAGTCTACACAAGTTTCCATACATTTACTTGGAAATTCTTATGTGACCTTTCTCAAAAATATAGCCCGCCACACTTGCACAGAAAAACTGAAATATCAGAACTTTGAATTATGTAGACAACGCTTCATTGATTTATTTTCAACTTCATCATGAAATTTCTCTAAAGACTATTTCAGATATCAAAGCTATCATGCATACACAAGAAACATGTAAATAAGGACTAACATGCAAATTTCTCTAAACACTGTTTCATCTCTTGTTTTGATCACCTTTTGATCTTCTGTAGGTACATTGAATTTGACTCTTTAGTTTGGGGAGGGCTATTTGAATAAGCCACTGACAATAAATTTTGTTTCAAGGTGTTTCATCTCGATAGTAATATTTCTTCATCCTTTTTAGAGATTTGAATTGAAAGTGCATACCTTGCTTCCTAGCTCTTTGTTTTATTAATGAACTAATATGCATGTGTAAATTTGAATATGCAGATGGATCCTAGTGATGTTGAGAACTTTGCAATTTTTATTGGTGAAGAGAATTGTGTCCTTGGAACAATTCAGTGTCGAAAAGGTTGTACATATGCTGATATCCATTGTGAAATTGTGGAGGATGAAATAATCGAATATCCTTTTGAATTTATTGGCCCAATTGGACATCCTTTAAATACAAAGCAAGAGAAAAGAAGGAAACCTACAACAACAAATATAGGCATTAAGAGGAAAGTAGACACAATGGTTTTTGAATCATTGCAATCACATGTAATGGAAGGAATGCCAATATCTGAAAACATTGAAGGGGATGTGGATGAACCTATGCATAAACAACCAAGAGTTAATCATGTGTCCGAGTCAGTGGAACAAGTTGAAGTGGATCATCATGTGTTCGAGGCAGTGGAACAAGTTGTAGTGGTTGATCCTAAAGTATTGGCATCTTGGGAATAGAAAGTGAATAGTTTAATGGAAGAGTTTGTCAAGGAGAAGCTAACAGTGAAGGTATATTCAGAAAATGGAAAACCTATTATAAAGATCCGTTGTGAAATTTGTGGCATTGATTATGGAACGGGGGAAGTATCCTTGGCAAGACGAACGGTTCATAACTTCAAAAACAAACATATGAAAATAGGATCCCATCAACGTCACATTTCAATGTTGGGAAGTAATGAAATTCCTTCATGTAACAGAGCAGAGCAGACAACCGTGGCTAGAGATCGACTTGAGATTGATCAAGCAATCAAACTTCTAGATGATTTCAACCAAACGCAAGAGCCTAATTTGTTCACAGTGGTGGAAGCAACACTAGCAAACTATGAGGACAAGAAAAAAGTAAGAGTAGAATGTACACGATGCAATAGATGGTTCTCTTTGGTGCCGGCAAGTGGTAATATTGTCAGTTCTCTAAATGAGCACATAAAATCAAGGAAGCACACTGCTACTATAAATGAGGCTTTGCATGATACAGTTGTGTTGAGGAGTGGAACAGTTGGGAGAGCGAAGAAGCCTACCAATGTTAAGTCCCAAAATTTTTTGACTAAGTTCTTGGTCCCATCACCATCACCATCACATGGGGTTTCTACAAGTTCACATGCTTCTACTTCAGGTGTGTTAATTACCCAAGTTTTAATTTAATTTTAATTTTAATTTTCACATTACTTTATTTGTTACTACTTGTTAGTAGCAGTTCATAGATCATTTTCTAATTTGTTTTTTCATCTTATTCTAGGACAATTGCCTCCCCCGATATTACTATGTTGGGGGTATTGGGATCCCTATCTTGATAGAAGAGGAGAGAGATTGGACACAAAGGTTCTAATGGATGACTAACATGGTGGAAAATTGTGGGCCATAGAGAAACATACCAAGAGAACACTATGTTATTATGGTGTTGAATTCCGTATTAACGGTACATACAGACATATCCATTGCAAGAGGGTTTCTGAAACAGGAATCCCTTTTGATTCATTGACATGCAATCTTTGTAAGTTGATACCTAGTTGTGACGACTTTCGGATGCGTTTATATCGTGAATCAAGGAGCAACATCAAAAGACATGGGAGAGATACAGGGAAAGGGAGAAGGTTGGACCATTTGACTCATTCTGAACTCAAAATTGTTGCAAGAGATGCAAATGCTACACATAGATTAACAATGCGATCTCTTTGGTGGGAGAGGACAAAGGTTGCTACACTGTCTATTAGAATGAGGTCTCTAAGGGAAAATTTGTTCGAATCTGTTGGAAGGAACGATGTGTTCAAGTTTTGCAAGGATGTGTGTGAGGCTCATAAGCAAGGAAAATTACAAGGTAAAGATGCAGTTTGGGGATTTGTTCAAGATATATTTCACAACCTAGTTCCTTCAAAGTCCGGGAGAAGATATAGTGCATCCACTAAATCCATTTATGAGATGATTAAGTTATGGGGAGGTCCTAGATTACATAGCTTTATTAGCTTGAATCGGGATGGCCCTTCAATATCTACGACTTTAAGGCAAGTTAGAATATCATTGATATATATCCCAGGGGAGCATGAGTACATTTTTGAGGCAATCGAAAAAGTGTATGCTTCTTATAAAGCCAAACATGGTATAGAGGGCCCAATTCCGGTATGCCTTGCTGAAGATGAAACTGTTGTGAAAAAATATGTCAGGTGGGTAGCCAAAAACGATATATTGGTCGGTTTTTGTGGTAAGAAAGAAGAACATAAGTGTCAATCACATTTCCTAGTGACAGTTGGTGAGGGTGCCGCAGGCATGAGATTATTACAGATGCCTTCAAGAATTGTGTGATTGGCCATTATGCACGTGTTATTATTGCAAACCCTTTACATGAGAAGCTTCCTCATTTGGTTGTGGTTGTTCATCCAACGTGCAACAAGTTTGATGCAAATTTTTTCCATTGACAATGGGAAAAAGTAGAAGACCTATGGAAGAAACATGTGGAACATTTTTTAAGACCTATTATTGGTCATTCCTCAAATGGGGATAGTAGGAGAAGAATGCTTATGTTGAAGGATTATTACTCAACAACAGGCATGAGATATCAAATTCCTTGGGAAGGGTGGGGGCTAACTGGGTTGTATGATGGATTTAAAGTAACAGGACTTCATGACCAGGATTACATCCACAATGGAAAAAATCTAGTGAATCCCTTGTTTAGTGGTCGACGAGATTTGATTGTTGGAGAAGAGTTGATTAGTTTTAACCATGTAAGAATGGTTTATAACAATTTTAAAGTGGATGACTACAAGCTTAAAATTGAGCATATAGAGAGGATTGATCGCCAAAACTGGGGTTCAGCACAACGCATTGCTTCAAGGCATGTCCAGAGGTGCTTGACGGAAATGATAAGTACAGGTGGTAGGAAAGAGAGGACATCAGGTACAAAGACCTATCTTGCAATCGTTGCTGACTATATCGATATTTTTTTGTCTCCTAGTTTGACTCTTTGGGAAAGGGTGCGAAATTCTTCAAGAGTCCATCATTTCTTCACGTTATGGTTATGCTGGATAAAGAACAAGCAAATACTAATGTCAACATTAATTTCATCAGTAGAGAGGCATATCAAGATGTGAAAATTTCTTGCCACTTTGCGGTTTTGTTGATGAGATTATTTCGTGATCAATACCCTAACTTGCCATGTGCATTGCACCTGACTGGGTCAGATGTATGTGAGAACTTCTTTAGCAAATTCGGTGGCATGGTCGGAGTAGAGAGGGAATATGATTTCACTAACTTACTTCATGCTATTGGAACCCTTAATAGAGATGCTGAAGAAGAATCGAATCCCCAAGGGCTTCGTTTCAATAAATATCATAAGAAACAAATGAGTATCTGGAATAAATTGCATCAACAGACAGTAGAGGAAGGTGACGTCTTATCACAATATGATTCAATATCCACAGATGATAAAATTATAGAAGCTCTCAAGATAGGATTGGAGGATGCACGGGGAATTTTAGTAGGTCTTGGCATGCAACCAAAAAGACACACGGAAGATTCTTGGTGGTTTAAACCATGGATAGAGGATCACAATTATTCAACATTCGAAGCTATGGATGAAGTAGTTGATAATTCTCCCCCGGTTCATTCCACATCCATATTCCAATCTTCGTCTTTTATGGTACACAATGATAATGAATTGCAAATGATGGAAAGCGAGTGGAGGCACGAGTTGGATGGAATTTTAGATTCCGTTGATGAGAATGTAAACATAATTACCAAACCAGTTGTGGAGCTTGATGGCAATGACATGTACAAATCTTGTTTGGTTAGTCAATTGAATGGAAATCCGACATTATCGAAAGATAGATTGACTAAAGTGAGGAATGGAGTATACTTCAGGTGAGATGAGAGGGCCCCCAAAAAGGGTGTTGCAATTGGTTTTGGAATTGGATCAGATTGTGCAGTGCTGTTTGAGAGCGAGTCTATAGCCATAGCTGAACGTACTACAAGAAAAGGTGTATCTCAAAGTACAAAGCATGACGTTTCTTGTTGGACTTGGTACATTGGAAGAGTGCAAAGAATAAGAAAGAAGGATGGTAATAGGGTGTTTGATTACCATAATGACATTGATCTTCTGGATAGGCCTGAGGGTGTTGAGCTTCAATGTTGTTGGTACAATAAAATAAAGGGGCAATGCATGTACAAGTATGATTCAATAGATCATCTATTCATACAACTTGAATCTGTTATAGCAACGACAAACCTATCATACAATATCAAGAATGACAAACACATACAAGTTAGAAGAAAGCGACCACAGAATTATTGTGGATTTCATAAAAAAATTTAATATGGTGAATTTTTCAAAACATTCTAATTTCTCTTATCTTTTTTACTACTATTTTATAACTTATTTATAAAGTATTATTTTTGTATTATCAATGATTTGTTTGTATCAATTTCATACTCATTTTAATTTCTCTTATCTTCAGGTGCGGTGAATGGTTCGGGTGCCGAATGGTTGGGATAACTCAAGAGAATTAAAATCTCAATCTAGCAAGAACTATAGCAAAGGTAATTTCAAAACTTTTGTAGGCCTCTCAATGAAAGTGTTTGTTATTGCTTTCCAAGTTACATATTATAGCTGTTACATAATTGGTCTATCCTGATATTGAAATATGAATTCTCAGTTTCTAAATGTCCAAGCTATCTCATCGAGTTTTGCCTTGTACACAAATATTACCCCGTTTCAATTGATTGATGAAACAATTATCAGTGCTTTTATGTATGTGGAAGCGATTTTATACAAAGCTGACCTAGTTCATCTTTTCTTCATACAGATTTTTCATCACCTGCACCAGCTCGGTTGACTTATCAAGTTGCAGCATTACCTTTAAATGCAAAGATTGAAATTGAGTGCATTGCTGCCCTGTAGGGTTCAAATTATCTTTTTGCTGTGTTCGGTTTCTTATTGCCATTGTTGAAGAGTCATGCATGATCCTTTTCAAAATGTATGCTCTTGGATAAGATATTTTTGCTCAAACTAGACTTAATTCACACTTAATTTTGATGTGCTCGTTATTTACACGTTATTTAGCATGCCTTTCAGTAGTTGACAATAAAGTTGAGAAATCAAAGAAATTTTCAAGTTTAAATCTAGATAGTCCATTCGATGTTTCTGGTTTCAAATCTTAAAATTTTCCAGTGGAAGTGTTCTTTAATTTCGTCATGTTTGTGTGGAGTGCATATTAACTCATTAGGAAATTTTTCATTTTGTTGATTCGAAAGATGGATAGGGTGTGGAAATATCTTGTTATAGAACACACTATTGTGCACTTGCCGTGGTATGGAGTGGGTATGGATGTGGTATGGACCTTCCTTATACGGTGATGATAAAATGTACTGTTGTGGTTTGGAACACTTATAAGTTATGGACTATATACCTTGGTGATACCTTGAGAGAGAATATAACAGTTTGACCACGAGTTTTACACCTTCGTCTTCTTGTCCCCTCTTGTTGACTCTTGATCTTATGTTGACCCACAACCCAATCTCTTGTTGCCTCTGTTGAGTGTTCTAATATCTCTGTTGCATTGTTTGAGTGTGCTAAGTTGTAATAAAGCCATGGGCTTTGTATGGACTACAAACGGAGATCTGGTTTGTGCACGTTTTGTGTGTGAAATTTCATCATTACCTGATATTTTTTGGATTGTTGTTTCTGGGTCTGCTGCTCTAGTAATTGGGGTTTCCTTACGGTTCACTTTAAGCAGACCCAAACACTCATACAGTGCAATAGACATCCTAGTCCAATTAAACCTTCTTAAACCCACCTTGAACCCACCTTAAACCACAGGGATTCCTTGCTCTGCTGCTCCAGTAATTAGGGATTCCTTTCTTGTCGACTAGGTAACCGAATTTATTCCCTCTGAGGTATGTCCTTTGTTCCTGTAGTGACTTGTCTCTTAATAGACAAGATATGATATAAAAAAATATTGCTGAGTATAAGGAAGGTTTCAACCACGTTTGAACTCTCCTAGTGGGTTATATTATTTGTTTTCCTTGTACTTTGAGTTAGATTTACTATTGATGTTATTTATTGTCTTTGTATGCTTTGCAGTTGTAGCTAGACAAGAGTGAGAAAATATAAGTATATTTGTTGTCTTTGTATGATTTTCAGCTGATGTTATTTATTGTCTAGTTAAAACGATATTGAAAAATATGAGTATATGGTTGATTCAAATATTGGTTATGATAATTTACTGTTGATATCTATACATTATTTTATCATGTTATTACTGTACATGGAATTTGATGATTCTCGAGGACCAACTTTAATGCAGTGAATAATGGAGCGTTAAGTTGAAAGAGATGAAAATTATCTTTGTTTATTACAGTTCAAATTTTATTAGAGTAGTACTGTTCTGAATCTTATACAGTGATGACAAAAATATATAAAACAGTGTACCTTGAGAGAGAGAAAAGATTATTGGTCTTCTTGGTCCTACAAAGGAGCACCAAAGGAGTTGCTTTTCCACCTTATATAGTTCACCTTGACCTTGTGGGTTTGTGGTTTATTTTTTTGTGGCCCCCTTGGTTGACTCATGATCCTTTATCTTACGTGTATCTTACTTGGTCCATAGGTTATGTTTATTAATTTTTTGATACCCTATCTGTTTTCTCGGGTGGACTGTGGGTCCTTCCCTAGCGTGACCATGAGGTGACCATGAGCCTGTTTTCTTGTGTCGACTGTGGGATCTTCCCTAGCGTGACAGTGAGTTTTACTTTATGGGTGGACTGTGTTTTTTCAAGCATGACTGTGCAAAGTATGCCTGTGTGTCTCTGCAGTATGTGACTGCATCCTTACCCATCATGACTGTGTGTCCTTTGTCCGCATGACTGTACTGGGTATGAATGTGCTTGTTGACTAAGAAGTCTGGGTCAGTATGTGGTCAGTATGCTTCTGCTTTAACCCTCTCTAGATCACCTATGGATCTCTCTCAAGGTACGCAAATTGTTTGGCTAGATTGACTTGTCCCTTCGGTGACAAGATCAAATCTGAAAAATCTGAGTATATGGTTGATTCAAATATTGGTGATGAGAGTAGTACTGTTTTGAATCTGATTTTATATGTTCATGCATTAAAGTTTACTACTTAAATTAAAAACTCCTCTAAACCTTAAACTTCAACATCAAGTACTTTGGAGACATGTACATGGAGATATGTACATGGCACATGAAAAGCATGAGAACTGGCTCTTCCCTACTCAATGTGGAAATCGTGGGTTGTTGTCTGTGAGCCAATTAACTCTTGATATTGATAGGTCTCTTGCAAGGAGAACATGTACATGCCACTATTTAGAAGGTAAGCCAAATACTTATCTATGTAATATTCATAACCAGTTTGGGTTCTAACGTTGCTATATACTTTATGATTCTAATTGACTGCTTTTGATGCAAACATGTCAACTTCAGGTTCCATCCTTAGTACTGGATTGTGAGCCAAACATTGACTTCAGCATAGACATTGAAGCAAAGCAAGGCTAAGAATTTTTTAACTGATTTGGTTTTTACACATACATTATGGAATACCATATTTTGCATAAAGAGAAACAATCTTTTGAACTATGTAGGAATTGAATTGCTTGATACTAAATATGCCAACATGCTTAAATTGCTGAAATGTTTGTGATTTCTATTGCCAGAATCCACATGTAGACTTAAATGGTGCAGTTTTCACTTTCTGTAAAAATGGTCTCAATTAGGACTATTTTGTTATTGTTATTAACAAAGTACCTGAAGTATTACACCATCCTTTTGTTAAACATGAGCAGATTGTCCAAGTTGCAGAGCAGGTTGTCCAAATAGGGAAGAAGGTGATGAATCAGGTCTCTGAGTCCTTGCCTGAACCAGTTATGGAACATGTGGGCCAAATAGCTGAACATGTTTCTTCCGTAGCAAGACCGGTTGAAAGGTAACTTTTTAGGAAATCTTGATGGTGGTTGAGCTCAGATTGATACTTGGTTGCATTTTCACCATTAAGGAATTCTTGATAATGGTTGAGATTAGACTTATACTTGGTTGCCTTTTTAACTGCTTAGAATTGAAGTTGATGTTATTTGGTCCCTTTTTTTGTAGGATGATGCCTTGTTGGCCTTTCAGATAGCATTTGATTTGTTTGAAAATGAGGATCAAGATTTCCTGATAAATGTTAGAAATCAACTTCCTGAGCCCAAGCATCAAGGCACCATAAGTGCAAATGCTGGACAATCTTCAGGAGTGCAGGGTGATGTTTCTAATAATGGTAAGACTGCAGCTCAAACGCCTATTGCAATGGATACCTCTGACGATGTCCAAATGACAGATGGTGCCACTCTTCCCAATGGAGCTGATAATGAATTGGATACAGTAGAATCCGTTTATACAGAAAGACTAGTGAAGATTAAAGGGATTTTATCTGGTGAAACGGATATCCATCGAATATTACAGTTTTTGTACAGTCACAATATGTCTGAAGTCTCTTCTTGTGCAATATTTTCTCATATGTGAATTATTTGTTTTGTAATTCGATTTTGTATTCTCTGATGTGCATTTGATGACTTTTGCATGCTTTAACACGCAATTGTTTTTTTTAAATGGAACTAGTATGCAGTACAATCACAACAAGTCTAAAGTCTCTTCTTGTGCAATATTTTCTCATATGTGAATTATTTGTTTTGTAATTTGATTTTGTATTCCCTGATGTGCATTTGATGACTTTTGCATTCTTTAACTTGCAATTGTTTTTTTAAATGGAACTAGTATGCAATCATGTTAAAATAATGACACAAGAATCTTCTAATTTCTTCTACCAATGAATGGTCTTTATTTACAGCACAAGTCAAAACTTAGAAATGTGCAAGTATATTATATTGGGATCTTGTTCAAAGGCATCATTACAAAGATAATTGAGCACATAGTAGAGAGCTTAAGGATGAAATTCAAATGGTAGCAATTCTTCTTCTTTTTTTTGACAGCACCAAAATTTATATTAATACTGGAACGTGAGGTTACATATGTGAGCTCGGGGCAAAACATAACACCCTTTCCTTATTTTGTCTTGACAATTGCTCCCTTTAACCATACAACTGAGAAACAAGGAAGGAACTTTATAACGAAATATCCATGCTTCACTTGTCCTCTAAGCTTCTGAAAAAAATGAAAGCTAGTGAACCTAACAGTTGGGAATTCTGAAGCAATAGCTATTGGAAATGCTGGGCTTGAATACACATACAACTGACAACAATATACATATTGTAAAACATTTAGTTTGGTTGTGGTACAAACGAATTCTTGGGACTAAGACATTGACATCATTGTTATGCAAATGGATTTATAGTTCTCCCACTTGGGATGGCCTCATTTTACATCCAATTGGCCTGTTTGTTATGCTTTTTCATCACATGTCCAATATCAGTGTTTGAAAAGAATTTGTTTTGGCTGCAGTACTAAGGAATGCTTGGGAGTCTGGGGCTGATACATTGATGTTATTGTCAGGCAAAAAATGGATCTCTAGTTATCCCATTGCGGTGGCAATGGCCTCATTTGCCATCCCATCAGTCTTCAGCCTTTTTGTTATGATTTTTCATCTATTGTCCAATCTTTGTGTTTGAAAATTTATCCAAGGTGAATTTGTACCTCTGTATCATCGTGTTGTTCTTGTGATTTGGATGGAGTGGCATCCTTTAATTGCTTCCACAATCAATTTGTGAGTCTAATGCAAATTATTTCTTGCTTGGTGCAACCAATTTAAATTTCAAGCCCTTTCATGGTTGCCAGAGCTTCTTCCATATTATTTGATTGAATACCTATATTTCATGCAAATTTACACTTGATGGATTCTTTTGTGTCATAAATTACACCTCCAGATCATGAAGGGGTGGGGTTTCTCTGTTCCAAACATTAATATACACTTGCCATGAAATGTAATTTACCTCGATATACCTCTCCTATAAATATCAAAGGGGATTATTTTACCTGCTGCTGAATTCAGATAATCTCCTCATCCTTGTATTTTGCATCACATGTCCAATTGCGGTGTTTGAAAATTTTTGTAAGGTGAATTGACACCTTTGTAGTATCTTACCAATCCTGTGATTTTGGACAATGGCATCCTTTAATGGCTCCTGCAATCAATTGTGAGTCTCCAAGTTTTATTTTGAGAGTCCTCTTGGCTTCTACAGTGGATGACCATCTCCCTAGAGCACCTTCCCCATTTCAGGTACTCTCTAGATGTGACAGACCATCTCTTTCCAACTAGACAGGAACTAGATGGGGCCATCAAAGAGGACAACTACAGAATGTTGGACCTGACCTCTGAAGAACTTGGGTTCAAAGATGTATTTTCTAAATTCCATCTAGATCACTTCTTGGAGTTGCAGGATGCAATCATCATCTGCTTTCCATACACAGGTAGACACTAGTTTCACTCACTAAAGATACCTCTGGGACAACTCTAGGTAGGTTCTCATAGAATCCAGAGACGGATCATCATATTCCTACAGCAGCAGTAACGTACAATCAAGGTTCCACATACAGTCAAATGAAGGCTGGGTTTGATTTCTAGAAGGAGAATCAAGCATTTATTCCATCTCCAGTACTATAAAACAGTGGTCTCTTCCCACTTGAAGGCATCAATACTCCATGAAAGATAACTGTGTACAGTTTTTCCTTATAATAAGAACTTGCAGTTCCAGCTCCAATTCACTGTGTGACTAAACAATCTCTTGGAGGTGGCCCACTTCAAGAGGCAGGTTTTCTACATTCTTGTTTATATCTTCTATGTTTATCTTAATGCACTTTGTCTTTCTACTGTTGATACTAGATTGGCTCTACTTGTTTTTATTCTTTAGTTTTTAATTTACAATTCATTACTACTTTGTGAGAGTTGAATCATGTTGAAGCTCTCTAAGCCACATAGCAGGGGTGTCAATATAAATCTGTGAGTAGAATATTGTAATGAGCTCCAAGTTACGCCATAGCTCAGTTACCTTCTACAGAGATAGCAAATTGTTGCAAATGTGGATTTTCTGTAGCTTGGACAGGGGCTTTTACATAGGCTTAGTGTCAAAGCATGCAGAAGATGTCACTTTAATTTTCCGTCTTTATAATTTTATGTAAACGTGATATTTGTAATTTTATTAGTGAAAAAGCACATTAATTAAGTTTTTAATTTGCACTGGTCTTGGACTTGAACCCACGACCTCTTAGTGATCTGTGTCTTGAAATTGGTCAGTTTGAATGTAAGTTGCAGGAAACACATCTTTTGTCTATGTCTTAGTACCCAAAATGCCTGGAAATGCTGAAACAAGTATGAAATGCCTTAGAAACAGTGCTGGCTGTACTATATGGTGTTTCAAACTTTGGAAATGTTGTACTGTATGGACGGCGGAATTACAAAGGAATTTTGTCCATTTCCAGTGATGTTTTCAAAGTGGGTAGGTTAGATGGGCCTGGTGCAGATGGTTGGGAAGTCTCCTTGAAGGGAATGATGAGCATTGTTGTGTTGTTGGGGCTTACTATATGTGGAATCTACTGGTGGGTAAATAAATTTGTAGTGGATGATCCTACACTTCCGAAGGGAGAAGCTCGTAAGAAGAAGGTATATCTATATTCTAATTTCTTGCAGTTTTTCGATTGTGTTCTTAACAGAACACAAGTTATTTTAGGTTCTTTAACTCAACCTCTCGTAATTTTTACAGGAGAAACCAAAGATGGGAATGATGGAGAGCTTTAAGTTCCTATTGACTTCAAGATATGTGAGAGACCTTGCCACTTTGGTGGTTGCATACGGTATTAGCATCAACCTTGTTGAAGTCACATGGAAGTCAAAACTAAAGGCACAGGTAATATATTTCAGATCTTAGGTTCTTTGGCAACATAATTCCTGTTTATACAGATTTGCATAATAGCATGTGTCGCCTTAGTGGATATCTATATGGGGAGACCTATGCAGGAACCATCTACTTTGCACAGCCTCAGCACGAGAACCAAAATATTTCCAACTTAAATATGTTATGTAGTTATCACCAGTACTTGCTCAAACAAGTACAGAGATCCATGCCTTCTGACATATCTCTCCAGCCAGACACACACACACACACATACATGCATATCAATTTACATCAACTTTACAGGCTCAGGAACTTTTCCTAATTTTTGTTTCATTGTTGTCATACTGCTCACTTGAGGAGGCCCAATCATACAAGGTATCTGAACACCGGTGCATTAATTGGATTGTCCCTCTTAGCTGGGGAAAATCTAGTGCAAAGCATCTAAATAACTTGCAATCCTTTCATAGGATTTACCATTTCTTTACATTTTTGTTGTAAGGATAGTAGAACCAGCTAAAGACGATAATTAAATGTCTTCAGCCATTGCTGTCGTATCTAGAGCACTCAACCTTTAACTAAGAAAAAAATGAAGCAAGATTCTGTGTGGTTTTAATATAAGGAGATTGTTTTGGCAATATGACTAAGATAATTGGTGTGTCTCTGACAGTTTCCAAGTCCAAATGAGTATTCTGCATTCATGGGGGATTTCTCCACATGCACAGGCATCGCTACCTTCACCATGATGTTGCTAAGCACAGTTATATTCCACAAATATGGTTGGGAAGTAGCAGCTACCATCACACCTACAATGTTGCTGGCAACAGGAGTAGGTTTCTTTGGTCTCATTCTCTACAGTGAACCACTCACTCCCTTATTGGGTAAATTTGGCATGACACCTCTTTTGGCAGCTGTGTATGTTGGAGCTCTTCAGAACATCTTTAGCAAGAGTGCTAAATATAGTTTGTTTGATCCTTGCAAAGAGATGGCTTACATTCCACTTGATGAGGACACTAAGGCATATTGCCTCTGCATTTTGTCTCAAGTTTTCAAGGCCTCTGTGTGTTCTCTTTTCACTTTCATATTTGGATTTTATAAGAATATAGTCAAGTAATGCTATAGGGATTTTGCTAAGGAATAATGCCAAACTATTCCTCTCTCTGGGATTTTGAATTTTTTAACATTGTAGGTGGTTTTTGACAACTGAAAATTGTTTCAATTTAACATATATCATTATATGTGATCTCATTCTCGGTTCTTTTATAGGTTAAAGGAAAGGCTACAATAGATGTGGTATGCAATCCCTTGGGAAAGTAAGGAGGTGCATTGATTCAACAATTTCTGATTTTAACGTTTGGTTCACTTGCCAACTCCACTCCCTACCTTGGCACCATCTTGTTGGTTAGAGTATTGGCCTGGTTAGCAGCTGCACGGTCATTGGATAGTCAGTTCACTCCGTTGGTGAAGAAATATCTTAAGAGAAAATATCTGGAGGGTAAGCTGTCTGCAGCAACGTCCAAACTGACAGGTTCCCTCAAAGGAAAACAGGAGGTCTCCTATAGATTTATGAGTGGTCTCAATAATAAAGGATTCATAGAGGGTAAATATGTACCCATTGTGGAGGATATTTCCAATTCAAATGCTGAACAGCAGCAGCAACAGCAAAATAATATGACAATATACCCCTTGGAAATATACCTCTGTAAAGCATTAAGATAATATGACAATATGACCCTTGCAACCTTTCTTTAGAGAAAAAGTGTAGTTGGCAGATATGTCATCCACTTCAACATTATAAAGTGAAATAAGCCATGTGAAAAGAGGAGTTTCATGAAGTGGACATATTGCTCAGAGATGTTGACTAAATGAAAGAAATAAAGCTAATTCACCCCATTTTCTTTTACAAATTGTGACCTAAATAGACGTTCCCTTAACAAGGGTTCCAAGGGTCTCATAGATGTTGTTATCCTACCATTTTGATGTCATTTTTTCTTTAGCTGATGACATAGCAATTCCAACATAGTCTCTCAGCAAATTACCATTAATAATGCATCCATTTTGTACATGAGTTTCCCCATTAAAAGTAACAGCATCTCCTCATCTAATTTCATTTATAATCAATGTACATATATGATTTTAGAATGTAATGATTATTTTGTAATTGAACCTGCACTTATGCAGGCCAATGTGCCACATAAGTTAGCCGTGTTAGTATGTTATGTCAGAAGTACTAATTAGGCAGGGGAAGTTACATGAAAGGTTGTTAGTGTTTATAGAAAGTTTTAAAGAGGAGAATAAGGAAGATTTTAGATTTACTTCCACCTACATTGTACTCTAATAAGTAGATGTGTAACTTAGTGTGTTAGAGAATGGGTCTCCTCTTGCCCTAATATCGAGTGTTTTGAATATGTAAAGGAACAAATTCCTTTCACTTGTAATATAAACAAATGTTGTAAAAAGAAATGTATTCCCATGTCTATGTTTGTGTGAAAATATGCTGCACTTTTTGCATGCTTTGCATAAAATTACGACGGAGTGTCAGAGATATGGTGAACAGGGGACAATTCATACTAATGTGTAAGTTGTGAAAAGTGACAATCCCTGACTAGTAGCAGAGGAGAGAGTAGTGATGGAAGGAGTGAAGAGGGAAAATAGTTAAACAAGGAAAGTCAACTATGCAAGTTGTACAGGTCACCCCCTATATGGTAGGTAAGTTGTACAAGAGAAAATCAGGATAAAAAAATAGGTCATTCAGTAGAAAATGTAGGTTGTACAATATAAAAAGTGGGCAAAAGAAGTTATTACAATAAAAAATGCATGTCATAGAGAAAAAAATTCCAGTTCATACAAGCTATATAGGAGAAGAGCAACCACTTCAGAAAATGAAGAGTTTAATGTACAAGAAAAACGCAGAAACCTTTGATTGAAAACAAATTATCTAGGTTGGAGAAAACCCTAGGCATGAGAATAAGTGCAAAAACACTAGATTGGCCATAAAACTCTAGGCCATTTAAAGTTTGGTAAACCCTTAGGCTCTCAACAAACTGGTAGTCAAAAGGCTCTCCCTTTCCTCATTTTCTGGGAAATGAACTTGGCTTTGACACCAATCTTATCTGAGTTTTGCAAGTTTACATATCTAAATTGTTGTGTTTTACTTATCCCATATTCACTTGCTTGTATACTATGACAGTGTCCAAGCCCCTAGGGTGCCTTGGGAGGCTCTAAGCCTCCAGGGCCTATTATAGGCCCTCGATAGGCCTTGGGGGCTTGAATACCCAACCACTCATGCCTATTACAGGCCTTGGGAGGTTTAGTCAAGCCCCTGGTATCATGGCAATATACTAGGCAGATATATAAAGGGGTATAAAAAATGTAAATGAAAAAATGGATACATACAATATTATAGGGGGATTAGGGGTTTTTTTTAATTGGGAAGGCATATTGGGTGGGGGTTAAAAAAAACGATTTTGGGAGGGTTTTTCCAATATTTTTTGAAATTAGGGGTAATTTTTCATATGCCACAAATGAACGTGCTATGGTAGGCAGTCATTGAGTGAAGTCCCCGTGGCTATAAGAATGGGTCGAGACTGGTCGGAAGGAACCTATTCATCGCAAATAAGGTTGGTCGCTGATTGCGGAGTTGATTAGTGTTGTGGAGTAACGCTCCAGAGTGTTGAGGGAGTGCGGATAAAGTTCTGTTGGTTTAGTGTTGCAGTTGGAAGACAGAATTGAGGTGATTGCTAGCTGATGGGTGAGGGCCTATTAAGCCAAGAAGGGATCTGGTGTGACATGCCGAGAAACCCGGTGGTTGACGTTTCCAGTGGTGTAGAATCCCCTACTCAAGAAGTAAGCATTGAAGAAGAGGTCATCAGTATGCCAGGTGACTCAGCCTTTTCCAGCATTCCAAAGAAGAGTCGGGGGGGTTAGCAGTCCGAGTCCCCGCAGAGAAAGCGATAACTTCGATCATCCACTGCAATGGCGGAGGAGGTTCGAGTGCATGCAGGACAGTCCAGCTGAAGAATTGATGAGTTCGCTGTGTGGGAGGGGCTCTTTGATGTCGGCATCCCTGGGTATGTTCCCCCTAGTCGGTCGGATGTAACCCCTCATAAGGTGAACAAAAATCAAAGGTATACATTGAGGATGTCGAAGCTCCCTACTAGAATGGAGTGCTCTGCTGATATTGGGCCGGCGTTGATACGCCTGAGGTATGATGATCACAAGATGGTGGCCTATCCAGAAATCACATCGGGCCCCTATGTACCAGGGTTACAACTCACCGGGAAGCCAATTTCGCACGACTGGGCATGGGGGTTGAACCAGGTCGGATTGTTGGGGCCTATTAACATGTCGCATTTCGGGTGACTGCCAGAGGTTAACGCTTGTGTGAAGCAGCTGTTGGCCTACTTCCACGGTGGTACATTGTGGCTGGACACAATGATTCCAGTCATTGTCCAATACTTCCGAGGGAAGGAGAACAACAAAAAGAGAGCGACACAGTTGGTTAAGCATTATGGCTTGGAACGGGATGGCTGGGGTTATCGCACCAGCAGTATCAACGATAAGGCGGTTCTCACCAGTGTAACAATTTATCCTGCAAAGTGGTCTAGGGCGGTCGACCTAATAAATGTAATTGGGGAATCGTGGCATGTGTAGAGCAATGCGCAGAAGGCGTCCAGATGAATTGGTCCTTGTTTTTGCTGAACCAGTTGGCAGAGGATGTTGTTACTGTCCAAGCTGGGAAGGGCTCCTTCACGTATAGCTGGCTTTTAATTTCGATCGCACTTGTCACCTGCAAGGAGCCCAACACTTACCAAGGTATGGAGGTTGCGACTGCGACCGAGCGTTGGGGCGCGCGATATCAAAACTTGTAGTGGGTACGTGAGCAAGAGCGACTTCAGGATTGTGCATTGTAGTTCTGGTTTTATTGGGAGATGCTTTATGATGCAGCAGCAAAGGTGCCTCAGTTATCTGATGAAACTGAGGCAAAGCATAAGTCGATCATGGTGTTTGCAATTCAGCTGCACACTATTTATGTGCAAGACAAATGCAATCCAGCCAAGCAATGGTTGTTGACCCCTTGTAAGGTGTCGACGGAAGATCTAGATGTTATTGTGAATGATTGGCCAAATGAATGGTGAGAACCTGTGGGGTTGGCAGAGATTGACGCTAGAGTATCGACGATAGGCCTCGACGATCGACTATCAGTGTAGGACCCGCAGAGTCACCATGACTCAGATCAAGAATCGACAAGGACACCGACGGATGATGACATTGACCAGGACATTGAGGAAGGGAGAACAAAAGGGCACTAGGATCATGCGACAATCAGTGGGATGCCCCTATCGTCAGAAGCATAGTTAGGCCGACTAATGCTAGCAATCACTAATGCATCCATCGCAGTAGCTAAAAAGATGACGGAGAAGACAGATGAAGGCTTCCATGCGCTCATTGCTCGTTTGGACTCCTTGTGCAATATGGTTTTGAGGAAGGCACCCGAAGAAGCATCAGCGCAGCCAGTTGGCACAATCAGCATTGAGCCACGGGTTAGGAATGTTGCTATTCCCCCGACTGCGATTGTGACTGACAATGAGACTTTGAAATCCTTGCTGCAGTTGTTGGAGAAAGTGACCATAAATGTGAATGAGTTTCCAGCCCAAGGGTTGACAACTATGCAAACGGTTTCCATCCGGGAGATGGTGGACAGGATGCACGAGATTAGTGGTAAGTGTCTGCGTTTGCAGGAGAGCGAGGCAGCTGCGAAGGAAGTGATCGCAGATTTAACAGGAAGGGATGCTATAGCGTGGCAGGCTGTGAATGAGCTAGAAGAGGACATCAAGAAAGAATGGGCTAAGAAAGCTCGGGTGATTGAGGAGTTGACGCAGGAACATGATCGCCTCATTGTGGAGAAGGATACCTTGTGGGATCGTAATGCACAGATAGAGATGGTCGTTGCTGAGGCTTCTCAACATGTACTGGATCCCACTGCAGAGTTGGACGTGATTCAACCCATGCAGCAACTTGGGGCTGCCATTACTTGACTACAGCAGGAAAATTGGGAATTGACAGCCATGGTGAACCCTAGTACACCTCAAGTAGAAGTGGATGACCGCAAACGAGCTATTGAGGAGGTAGTAACATAGATGGCGGAGCTGGAAATGGCAACAACGAAACTCACAGCCGACACTGTACAGTTTTGGGGCCAAATTGTTCAAGACGAGCAGATTGAACAATTGACCAAGTTTCGGCAGGAAGTAGAGGGGTAGTTGGCGACACTAAAGACAACGATGCGTACGATGCCACCAATGGAGCAGGTCTCCAAGTTCGCGGACTTAAAAGAGTTGCAGCAGCACGTCACCAAGGCCGACGAGTGACAAAAGAAGTGTGTTGTGCAACTGGAGGATTTCCAGGAGATTGGCGGTCAGTTCATGACAAAAGCTGGGGAATTCCTCCATACTGTATAGGACAGTCATCAACAAGTCGTGGCAAAGCTAGCTGAGCATCCATCTCCCCAGGATGTGATCGGCAGTTAGCGGTGGCTATGGAAGTAAAGGAGTAGGTGGCGACAGTCGAGCAGCAGTACAGGGATTTTCAAGTCAAGACTATGGAATACACCATGTCCTGCTGACGTGGCTCAAGGGCGAGCCACAAGATTGTGTTGCGGCCTTGTTGGAAGGCAGTTAGGATGGGTCAGTATTGCGGCACCGCGAAAGGCATAAATTCGAGTGCAAATGACATTACTTTTTGTATTTTGGGGTCAGTTGTACTGCGGTATGCAGTTTTTTGGGTCATTTGACCATGTCAGTTAGTTTTGGGTCATTTCGACCATGTCAGTTAGATATTGGGTCATTTTCTTGAAGTGTCGGTTAGGAAGTGGATAGGTAATGTAAAGGCGGAAGCCTATATATAGACATAGAGTTGTATGTGTTGGATATATCTTTTGGGATGTATCATCTTGGATCATTGTTTTGTGTATCTGAGATCTGGAGACATCCGTGAAATCTGTATGTTACAGTGTACGAGTGGAAGGATGAATATGTTGTATCTGGGTTTCTGCGGAATAATATATGATATGACAGCGCTGTTTTGCGCAATCCCTATGTTTCTTCTGATCATCTATGGTAATGCATGTTGCGATATGAATTCATGAATGATATAATGTTTCCTTGCTGCAATAATTACTTTACTGTTATGTTTGACGTGATGATGAATGGCTCTGTTGAATGATGCTATGAATATAAATAATGTCTGAGTGAATTGCATAGATCTATTTTTTAAATGATGCAATACGTTAAGGGATTAAGCCGCAATATCCTCCTTCATTGGGCGGAAACATGGTTCCGTCAACTCTCCCTTGAACATCTCGGGTGAGATCTCATCTGCTCTGCAGGTGTTGCTGGACAGGGTAAAACCTGTCTGGGCCGGTGCTCAAGGAGATCGAGGTGGGTTGGTGTCGACGGTGATGGGAACCCCTGTCGACTAGGTTTGAGTCAACAAGTTTTCACCCAAGCATGTGCTTATGAGCACCTACTAAATTGTAGTAGAAGCTTAGATTAAACAGTAAAAATAAATGAATGTAAAAAGTAAATCTTGATCTAACATGTGCAATAAAATAATTCTAGATTAAAAACAGTAAACAAAATAGATCCATGAGAGACATAAATAAAAACTTTAATATTTTCTATTACCTCAAAAGGTGAGGATGGTTGAGCTTGAACAGCTACAATGTTGAGGTGCTCCAAATATTCAATGATCTCTTCTTCTCCAAGATGCTTCAATGGTTGGTCAAAGCTCAAAAAGGATGGGCAAAGCTCAAGAGGGATTTTGGCAGCATGAGGATAGGATGAATGTGGATGAATAGTGAGGAGCCCCTATCACATTTTTATAGTTTTTTGGTGATGGAGAATACAACCATGGTTTGACGAAACCAATACTATTGCTAAAAATGGTTTAGGTTTCTTTTTCCTCTTTTTCCCTCTTTTTTCCTTTTTTGAATATTTTTTATATTTTTATTCCCTTTTAATTGATTTTGGGAATTTTGGACTCTTTTTGAGGGTTTTTTGTATTTTTTGAGGAAAAATAAATATTTTGAGGGGAAAAAGATGGATTTTGGTCTTTTTGGTGACCTTTTGAAGGTTTTAGAGGCTAAAATTGTAGGAAAAGTGGACAAATGGATCATGTGAATAGGGAAATGAGCTAGTGAGTACTTTTTGGGTGTTAACAGATTGCCCCTTGATGTGTGAGGGTAGGAGCTCATCGTATGGCCAATATACAGCATAGTTTCTTTGTCTTTTTCCTGAGGTTTGGAGGAGAGAAGAGACTGATTGGAGAATGGAACACCGGGCCCATGCAAACTGCATAAACTAAAAAATACATGGCCTCAAAATGAATGAGCAATAATTTATGATAATGGACGAGGAGGGAATTCCCATGCTCATATCAAGACATATAAATAACAATGAGGCCCAAAAATGGGGACCTGAATATAAACCTGTTGTGTGCATCATAATGGTCCAGAGGGGACACAATGTTGGGACATACTCATGATCATACCATTACTGATCTGAATAAATAATACACTAGAAAAGAGCAACAACCGTTCTGGGTGATGTGGCAAAAGGGTTGTTGAACTGATGGATCTGAAGGTATTCAACAATTGGTAGGATGTCGTAACTATGAGTCAGAGCCTCAAGGGTACACTGAATTGTATCTGAATGTGTACTCGAAAAGGTATAAAACTGGAGTACTTCTGAATACTGTCTTCAAGCGCATCCCAGACATTCATAGAAACATATAACTGGTTGCTTCCAAAGTAGACTCAACAATGTACTAGAGTCAGGTGACATCCAGGGTCTTCAACTAATAACTGAACGGATCAATACCCTGTACGAATCTCAACAATGCGATTAAGGTGTTGATGTCAAGCATGTGAGAAACAATCATTCAAAAAGGCACTAAGGACTCCTTTCAAAATGATCCATAGGCACTCACCACTGATGGTGATGAATCCAAGGCACAGGGACCTCTGGTTCGATCCTCTGGAATAGATTGGTTGGCGTCGACAGAGGGAGACCTACAACTATCAAGGCAATAATGTTTCCTTAATAGGAGTGCGAGGTGTATAACCAAAAGGTGATAGTACTGATAGTGGGACTAATATATTGTGGGGATGGGGAATAACTGGGGTCGCAGAGCGGGGGGGACTCAAACTTCCTTTGTTCAGAGTATGATGGCATGGATGGCCTGGAAGCATATGAAACAGACTTTATGTATGGGGATCATAGCTTAAGGGATAGCAGGTATGTACTGTAGTGGGAGTGACATACGGTGGGGATGGGGAATAACTGGGGTCGTAGAGTGGGGGGGACTCAAACTTCCTTTGTTCAGAGTATGATGGAATGGATAACCTGGAAGCATATGAAACTGAATTTATGTATGGGGATCATAGCTTAAGGGATAGGGGGTATGTACTGTAGTGGGAGTGACTCTAGGGGATAAATTGATGGATAATATCGAGAAACTCTCAGGATGACACATTGTAGAATACTCTGAACAAAGGCGACCATAATGGGGAAGCTGCCATAGTTATTTGATTATATATGCTTTGTTGTGGCACCGAGGGGCACCGTTGGGGCCTTCTTCATTTTTTAAGGAGCTTCAAGAAGGGATAAAAGTGTGCTCAATAATGGTACTGTCGTGTGGATTTGTACGAGCCCAAGACAGTTCATGCTCATGGTTGCTTTCATTTTTAGAGAGTTCGAAAGCAGTAAGTAGACTCCAATGGTGTTCTTTTTCGTGTGTTAGTCTCCAAGGCCCAAAAAAGTGTAAAATAATGTAAATGGAGAACTCTGCTAGTCAATGTGACTAGAGTATTCCTTTTTCGTAATTAGTATACAAGGTCCGAAAAAGGGGTAAACTTATATCAGGTAGACTCCCTTTCAAATATGTTTAACGAGCATGAAAGGAAGCAATATTGCTCGACAATCTTTTCATTCTTTTAGGAGTCAGAAAAGAGCTTAACAGAAACTCCCTAAGTGCCTTTTTCGTAAAGGAATTGTTCGGCCCAAAAAATGGATAAAATTATACCAAACAAAAGTAATGGTGAGGCAAGGAGGAAGTGCTCAAAACAAAGGACAAGTATGGGGGTCAAGCACAGTGATAGGGGGGAACACTAATGGGGCCTCCTTGTGGGTTGATGAATGGTAGAAAAACAACGCCATAATTCCAGTATGGATGGAGTGGAGGGCTCATGCAAAAAATTTGTAAAAACTGAAAGTGGCCGATGTGGCACGCAAACGGAGGAGGTAAGGTGTAGGGCCGCAATATCAAAAAGGTTTTCTGGTGAGAGTGAGAAATGATCTCAAGCCTCTTTACGAGCGCGAAAAACTGAATCCGGTGGGATAAAGAATGTCAAAAACAAACAATGACCGATGTGGTATGCAAACCGAGGCGACGAGGGACTTTTTGAAACAATGCCCGAACATTATCCGGGTGAGAGCGAGAAATGATCTCAAGCATCATCACGAGCGCAGAAAACTGAATCCGATGATATAAAGAATATCAAAAATGGACAATAGTTGATGTGGCACACAAACCGAGGCGGCGAGGGGCTTTTTTTAAAAAATGCACAAAAATTATAGGTGTGAGAGCGAGAAATGATCTCAAGCATCATGACGAGTGCGGAAATTGAATCCGATGATATAAAGAACGTCAAAAATGGACAACGGGCGATGTGGCATGCAAATCGAGGTGACAACGGGCATGTGAAAAGTGCCCAAAATAGGGCCCGGTGAAATCGAGAAACAGACTGGACCAACGTGAATTTCTCATTGCATTGATTCCAATGGTACCAACGGTTTGAAAAATGGACGTCGTATGACTCCGGAATGGTTAACTGAAAATTGGTCAAATTTCTATAAATAACAAGTGGACCCAATGTGATGTGTGTCATTTTCACAATTGAGTTTTACAGAGGATCTGATTTGGTCAGAGCATTTTCTTCATTTGCGGGAGAATCGACCGTCATTTTTTTATTCCGTGAGTTCCAAGTAAGGCTATTAACCCTAACCATTAATTTCATTTGCTTTCGGGGGGGATTGGGGTCTTGGGAGTGGCGTATATGCCACGTTGGCTTGCCAACGTGGAATATAGCGGCTTATGAGCCTATTTGCACGATCCAAATCGTGGCTATGGGCCTCACAGCCGTGATGTGAATCGCAGCTGTGGACCTCACAGCCGCGATGTGAATTACGGCTGTGAACCCTTACAACTGCGATGTGCATCGTGGCTATGGGATTCATAGCCGTGATGTGGATCATGGCTATGGGCCCCAAAGCCGTGATATGGATCGTTGGCTTGGGGAAACTTTTATGGTATTTTTCTAAAAAAAAATATTGTTTGACTTGGCAGGATGCTCAGGCAACCGAGGGCATCGTGGAGGGACAGAGAGATTCCGGAGGCTCTAATGGATATTATTCAGGGGAACCGTCATGCACAATCGACTTTAGCTTTGGGCGGACTACTGAAGTTTGCTCAGATTCCTCTTATGTGTTCAACAAACTTGTTGTTGAACAAGTTGATTGATTTCTGGGACCCAGCTATGAAGGATTTTATGTTTCAAAGTGAGAGACTGGATCTCACTTTGACTGATGTCTATTTTCTTACTGGATTGCCCCATTTGGGTGAGATAGGGGACACCCATCCCAGGATACCGGCTGGTGTTGATATAGAGGATCTCCTTGAGAGGTTTTGTCGTCGAGGGTCCCATGTGCATGCTAGCGCACTCTAGGTTTCAGATTTGTGGGATCCGGAGATACAGGAAGTGGCGGCTTGCGTACTACAAGTACTTAGTGCACAGGCGCCCCACCGTTTGTCGCGGGGGTAGATGCTGAAGGTTCATCGCGTCATGACTAGGACTTATTTTTCCTAGGGGAAGATGTTCCTTTCTTGTGTTCAGAAAGAGTTGACCAAGGTGAGGCTACAGGGGGGAGAGTTCAGCTACGCCTCATTTATGTGTTGCTTCTTTTTCGAGCAGGTGCCTACATTGCGGCCTCATATGCCGGTTTGGTATGGCTTGATCAGCAAGCTGCGGATGGTGCGCTGGGGGGAGATGATTCCCCGGAGTGGTGGCGGTGCAGTTCGACAGTTCTTTACTGTAGAGATCTATGAGCAGTGGGAGCAGATGCCACTAGTGTTTGACGATTATCCGTACCAAGAGATGGATTTCCCGGGAGATGTTCAGATGCCTCGTGCTATGGGTCAGGCCTGGGGGCTAGATGTGTATTTGTATTGTTTCTATATCATATCATGTTTGTATGTGTTATGATGATAGGTAGAGGTGTTTTTATGATGTTCTTATCCTAGTGTTGGTTATTGCAGATGTGGGTCTGCGGCCTCCACCAGATCAGCAGGGCCGTAAGGTCATTTAGTGGTGGTAGTACCTCCACCTATGGTGGCACCTCCACCTCCAGCGTGAAGAGTAGTATGTCGCCAAGACAATGGTATAGATGATGTACGTGAGACCTTCGAGGCATTGTTGGATGTTATTACAGATGATGGTTGGAGAGAGCTGGATCAATGTGTGTTAGATCGTTGTTACGATGCTCCGCGTGAGTGGAGATCGATTTTGCGGAGGGTAGCTGTGTTGGCAGTGGAGAGGAGATCTAGGGATCAGTATGATACAGAGGAGGTGGCCAACCATGATGATGAGGATTAGGCTGTTGTTGAATTGCCCCCAAATGATGTTGAGCATATGGGGACGTTTTTGTTGATATGTATTATGTACGGATGATGTACTTTTTGTATATTCAGGTGTTGAGGGCACTCATGACATTGTGACTATATGATGATATATATATATATTTATCCACGTGGATTCATTTTTTATGTAGTCATGTATGCACGTGGATGCACATCTTGTCATGGTTTTTATGTTTTGTTGCATGTGGATGCAATTTGTGCTTTTGTCTGCTCGTGGAGGCATGTTCTATGCACGTGGATGCACTATGTTTGTTTTTGTATGCTCGTGGAGGCACATTGTATGCACATGTATGCAATACTATGATGGTTTCTGTTGTTTTATATGAATTTTTTATGGTTTTGCATGTTCGATGTTCTACATGGTTTGGTTGATGTGCCAATCTAGAATGTTGTTAGCCATTTGGTCTGCTACACTATTGAGATTTCTTGGGACATGTGTGAATGAAATGGATTCAAACTGTAGAACCATTTGTTTAGTGCGCAAGAATTTTCTAAAGAGACAGGGATCGCGTACCTAGTAATAGTTGTTGAGCTGGGAGACAAGAAGTTGGGAGTCAAGGTAGACGTTAAGGTGACTTATGTCCATCTGGAGAGCATCGTTCAGGAGACTGGTCACGGCGTCGTACTCAGCCTGATTATTTGTGGTAGCGCCTATGCACACTCCATCGAGGTGGATCAACTCATGTGAGGGGGAATAAAGTACCCAAGCTACAAAGGCGAGATTTGGAGACCAGTGGCTTCCACTGTCAGTGAAGCAAGTATAGTAAAGTGGGGCAGGATCCATCTGTGGTCATGCAGGAAAAAATGAAAATGTAAGGTTCTGAAAGTTTACGGAAAAAATGAATTAAAACTGTACAATGTGGACGGTGGTGTCCAAAAAATATTTTTATGGGTAAAAACGTTTGAGGTACAACCCATTACGGGGGTTGCACATGGGGTTACCTTCTGAGTCGTCCAGGATGTATGCCCCATGACCGAGGCAAGTCTGTATGATGTATGGGCCTTACCACATGGATTCAAATTTTCCTTTTCCCTTTTTGTCATGGGCTTGATCGTAAACGAGTACAAGGTATCCTTCACTAAATGTTCGTAGGTGAACATGTTTATTGTAACTGAGTTTCGATTGGTTCTTTGTGGATTCGATAGTTTGGAGGGTTGCACGGCGATCTTCGTCGGCTTGCTCCAAAAGAAGTAAACATTCTTCAATTGGTGAAGTATCCGGGAGGAGTTCTATAGTGATATGCAATGTCGGGATCTGACACTCAATGGGGAGGACAGATTCCACGCTGTGAACCAAATGGAAAGAGGTGAAACTGGTGGCGATTTTGGTGGACGTGCGGTAAGCCCATAATGCGTGGAAGAGCATGTGATGCCAATTGAACTTATGTCAGTCGACAGTGTGCTGGAGGATGGTCTTCAAAATTTTGTTAATAGCTTCGACTTGGCTGTTCCCTTTGGGGTAATAGGCAGAAGAGAAATGATGTTCAAACTTAAGGAGGGTTGACAATTCTTGCCAAATAGAGTCCTCAAAGTGAGAACCGTGGTCTGAGATGAGTTTCTTTGGTACTCCAAACCGAGCAATAACATGGTTGAAGAAGAATCGGGCTACAGTGTCGTCTTTGCAGTTAAAAGTAGGCATGGCTTCTGCCCATTTGGTAAATTAATCGAAAACCACGATGATGTATTTGTGGCCACCAGCGGATGATGGATTACACTCCATGAAGTTGATAGCCCATTTGCAAAAGGGGCCAATAGTGACGACTGGATGAAGGGGGGCAGGGGCTGTTCTTGCTCGGGGAAAACAGCTGGAAATTTTGGAAATGTTTTACCGTTGTGATGCAATTGGTAAATAATGAGGGCCAAAAATACCCTGCATGGATCACCTTTTGGGCAGTGGCCATTCCTGAAAAATGGCCGCCACAGGCACTGCTATGACAATCATTGAGGACTTGTTGTACTTCCTCTTGAGAAAGATAGCATCGTAGGATGGTGTCAACACCACGTTGATAGAGGACATTGCCTAAGAGGAGATAACGGAAAGCATGGTGGCAAATGCGATGACGTTCATCGTGGTTGACATTGGGTCAAAACTTCTGTGTATGAAGGTAAACCAAAATATCACCATACGAATGATCATCTAACGAGATGATGAATAAATGGTCGTCGATTAGATCAATATTGACAGCTGGTGATGACGATGAGGATGGTAGGTCCGTAATGAGTTGGGAAAGTGCTAAGGCTTTGGTGCTCTTGGGGGTTGTAAAGGTTAGGTCATACTCTTGTAAGATAATGACCCATTTAGCAACGCCACCCTGTAGGAGGCGACGGTTCAAGAGGAATACCATGGGGTTGGAATCTGCAACGAATTTAGTGTGGCTCATGAGGATGTAATGTTGCAACTTCTGTACTGAAAAGATGACCGTGAGGGATAGTTTCTTTTCATATGGGTACCGTAGAGGTGGGCCAGATAAGGTTTGACTCATGTAATAAATGATGTGCTCTTGACGAGCAGTGTCTTCTTGAATGAGGACTCCTGAAACGGCATAGTCGGATGCCGAAATGTAAAGAATGAAATCTTTTGAGAAATCCAGAGGGGAAATCAAGGGGGCGTTGGTGAGATATTTCTTCAGGTCATCGAAGGCTCCTTTTGCTTGATCATCCCACAAAAAAGGGATGTGGGTATGAAGAAAACGAAGGAAACCATGGACCGTTGTGGTGTAATCAGGTACAAAACGGTGAAGGAAATTTGATTGACCCTGAAGGCTCTGTAATTTCCGAAGCGTACGAGGTGATGGAAGGTCTAAGATGGCTTGGACCTTTAATGGATCAACTGTAATACCTTTCTGTGAAATAATGAAACTGAGTAACCGGCCTGCTGTAATGAAAAATACACACTTGAGGGGGTTCAAGTGGATTTGGTATTTGCGACAATGTATGAAAACTTTTCAGAGGTCATGAAGATGATCAGATCATTTTTTTTATCGAGCCGTGAGGTCATCAAGGTAGACAAGGATAATGTGGACCAAGTCATGGAAACAATATGTCATGGCTCGCTAGAAAGTGGCTCCAGCGTTTTTAAGACCAAAGGGCATAACCTGGTAAGCAAAGGTTCCCCATGGGGTAGTGAAGGCAATTTTGTACTGGTCTTCCTTGTGAATGTGAATTTGGTTATACCTGGAGAAACCATCCATGAAAGATAGTATCGCATGCCCCGCACATGCATCGATAAGTTGGTCGATAAATGGTGTTGAAAAGTTATCTTTGGGGCAAGCGAGGTTTAAGTCGCGAAAGTCAGTACAGACACGCATGGTGCCTTGTTTCTTGTTAGCTGGTACTGGGTTAGAAACCCAGGTGGTATAGGCAATGGAGTAAATGAACCCTATTGTTCGAAGTTTTTCAATTTTTGCTTTGACGACAGGAAGTTTGGATGGATGGATGGGTCGTTGCTTTTGGTGGACAGGTGGTACGTTGGGCCAAGTGTCAATATGGTGTTCTACAATGGCAAGATCAAGACCCGACATATCGGTGTAGGACCATGCAAATATGTCGCGAAACTCTTGAAAGAGTTCCTTGTAAGCTTGTATCTCATCCTCCGTACATGATGCGCCCAAGGAGATGAATTCGAGTATTCCAGGTTTGGTAGAGATGTCAATTTTAATAACGGGCGAGATGTTGGCTATATTACATTCCTCAAAGGCATTAGGGGCTGGATTGGGATCTTTCAACCTGTCGACCTTGGTTGGAAGGAAATTTTTGGATTCAACTGCGAATTGATTTTCCGTGGAAGAGGTAGATGCTTCAGGGATGAAGTATGATCGATGGTGCATATCATCCCAAGGGTAGTCTGGTGCAGTAAGTGCTACAAGTATTTCTTCATCATTACGGAAGTATTGTGTTATCAAATTGGTTGATTGTGCCGTACTGGTGGATGATATCATATAAATGGTATTGATCTCTTCCGAGGAGGGGGGTTTTGGTGGATATATTTCCTCAATGAGGGGAGGAGATATCTCTAGATCGGCATTATTCAATTCATATAGAGATGCTCTATAATCTGGTAGATTGGGGAAGTGATGTGAATAATGGTCGTAAATGCCACATATTGCACAGGGGTGATTAGTACGCAGCGATTATCGCGCGGTTGAGGAGGCAGTTCGAGTTTGACCACTGGGATGTTAGTGTCGTCATCCAACATTTGCATGTGTTCTTGAAGTGCTGGTAATTGTGGACATTGATGGGTAGCATGGCCTATATCGTCACACAAAGAGCACTTGGGGGGAACACGAATTGATGGGGGATTCTTCGTTGGCTTTGGAGTCGCTGGGGAGGTCCGGGTTGAAGGTCCCGTGGTGTAGGGTTGTGGGCCTATGCCCCCATTGTAGCAGATTTGAGGGGGAGCATTACTAGACGTTGGTGCAATGACTCCTGTTGCAGGTGGTCGGTTTTGGATGTTCGCTACATCATGGGGTGTTAGGAACCCATGTCTTTACTTTGTTAGTATATTGTTGTTGGACGCATATGCTTTGTAAGTCGTCCCATAGTATTTGTTGATCCATAGTTTGTGTTATTTTTGTTGGCACATATGCTTTGTAAGTCGCCCGTAGTATTGTTGATCCATAGTTTGTAGTGGCCCATGGTTTTGACCCATAGTATTGGCACCTAGACTTAGTATATAAGTGTGTGTTAAGGCCTGTGAAGGCACCGTGAAGTTATTAGTATTGAGCTTACTCAAAGGAGGTTGCCCCCTCGAAGTGGCCAGCGATCAATATAAAAGTGATTCTGAGTTCTGTCATTTCTGCTATTTCGCATATTCTTATTAATTAATTGTTGCAGGTTCATCACATCTAGTATTAGAGCACTTTCTTAGGCTTGCTAGGTGAAATTTCTGCCAATTTTTTTTTTTTGCATATGTTGCAGGTTCGGATTTGGGAATAATCCCTATCCGCTTAACTGTGGGAAGTACTTGGGCATAATCCCTAAAACTCATTGTGCGGAGTACCACAGGAACCCCGAAGTAGCTGGCCCATTGAGAGGACCTGCCAGCGAAAAGGGCAACGACCCCTACCTGATTGACTAGTTCCCACTCGTGAGGTAAACCAAGAGCTGTTGTTTGTGCCAAAGCGGTTATCAGTTTTACCTAAGCTGTGGAGTGAGGGGTACTGCCCCAATACGCAAGCCGTCAGACAGCATTGGTGTCCTAGTGAAACCCCTGAACTGTTAGGAAGCCGCACATACCCGGGTCCATATCTATTTTCAGCCGCACTGTTGTCGATCACTGCTGCGTCGTTTCAGATCCAGCCGTTTGGATCCATTCTGAAAGCTGTTCCGGATCTAGTCATTTCAGCTCTATTTTAGATCTAGCCATTTTCAATCCATTCGGCGTTGTTTCAGATCCCTCTGTTTCTGCTCACTTTTGGGCCATTGCAGATCTATCTATTTTAGATCCCTTCCAAGCCGTAGCCGCTCCATTCTGGGAAAAAAAAACATTTTTTTCTCCATATCTCCCTTATTTTCACTCCATTTCCTTTGAAACTTCCCAGGAACCCCTGTAATCCCATTCTACATATTTCATTCCTGAGGACCCTATCCCCAATTCCACTTCCCAAAGCCCAAAATCCCACATTTGTCTATTTTTAGGGTTTGCCATAACTTCCTCAAATTTCACCCAATCACCTTCAAATTTTACCACAGAGTTCCTTTCCTAATTCTGCTTCTTTGTCCTTCTCTACCAAATTTTCCCATTCTTTCACCTCGCTTCTGAAATCCTCCTTTTTTGATTCCCTGTCGATTCGACAGTGTCCAAAACCTAGTCAAACCCCAATTAGCCTTCAGATTTTTTCCCAAATCCAGATTTTCCTTTACTGAAGAAGTTTATGTTTTTGTTTTTCTACCCAGTCAACCCAAAAAAAAAAAAAACTCCTGGTTATGGTTATCACCCGCGTAGGAGCAAAAACCATGGAAGAAGCACTTGCAACCATCCAAGCCTAACTCCAAGATCTAGATGAAAAATTTCTCGGCCTCCATCTTGAACATTCAGCCATGAACAACAAACGATAATCCGAGTCTTCATCAAACAATGGGTTCTCTTCTTTCAGCAATTTTCGTGGTCCAAAGCTTGATTTTCCTTGCTTCAATGGTACTGATCCAACCGGATGGATCTATCGTGCAAAATAGTATTTCATTCTACATAATACTTTTGATGTCAACAAAGTTCCGCTTGCATCCTTTCATTTGGAACAGGAAGCTCTTCAATGGTACCATTGGTACATCAAGGCTCATGGAGAGCCAAAATGGCCAGACTTTTGCCAGTTCCTTTTGCAATGATTTGGTCCTAGTGCTTTTGATGACTTCACAGGAGCCCTCACTAAACTTCTCCAAATTGGCACTGTGAGAGAGTATCAAACCGAATTTGAGAAACTAGAAAACCACACTGAAGGATTGTCTGATGACTTTTACTGGAGTTGTTTTATCAGTGGTCTAAAGGAAGCCATCCACTTTGAGGTCAAAATGTTCTGTCCCAACACAATGATGGAAGCCTTGGAGTTGGTTGAGTTGGCAGAAGACAAGATTGCAGCCCAACAGCACTCCAAGCCCACTTTTGTTCCCTTCGGAAATATGGGTTCTCAATGACCACCCATATCGCAGGCTCCTCGACCAACTCCTATCAAGCATTTGTCTAAAACAGAGATGCAAGCATGCAGAGAAAATGGGCTTTGCTATAATTGTGAAGAGAAATTCACTCGGGGACATATTTGTGTTCAACAAAAGCTCTATCTCTTGGATGTGGATTCTCTACCTGCCGCTGAAATTGGTGACGAAGATCCAGATACAATGGATGCTCAGGTCGACATTCAGGAACCAACTATTGACCCTCCGTCTCAGGATGACCAGCCAGAGATATCTCTCCATGCTTTAGCTGGAATCACCACCCCCCAAATAATGCGGGTCAGGGGTTACTTCAAGAAGCTTCCTCTTACAATACTCATTGATTCTGGTAACACTCATAATTTCATTGACCCTCGGATCACCAAACAAGCTGACTGTTTTATCCATCCTTGCTCCAACTTTGAAGTCATGGTTGCCAATGGGGGCACCTTACCTTGCAAAGGGAAGTGTCGCATATCTCTATGGGAGATTATACCTTGCTCTCTGACATGTTTGCCTTGACCTTAGGAGGATGTGATGTGGTTTTGGGTGCTCAATGGCTACGCACACTTGGCCCTATCTTATGGGATTTTGCTGAACTTTGGATGCAGTTTTCCCTCAATGGACAACAACACACATTGACAGGATTACAACCAAGGTCTCTCAGCATCATCAATTCACATCGCATGGAAAAACTCCTTAAGAAGAATTCACATGGTGCCATTGCTCAGACCCATTCCATTCAGATGCAACCATCAGCGGTCTCCACTGCTCCTTTGGATTTACAACAAATTCTGGATCGATATACAGGTGTCTTTGCTGAACCAGTGGGATTGCCACCTTCAAGGCTAGAAGACCATCGTATTCAGCTCCTTCTTGGCAGTGTTCCTCCCAACATCAGGCCCTATCGCTACCCATTTATCAAAAAACGGAGATTGAAATGCTCGTTCGGGACTTATTGAAGCAAGGTATTATTCGCCGAAGCACTAGTTCCTTTTCTTCTCCAGTTCTTCTTGTCCGCAAAAATGATTGGTCATGGCGCCTCTGCATTGACTTCCGAGCACGTAATCACCTCACCATCAAGGATAAGTTTCCAATTCCTGTTGTTGATGAGCTTCATGTGGCTCAATTTTTCTCCAAGTTGCATCTTCATTCTGGGTATCATCAAATTCGAATTCATGAGGATGATATCCCTAAAACAGCTTTTCGCACACATGATGGCCATTATGAGTTTTTGGTCATGCCCTCGCCTCACTAATGCTCTTTCTACATTCCAGGCCTTAATGAATAAAATATTTCGGCCCTACTTGCGGAAATTCATTCTGGTATTCTTTGATGATATCCTCATCTACAGTCAAACATGGGCTAAACATCTCCAGCATCTGGATCTTGTCATGCAACTTTTCTCTGACCATCATCTCCACGCCAAGTAGTCTAAATGTGTTTTTGGATAGAAGGAAGTTGAGTATCTCGGGCACATTATCTCGGCACAAGGGGTTCGCGTGGATCCTGCCAAAATTGATGCCATGAACAATTGGCCGCATCCTCAGACACTCAAGAGCCTTCGTGGTTTTTTGGGGTTGACTAGCTACTACCGCAAGTTTGTCGAGGATTATGGGAATCTTGCATCTCCATTAACTTCTCTATTGAAAAAGGATGCTTTTACATGGACACATGTTACTCAATGTGCATTTGACAAACTGAAAAAATCTATGTGTACTACACCTGTTCTAGCTATGCCCGATTTTCCAAGCCCTTCACTATTGAGAGTAATGCTTGCAGAAATGGACTTGGTGCTGTTCTCCTTCAAGATGAAAACCCCATTGCGTTCACCAGCAAAGCCCTTTTAGGTAAGAATTTAGCTGCCTCTACATATGAGAAGGAAATGATGGCTATTTTGCATGCAGTACAGAAGTGGCGACCATACCTATTGGGGAATCATTTCTGCATCAAGACTAATCACCAGAGTCTGAAATATTTCTTGGAACAGCATGTCTCCTCCCCAGCACAATAGAAATGGGTTAGCAAACTCATGGGTTATGACTATGAGATCACTTACAATAAGGGTAAGGACAATATTGTGGCAGATGCTCTTTCTCGCACATTTGATGCCCAAGGTTCTCTTTCTGTTATTTCTATGCCTGTTCCAAATTGGTTGCAATCTGTTCAACAGGGTTATGTCAATGACTCTTCCTTATCTCAAATCATCCAACGCTTGACCAACAACCCTTCTACTGTACCACATTAATCTTGGGATGGTGCTTCCATGAGATACAAGGGTCGTCTAGTGCTTCCCCAGAGCATAGATCTTCAACAGGCTGTCTTCTATGAACTCCATGCTTCTCCATCAGCAGGGCACTCTAGGTTCCTCAAAATGTATGAACGGGCACGGCGTAACTTCTTTTGGCAGGGCATGAAAATGACAATTCAACAGATGGTCGCTGAATGTGATACCTGCTAGCGCAATAAGGGTGAAACGACACTCCTTCTAGGATTGCTCGAACCCTTGCCCATACCTACACGGATTTGGACAAATATTTCTATGGATTTAATTGAAGGGCACCCTAAATCTAGCAGGAAGATAGTGATTCTCATTGTGGTTGATCGCCTCTCCAAATATAGTCATTTTTGTGCTCTCAGCCATCCCTATACGGCCTCCTCAGTCGCTCAAATTTTCCTGGACCATATCTTTCGTCTTCATGGCATTCCTTCTTCCATTGTCTCGGATCGTGATACGACTTTCACCAGTCATTTTTGGACAGAACTATTTCACCACACTAGCACCAAACTGAAGATGAGTTCAGGGTATCACCCACAAATAGATGATCAGACTAAAATGATCAATAAATGCTTGGAAACTTATCTTCATTGCTTCACCTCTGAACAACAACATCAGTGGGAAAAGTGGCTCCCTCTTGCTGAATGGTGGTACAATACCTCTTACCACACTGCCTCTAAAATGACCCCATATGAAGCAGTCTATGGTCAGGCACCTCCAGTTCTTCTTCCATACACCCCCAATAGTTCACCAGTTCAGGAAGTTGACACAGTTCTTCGAAACCGCGATCAAATTCTTCGCATTTTGCGGGACAATCTTCACATGGCAAGGAATCGCATGAAGCAACAAGCTGATCAACACCATTCTGAGTGCACTTTTCAAGCAGGCGATATGGTTTTTCTTCGTCTCCAGTCGTACAAGCAATCCTCCCTGAAACTCAAAGGGCGTCATAATCTCACTCCAAAGTTCTATGGGCCATATCGGATTCTTCAGAAGATTGGTCTGTTGCTTATAAATTGGAACTTCCTCCTTCTTCCTGCATTCATCCACTATTTCATGTCTCTTGTCTGAAGAACGTTCTTGGCCCCAACATCAGTGGACAAACTATTTTACCCAAACTGGATAATGAAGGATCCATCCTTTTGGAGCCGGAGGCCATCCTCAATCGGTGCACTCGTCAGCTTCGCTCTCACTCTATCACAGAGGTCTTAATTCAGTGGCACGGCATGCAACCCGAGGATGCTACATGGGAACCACTCCTTCAGATTCAACAACAATTTCCACATCTAAAGCTTTGAGGACAAAGATTTTTTTAAGGGGGAGGGGATTGTAGGAACCCATGTCTTTACTTTGTTAGTATATTGTTGTTGGATGCATATGATTTGTAAGTCATCCCGTAGTATTTGTTGATCCATAGTTTTTGTTATTGTTGTTGGCACATATGCTTTGTAAGTCGCCCGTAGTATTGTTGATCCATAGTTTGTAGTGGCCCATGGTTTTGACCCATAGTATTGGCGCCTAGACTTAGTATATAAGTTTGTTTTGAGGCCTATGAAGGCATCATGAAGTTATTTGTATTGAGCTTGCTCAAAGGAGGTTGCCCCCTCGAAGTGGCCTGCGATCAATATAAAAGTGATTCTGAGTTCTGTCATTTCTGCTATTTCGCATATTCTTATTAATTAATTGTTGCAGGTTCATCACATGGGGGGACGGTTAGGAGTATTGATGGGTTGCACCAGTTGTAAAATGACATTTGGTGTCTGAGGAGGAGTTGGGGCAGGTAGGTACCACACAGGTAGTCCTAGAGTTAACCCTGGAAGATTGAGCATAGGCATTACTGGTGTGCTGATGACTCCTGAAGGGGGAAATAAAAATGGGATAGTGTGAATTGGTGTTGCTCTGATATGACTAGGCACTGTGGGTGGTTGTGGAGTAGGTGGCAATGTGTTGTGCGAAAGGGTGCACAAGTCAGATATTTCAGTTATCCGCAAAGGGGGTGGGATATATTGGAACGTGGAAGTCATGGGAGTATCCAAGTATATCCCATGTCCGACTGTGGAGACGAACGATGTGGGTGCACTATGAGCGGGTTGTTCAATCATAGATAGAACATTTGCAGGTGCAGTAGGGGCATTAGGATCATAGTATGTTATTTGATCAATCTTGACCACGCGTCCCTCATGGGGGAACATCGTGAGGCGAAAGACAGATGAAGCGACGACCTTCATTTTATACATGTAACTTCATCCTAATAGGAGGTAGTAAACAAGCTGGGCATTCATGACCTCTATGTCTATGAGAATCGTTTTTCCACCTAATTGCACGGGTATGTTAACTAAAAGGCCCTTTGGCTGAGCTGAGCAACCATCGTAAGCTCGTAATGCGGTAGTGGATCGCTGCAATGCGGGGGATCCGAGTTTCTGTTAGACAAAAGTCAACATTACGCAAGTGGAGGAACCTTCATCGATGATGCATCGATGAACGACAAGGTTTTGAATGGACACAGAAACCTGAAAAGATAATGTTGAAGGCAACCGTGGTTCGACTTGGTCTAAATCAAATGCCATCATATTTGAGTTGTTGGGATCTATGGAACCGATGGAAGATAACAATAATTTCCTTTGTGCAGGACAGCTTTTTAGGACTTCTAGAGCGGACATAGCAGCAAGGGATTGGGCTAAGTCATCTACAATATTATAATTGGAAGTTGCATGGGCGTTAGGATTATTGTTTATCCATCGTAGGGGGAAGCAAGGGGCTTTTGGGCCCCCGTCCAACGGCATAGTTGGTATGCGTAATGGTTGATTAGCTGGAAGGGTGTTGGTGGATGGATCAATGGGCGTGGTTTGAGGGGTTGAGCCGTATTGGTTTCAGCGAGTTTGGAGGTTGATATCATTGGATGACATCATTAGTAAATGGTGAGTGGATGAATCCGTATGCTAGTAATCAATTGCAGCATAGGTGATTTGTTGTTGTTGTGCAGCGGATCCTTGTGGGGGATCCATTGGACAAGTTTTACTACTCCTTGGCTGGGTAAAGGATTTTGTAATATCATGGGTTGCGGTTGAGGAGGTGGTGCTGGCTGTGTAGCGTGTCCTTGGCATTGGGCGTCATCGGTCCAAAGTTGACGTGCTTTATCCAAATGGGGGCAATTATGTTTGTAGTGGTCATATACCAAACAAAAGGAACATGGATGGTTTGTTCTTAAGTTAGGATTTTTACGCTGTTTCGGTGGACGATCAGGATTTTGGTTGGCGGGGGAAGCGATATTATTATTCGGAGGATTAGGTGGCTGACCGCCTTGGTTTTGAGGTTGATTGTTCCCGCGGTTGTGTCCTCTTCCGCGGTTCTGTTGACCTCCTTGATTATGCTGGTTGTTCTGGTTTTGGGTTTGGTTTTTTTGTGCGTATACTTGCCCTTGGGTAGTAGGGGGGTTTTGAGGTCGTGCAGGTGCTGGAGCTGGCTGCGGTGGGTAGTAAGCGGTAGGGTTCGAAGGTGGACCTGGTGATTGTTGTGACTGTTGGTAACCTTGAGCTATTGGAAGTGTTGGGGAAGGAGGTGCTTCCTGTTGAGGGTAATAAACCGGTTGGGCTTGCGAGTGAACTGGGGTATGATTGGCCTGCTGGTTATAATATGTAGGGGGTGCATAAGTTGAGGGTGCATGCCCATAACACTGTGGTGGACATCAGGGTCCGTGAGTGTGGTGGGTGTGTGTCATTGGAGCATACAAATTTGTAGCTCCAGAATGAGATGTAGCCCTTGAAAGGTCTGGGGCATTGTTGGTACTCATCATGGTGAAAGGTTTTTTTTGTGACATAACCTGGCCAATAATGCCATCGGCGGCATGGGATGCCCCCAGTGCGTCGTTACGGGATGGATCGTGTTGATGTATATGTAACTTCGGAATGTATTTTACCCATGTGTATTATATTCCTATAGAAATGTTATTATTCCTCTATACGAAAGTGTTTGTATTCCTATAGAGATGTTATTATTCCTTTATAAGGAAGTGTTGTCATTTATATTGTAAGTGTCGTAACTTATACTTGATAGGTTATTAGACCACCTTGATGGGGTCAGCCCTGTATGAGTCATGTGGGTAAATGGGTTATTAGACCACCAAGTGTGGGGTCGGCCCGGATTAAGTCAACCATGGGTCAAGCTAGAAAAGTAGGCCCCATTAGTTTATTGGGCAGGATAGGACAAGTATAAATAGAGATCGAGAGATCTCTATTTGATCACTCATTACTCACACTTCTCTCATTCGGAAAGTGGCACACTTGTGAGGAGGAGGTTCTACTGCTAAGAGAAGACTATCTCTTGTACTTGGATTGTATGATTGCTTTATCTATCTCTGACGAAGTTATTGGGGTTTTTCACCTTTATGGTTTTCCCCAAGTAAAACTCTATGTCTCTTGTGTTTACATTATGGTGTCCATGATTGATATGCTGTAGATATGTTGTACATGTTGTTCTCTCAGTTAGGATCCTAGATCATATTGAATTAAATTCTGAAAAACTAACATGGTATCATAGCTAGCCTGAAAGAAGGCATGGTATGGCATGTATGACACTTGTTGCACTTGCGATGCTAGGGCTTGATATAGAAAAAACCAGTCATTGTAGAACTTTTTCTATAACTAAATTTTGGCAAGGTTTCAGGGTTTGAAAATCATATAGGGAGAATCTAAGGTCCCCATGTACCTTGTGTACAAAGGACAACCTCTAATTCATTGTACTTTGTGATTTATAATCTGTACAATCTAGGATTTCTGCCTCTTCTAGATCTAAGTCATAAACAGGTGACCTTGGAAAAAAGGTCATAACCTTGGCTAGGAAGATCCAAATAAAATTTTGTAAAACGTGACAGGTAGTGCACTGACATTAATTTCTCACATAACTTTTTCATAGACCGAAACTGAACCAGTGACACGTGGCACACTATACAAGTTAGCTCTCCTTTTTTATTCCATAAACAAGTCACGTTGCGACACTTGGCATAACTCTCTCTCAAAGAATCCATTTGAGGTCATACCTATGGGGTTGGAAAGATGACAGGTCGGGCTATCACAGGAAAATATTTCAGACCCTGTGGATCGAAAAGTTCAGAGTTACACCAGAAACAATCAGGTACATATTTCTGTCAAAACATAATTGTTTTTGAGCACCTTCATTCATGGCTTCCAAAATTTAGGGCTTCAGAGAAAGTTGGAATTTTTGTGATTAGAGACTACGGCTGAATGCTACTCATCAAAATCGAAATTTAGAGACCAAGATCAAAATTTTCGGTTGGGAAGAAGGCTAGGCTTGATCGGGCTCTAGTTCGGGACTTTGATCGGAAAAGTGGAAAATTAGGGCTTCTGCAAAAATGGGAATTTTTTAAATCTATGACCACGGCTAGAAGCTCCTCAAAAAACTAGAAGCTTAGAGCTTTGAATCGAACCTTTTGATTGGGCAGAAGGGTGTGCTTTATCAAACCCTAGTTCGGGGTCATGTCCAGTGAATCCGGAAGTTTCAAAGGCAAATTTGAGGGGTGAAACCTTGCATTTTTCAAATTTTGAGTATACCAGCTTGATTAGCTCATCAAGGCGAATATTTCTATCCTTTCGGAAGTTTGAATTTTTAGGGTTTCTCTGACAAACCCTAATCCATCTCTAGATCTAGTTCCTGCAAATCAAGTGGATTGGGTTAATCCTAGAAGAGAATGGATTGGTCACCTGCATAAGTGAAGAAGTTCCTGTTTCAGAGGGAGATGAGGTTAAGGCCTTACATAAGAAGATTACAAGCAATCTCGACAGGTATGACTTATCCAGGTATGTTTCAATATTTGTTCATGATTAAGTTTATGGTATGTTTGTCTTCATTAAATTTAGACTTGTCATACCACCTTAATAAAATTATGAATACATGATAGAAGATATTCATTGATTAGGGTGTTGACACTTATGATTGTACTAATGCATTATGGTGTTGTATGAGGTTTATGTTGTCCACTAACATGAAAGGTACACCAAGAAAGACAAATCATGTTCTAGTTCAAGAACATATGATCATGATGACATGAAGACAAAGATTCATCCATTTCATGGATCACTTAGAAGATCTACTTACGAGGTATGTATAACTGGGTTCTATAATGATTAACCTATGAGATATGTATGTTACTAGCACAAGTCATTGAAGAGAACAAGAAGACATCATGTGGGTATGTTAGACATAACTAGCTAACATACCAATCCAAGTATGTTTTTCCTATATCAAGTTAGAATCCTACCTTGTGTTAGGATCCCTTATATAAGTATACTTGGTATGATTGGTTATGTTTATTCATAAAGTTAGAAATATAAGTAATAAAGGGTTTATGCATTTTATGTCTCTTATCTTGATTGATGATTTAACTAATCTATGATCAAATAAGAATATGCATGAATAAAAGAAGACTTCCCTGAAACCTTGAATACTAATGTTTATTATCTTTGTTTGAAATGATCATGACTATACATGTTTAAGATTATTGTGTTTTGATAATATTAATATTATACTAATGAATGTGTGATTATGTATGAGACCTCGAGGATAACACAATGATGATACTAATAAGCATGCATAGTGATGGATATAAGTTCAAGGCCAGGTAATCCAGGAAGAAAAGATCAAGAGGGAGCACACTCCAGTTGTTCCTGCAAGGAAGCAAAGATCAAGAGGGAGCACACTCCAGTTGTTCCTGCAAGGAAGCAAAAATCAAGAGGGAGCACACTCCAGTTGTTCCTGTAAGGAAGCAAAGATCAAAGAAGGAGCACACTTCAGTAGTTTCAAGGATACAGATACTCAGAGGGAGTTGACCACTTCTCACAATCCACATCAGAATGGAGTTGCAGAAAAGAAGCAAAGACTGAGAGGGAGTCAACCCAACAAACAAACAAAGATAAGTATTTGATTATCATTCCTTGCATATTTTATTGTTTAAATAATACTGTTCAATAATGTATATACTCATGTTCCTAGAATTAGGTTGTGTATTATGCATATTAAAATAGTTGCATTGATGAACCGTATACTACTAATATACATGGGTAAGTGGCCTATGGCACTGTACAACATTCCATTGCTACTTATCTAGAATGAAACCTATTTGATGACATGTTGGGAGTTGTGCACACTCTTAACAATGTTCTGGTAGAGATTGGAAGGCATATAGAAAGTTACGGGATATGGATAAATGTTGTATTGAAGCATTGGATAAGATAATTGCATGACTGTATGACATATTTCTTTATGTGTAAGAATTTGTTCTGAAAACTATGAGATGTTTTCTAATAATGCAATTTAACTTGTTGTGTAGGAAAGATCGTATACCATCACCTACAAAAGAAGGACTACAATATTTTTTCAGCAACAAAGTTATCTATTGAAAACATTGAAGATATTGAAGTTCCCAGGATCTGGGAAGAATGCCATGATCAAGGAGTACCAGTCGATCATGAAGATGTTTAGGATGCAATCCCAATACCTGAAGGGGAGTCTGTAGTGACGTCCAAGAGGATCTACAAGATCAAGCATGCTGTAGGTGGTAGCATAGAGACTTTTACTCCTATATCCAGATACACTTCCATTAGATCAGTACTTGCTCTGGCTGCAACGATGAAAGGGAAGATACTCTAGATGGATTTCAAGACAACTTTCTTGAATGGTGTAGTTGAAGAAGAAGTGTATGTGGAGAAGCCACTTGGCTTTGAGACACATGACGGGAAGTCATATATGTGCAGAACTTGGTATGGTAGGATAGACAGCTTTCTATCCAGTTTAGGCTTTCCCAAGAGTAAAGCGGATTCCAACCTTTACTACAAGGTTGAGGAAGGCAATCCAGTGATACTACTTTTGTATGCGGATAACCTGTTTATTACAGGTGAGGATAGATTGATTGCTGACACGCAGCAGAAGCTTGCTGCTGAGTTTGAGATGAATAACTTGGGTATGATGCACTACTTTCTTGGTATGGAGGTGTGGCAGAGTGCAGATGGAATCTTCCTTGGACAAGGAAAGTATTCAGTAGAGATCCTGAAGAGGTTCGGGATAATGGAATGCAAGGCCATGGCCACACCTATGGCATCAAACCCAAAGCTTCTATGTGATGTTTCATATGATCTAGTTGATGTCACGATGTATCGTCAGATGATTGGGTCCTTGATGTACCTGATGAAAATGAGACCATATATTTGCTTTGCGGTGAACACATTGAGCCAGTTCCTGATGGATCCGAGGAGTGTTAACCTGGTTGTTGTAAAGCATATTCTGAGGTACCTGAAGGGTACGGTTGACTATGGGCTCAAGTATGAGGCGAATCAAAAGTTTAACCTAGAGGGTTATGTTGATTCGGATTGGGCAGGCAGTGCCATTGATCAGAAGAGCACTTCGGGGTGCTGCTTTAGTATGGTATTAGGTGTGATATCTTGGTTTAGCAGGAAGCAGTCATGTGTGGCACTGAGTACAGCTGAAGCAGAGTATGTCGCAACTTGTTCAGCTAGTTGTGAGGTAGTATGGATTAGGAATCTACTATCCGATTTGTTTGATCTCCAATTGAGTGCTACTTGTATATATTGCGACAACCAGAGTTGTGTGAAGTTTTCAGAGAACCCAGTGTTTCATGACAAGTCGAAGCACATTGAGATCAAGTTCCACTATATCAGGGATATGGTGTAGAGAGGAGTAGTGAAGCTCCTTGTATGTTGCGACAGACAAGCAAATAGCTGGTGTGTTGACTAAGCCGCTTGCCAGAGTGAAGTTTGAATACTTCAGAGGGAGACTTGGTGTACTTCAGATCAAGATGCCTTCCAAGGGGAAGTGATGAGTCCAGAGACACAGATGCACACGATCCGTTCTGACATGGTGGTAGGTTAGTCCTCCCATGGTCGTTGATGTAAGTTTTGGGGCCGTTTCGACATGGTGGCAGATTAGTCCTCCCATGGTCGTTGATGTAAGTGCTGGGGTCGTTCCGACATGGTGGCAGGTTAGTCCTCCCATGGTCATTGATGTAAGTGTTGGGTCCATTCTGACATGGTGGCAGGTTAGTCCTCCCATGGTCATTGATGTAAGTGTTGGGGCCGTTCCGACATGGTGGCAGGTTAGTCCTCCCATGGTCATTGATGTAAGTGCTGGGGTTGTTCCAACATGGTGGTAGGTTGGTCCTCCCATGGTCGTTGATGTAAGTGCTGTAAGCCTTTCACATGGTGGTAGGTTAGTCCTCCCATGGTGAGTGTAAGTGTTGTGTGTGTGCATCTGGGTTGTGGTCCATGGACTATGTGGTGATCTGAAGACATTGATGTGATAGTTTGGTACACAGGTTTTGCAGAGGCATATAATCAGTCCTGAGATGCTCTTGCAGGTTTTGCAGAGGTAGTGTAATCAATCCTAAGAGATCTTGCAGGTTTTGCAGAGACAGTGTAATCAGTCCTAAGGTGTACCTACTTGTTGGCTAGCTCGTAGAGATGATGATGATTAGGATGATCATGTGATGATATACATCAGGTAGATGTATGGTGAGTATCAGGTTGATACTTTGTGGTCATGGGCAATTGTGCAATGGCATGTAAAAGATCTTGGGAGATTCGATAGGTTGAGTTGTGTGCTTGTAAAAGGCCTGGGATGCTCTTACGAGGTTTTGCAGACGCAAGTGATGAGTCCTGAGGATTCCACAGTATGACCAGTGATGATGAAGACCTACAGGTGGTGGGCCTACATCTAGTATGAAAAAGGACTGTCTCTGTAGAACTTCCTATGACGAGTAGATTCAGAGATTGATTGAGATAGCAGCAACAGTGACGATGACGATGATTCGAGGACGATGATTCGCTAATGATGATTTAGAGAAGAAGACTTGTGCTAGAATATCTGTGTCGAGAAATACCTTCCTAGTTAAGAGGGAGTGTTGATGCAAATGTAACTTTGGAATGTATTTTACCCATGTGTATTGTATTCCTATAGAGATGTTATTATTCCTCTATACGAAAGTGTTTGTATTCCTATAGAGATGTTATTATTCCTCTATACAGAAGTGTCATCATTTATATTGTAAGTGTTGTAACTTATACTTGATTGGTTATTAGAGCACCTTGATGGGGTCGGCCCTGTATGAGTCATGTGTGTAAATGGGTTATTAGACCACCAAGTGTGGGGTCGGCCCGGATTAAGTTAACCATGGGTTAAGCTAGACAAGTAGGCCCCATTATTTTATTGGGCAGGACAGGACAAGTATAAATAGAGATTGGGAGATCTCTATTTGATCACTCATTACTCACACTTCTCTCATTCGAAAAGTGGTGCACTTGTGAGGAGGAGGTTCTGGTGCTAGGAGAAGACTACCTCTTGTACTTGGGTTGTATCATTGCTTTATCTATCTCTAAGGACGTTATTGGGGTTTTTCACCTTTATGGTTTTCCCCAAGTAAAAATCTGTGTCTCTTGTGTTTACATTATTGTGTCCATGATTGATATGCTGTAGATATGATGTACATGTTGTTCTCTCAGTTAAGATCCTACATCAGATTGAAGTAAATTCTGAAAAACTAATAGATCGCCGCACAGGTTGTCAGGAAAGATTGTGTATAAATAGCCAGACTCGGCGTAGATTAAGTCAAACTGCTAAGCTTTGAGGAAGGCTTCTTCTTCCGACTGGGTCTTTCGAAATCCACATCTTTAGCAATGAGTGGAAGGAGAGATTTTAAAAACCAATCCAGGAAAATTCTGTCATCTAGCTTGATTTTGCATAGACTTTGACGTTTACGCCACTCATGAATGTGATCCATGATGTGGGTAGCCGTATTCCATCTACAAGACAAAAGGATTTCTACTCCCGCGTCGTAGCGGACGGGTAGTTGAAAGAGTTGTAACAAGGTAGACGCAAGGGATGTAAATGTGGGGTGTATACCATGCGGTTGTTCAATGTACCATTTGGAGGCTGAGCCAGTGAAAGTCCTTTGCAACAGGCGTAAGAGAATGGAGTCATCTACAATGGAGTTTGAGGAACACCATAGATGAAATGACATGATATGGTTTTGGGGATCTTCTGTAGCCTTCCCCTCAAACTTCGGGATGTTTGACAGGTGTTTTGTGGGCATGTAGGGCCAAGTAGGGTCATGTCTAATGGGGTCGTTTGTTAATATTTCCAGGTCTGGTAGGTTAAGACTGGCCATAAATGGAAAACTGGTAGATGAGTTTGACATGGTCAATGGGGCATATGCACTAGTGGTAGCATTATTAATTAGTTCGCTGCCCCCAATGGGAGTATTAGCCGTGAGGGGGATATGGCCCCCGAATAAAGGTGTGGAAGTGGTATGGGAGGGACCTGCGCCACCAAGTGTAACATGGGTTGTAGATGGGTTTGGAGTAGGTCTAGTGGCCGTTGGGATCTGAGTAGTGGCGGGGATGGTGGGTGTAGGTCCCATGGTGAGCATGCCCAGGGTAGGTGTGGGTCCCATATTGGGCATACCTAGAGTAGGAGTGGGTCCCATATTGGGCATACCCAAGGTAGGAGGGGGTCTCATAGTGGGAATACCCAAGGTAGTTGTGGCAGCGGTTGCTGATGTGATAGCTGGGATGGTGGAATATGTTCCACCAGTGGTTTCTGTAAAGAAGGGGTTGGAAGTGATGCCATCCAAGAGCTTAGTTGGCACTGTGTATGTAGGATTTTCGGATTCTTCCTCAGAGTCAGATGTGAAATGAGGTGCGTCAGAATCGGATGATGGGGCTCTATGCTGATGACATGTGGAGTCAAGGGACAATGCTCTTTGTCTATGACGAGTGGTGTCAAGTGAACCAAACTGCGGGGGTTCACCTCAGAAGCGTCGATAATGTCTCGGGGGCTCAATGGTGACAGACGGCTAGTAAAACTAATGGGTGGTGGTGAGTGAAAAGCTCAAAAACCCTAATGCAACCATGTGTGCAGGAGGGGAGCATAAAAAACAATGGCACTCAAGCCAACAACCAAACTCAAAATGCTTACTATAACAGTTGTGCTATAGTAAGTAGAATAATAAAAAAATATGGTTAAAATACCAACAAGTAAACGGCTCCTAGAAAATAGAAGTGGTGTACTCACTAGACCAAGGGGAGGTAGTAGAGCATGAAAACACCTAACTAAAAATGGTATTATGATTTAACAAGGCGTATCCTCTACAAGGTGATGAAATCCAAGTCAGACAATATGAATTGTAGAACCAAAGGCTAGATATCCCCCTACTAGGAGAGACACTGGGTAGACAGTCCTAGAAGATAGGCCACTAAGATACCCCGTTCATGACACATCCAGAAAGGTGAATCCGCAGCTTCTGTTCTATCACCGTTGTACTCCCACAAGGGTGGTACAACGAGAACAATGAGTAGGTGTCCTTTACTGACTGAATGGATAGCGGTATTCCACTCAGGCCTCCGGAACCAGTCTTTCTACTTCGACCCTCCCAAGGGAAAGGCCTTTTCGACAAGTTGGTGTTTAGTCATGTCAATAAGTACTAGGGGATTTTGGTGCCCTATTTGTCAACCACTATGTCTCAAATGAAAGTGAGTGAGGGGTTTTATTTGGATACCTATCCCCTCAATCTTACCTAGCTACAATATTCTTTTGATGCTCCCCAAGTGGGGTTAGAAAGTTGGTTGAGTTAGATAGATTTTAAGGCTCACTTTGATTTATGGTGACAGAGTGTGTGATGGTGTGGTTTGGTACAAAAAGAAATTGCCTCACTTGGGCGACTATTCACAAATTAAAATAATGATTTCAACTTGCGAAAGTGAAAAATGATTTAAATGTAAATGCTTTAAATAATATTTTTCAAAAAATATGCATTTTTTAAAATGTTCAAGATAAAGCAAATATCATAAAAAATGAGTGAATCTCTAATGCCTCTCTTGGGCGAAAAATCTAGCAATTTAAAATTTTGATTTTAACTTGCAAAATATGAAATTTCTAAATGAAAAATGCTTAACAATTTTTTCTTTCACTTAACTGAAATTTTTTAAAATGATGTAGTGAAGCAAATAACAAAAAAGAAATATGAATCTTTAATGCTGCAAAATAAAACATTAGGCTGTCCAAAAAAATGCAGGGGAGATGGCTGGAAAAAATGGGCCGAAATGAGAAAAACTTAGAAAAAACGAAGCGGACAGTATAGGGAGAAATCGCGGTTGTCTGTGGCGAAAGTCGCGATCTGGATCGCGACTTTCGGGCTAAAATCCACGATCTGCGTAGCGGCAATCTGGTCAAAAGGCACGATGTGAATCACGGTTATCAGGCTGAAACCCATGATGTGAATTGCGGAAAACGGAATGAAACCCGCGATGTGAATCGCGGTTGTGGGTGTCGAAAGCTGCGATTTGACAAACAAAAAAAGTCACCGAAAAAAGAACCCAAAAATTGAAATTTTGGGTTGTTTGGGCTGTAGAAAGGGCCAATGGCTAGGGAAGTAAGCTATGGGCTGAGTAGCAGGCCAGATATACAACAATAAAGGTAAAAAACAACTAAAATATAAAGAAATATAGATCTAAATCAAAGATTCAAACATTCGAAACCCAATGGAGTCGCCAAAAACTGTTGCTTGGGTTTTCACCCAAGCATGTGCTTATGAGCACCTACTAACTTGTAGTAGCAGCTTAGATTAAACAGTAAAAATAAATGAATGTAAAAAGTAAATATTGATCTAACCTGTGAATAAAATAATTCTAGATTAAAAATAGTAAACAAAATAGATCCATGAGAGACATAAATAAAAACTTTAATGTTTTCTATTACCTCAAAAGGTGAGGATGGTTGAGCTTGAGCAGCTACAATGGTGAGGTGCTCCAAAGCTCCAATGATCTCTTCTTCTCCAAGATGCTTCAATGGTTGGGGAAAGCTCAAAAAGGATGGGCAAAGCTCAAGAGGGATTTTGGCAGCATAAGGATAGGATGAATGTGGATGAATAGTGAGGAGCCCCTATAACCTTTTTATAGTTTTTTGGTGATGGAGAATACAACCATGGTTTGAGGAAACCAATGCTATTGCTAAAAATGGTTTAGGTTTCTTTTTCTTCTTTTTCCCTCTTTTTTCCTTTTTTGAATATTTTTTATATTTTTATTCCCTTTTAATTGATTTTGGGAATTTTGGACCCTTTTTTAGGGTTTTTTGTATTTTTGAGGAAAAATAAATATTTTGAGGGGAAAAAGATGGATTTTGGTCTTTTTGGTGACCTTTTGAAGGTTTTAGAGGCTAAAATGGTAGGAAAAGTGGACAAATGGGTCATGTGAATAGGGAAATGATCTAGTGAGCACTTTTTGGATGTTAACAGTGGCAACCATTATTCCATTATCTGCCCATGTGTGTATTGTGGTTGAACCCATAGTTGTTGCATCTACATCTATGCCCCCCCCATGAATGCATCGGAGCAGGTTGTCCAGCCAAATGCTCCACCTCCTAGCCCAGAAGCTCAGCCTGCTCCATTATTTGGGTTGTTCATGGTTAGAATCAAGTTAATTTATCAAAAAAATTTGATTCATTAACCAAAATTAGTTTAAGTAATTATTATTTTTCAATGAAATGATTGTCGTAAATGTTGTAGGGTGGAATTACTGAGAGGCTCAGCAAATCCAGGACACCTGCTTCTCGTCTCCCACTCGCATCAACAGTGAGTTATTTAAGATTTGAATTGTACATTAATTTTATAAATTTGGTAAATGTTACAAATTCTTGAAACTAATGGTACCTTATATCATTTGTTTCAGAGCGTGGAGAGACGGTCTTCTCCTAGATGAAAGAAGACCCAATGTAGCAAGAGCTCCAAGAAGAGAAAGATTGATTTTGGAGATGCACCAGGGAGTGACCGGGGTGGTCACAATGCTTGACATGCCATGTTATCTACATTAGCCGTGATGTGGCACCTTTGGGCACTAGTTGTCGTGTACTTTGTATCTACGGCACGAGTTGTCGGATTCTGTATAGGGCACTATTTTCCATGTATTTTGGATCTACGACACGAGTTGTCGAATTTTGTACAGGGCACGAGTTGCCATCTTATGTACATTGGGAACCACGTTCCACTATTTTCCTGAACATTTATATATTTGTTCAAGTTTTGTTCCACTATGGTTTTATCTCATGGATTTATATAAAGTTTTGTTCAATTTTTGTTCTATATATGCATATAATGATTTGGATTCAAATGTAAGTCATGGTGATTTTGGATGAAACCTGGAGCACCATTTTAGGGTTTTTATTGCAACGACAACAATTATTAAGGCCAATATTTCAAACAATATGTAATTTTGGATGTGTAATCAATGCACTCTAGTGTTTTTCACTCTATAACTACCCACAACACAATGTTCACAACAACTTATCTTAAGAGGAAAACATATAAATTTTGGGGTGTTGGAGTTAAACACATAGAAAACCATGTAAAGACTAAATTATGTATCTCAACAATCCATGGGAATGTTGTGGATGAGCGATGCATGCTTTGATATTGTGATCCTTGCATGCCTTCATTTAATGGTCATTTTGGTGTCCAATAATTCTAAAGAAATTCACTTTAGATAAATTATAGTATAAATTGGTTTATTAATCCTTACATAACAAGGAACCTTGAGATAAAAAAGAAGCACTAAACACTCTATATTGACTCCCTTACTTGCATGTTTCACAACCACCCACAACACAAGCAACATGAACCACAAATTTATCAGAAAAAACACACGGGGACCCTTCCATGCACTAATTTAGAGGCAAGATCACAATGTGAACAACAATCGACAACAAAAACAACACAATGGCCATGGAAGAAGTCCTCCAAAACCACCAATGTAGTCCTCGAAAACACAAGTGACCCCACAATTTAAAGAACCAAAATCGAAAGGCAATGAGAAAAAAATTAGTGAGGATGCAACCACCAACAATTCATGCCTAATCCTCTTAAAATAGAGGAAGAACTTCAAACACGGGGATCACTCAGCGAAAACCACCAAGGTGACCAAAGCACAACCATCGAAGGATAACATATTGCATTTATTGTTGCCAAGCACTTTGGAAGGAAATGTGAATAGAACCACTAGGGATACACCCAGCAACCATTGATTCCTAGAGCTCTACACACAAGTTAAAGAAAAAACAAGAAAAACTCCTAACATTGGGAACAAATAGCCAAAACCAACAATGCAACTAGAACACAATGACCAAGGGAACTTCAAAATGCAACACCACTCCACAAAAGAAGTTGCTTTAGACTTACCTCATTTGGTATGAGAGAAGTTGCTTTAGAGACCTAGAGACCTACCTACCACTTCTCGCATTTGGTATGAGAGAAGTTGCTTTATACCTACCTCACTCATTTCAATGCTTTAGTTTTTGGCGGTCGACCTCCCACCCCACATGTCCTCTTCAACATTTTTTGTTCTCTTGGTTTTGTGCCCACCCAAACTTTTTTCATGCTTTGGGTACCTTGAGGTATATCCCCAACCCAAAAAACTCTTATATTATGTTGATTATGTTGGTTATTGGCTTCACCCAACAAAATTATATTTAACAATACACATATTCATAGATTTGGTTCCCCATGCTCAATGCTCACCCAAATCTAGCTAGATTTTGGGTCTTTTCCCTTATCAAAGCATCCTGTCATCAACCTAGGGTTTCCAATAATATATTCAAACTAGATACTAGAATCTCCTTGACCAAATTTGGTGGACAAATGCATAGAGATCTTCTAGATTCTTAGATATGTATCCTAACAATTTATTTTAAAACATGCTCATTTATGGTTGAAGATTGATGCTTGATTCTTATAGATAACCACTTAGAGGGACTTGTCCAAGCCTATGCCAGTCCCACACTACAAATATCTACAACAAATTCAATGAGGAACAATCCACTAGTGATCTTCACCATGACACATTACATGGGATGCATTGTGTTAGGATTTGAAAAGACAATTTTTATCCTCTAGGTTATAAATCAAACTTAATAAATAGGTGGTTCCAATTGTGATAGGATTATAGACAAAGTATACAACAATACATAGAGGTTTTTACTAATCTCTAACGAAATTTCGGATTCTAAATAAACACTTATCTTAAATTTAATTAACGTCTTGTTAAATAATTCATAATGAAATAGCTATTTGAGAGCACCACCTTAGACCAAGCCATACCATTAATATAAAATGTACATTAGAGAAATGACCTAATTCAATTTCCTTTTATAACTCTAACTCTAACCCTAACCCTCACCCAAACCCTAGCACTAAACCCTATGTACTCTTTAGATTATTCCTCCAATATGTCCTAATCTCCCTACAAGTAATGCTTCCTCTTCACACTCTCCACAATGGTGCCACTATCATGAAACTCAAAAGCTTGATAAATTTACTGAGAAAAACCCTTCATCATCATTGTCATCTATAGGTTCCTCATCAACATCTCCATCATCATCATATTCATCATCATCATCATCATCATCATCTTAATCACCATCACCATCATCACCATCATCATCATCTTCATCATCATTGTCATCTCTAGGTTCCTCATCAACATCTAGCCATAAGTGCCCGGTCGACGATTTTGCAAATTTGACCCCAATGTGCAAAAATTGCGCACTCCCTTACTGAGCAAAACCCTGTTTTCCAAAATGGACCTACAAGATGACACCTGGGCCATGGGACCGGAGGAGATGGGCACCCCTAGCACTATCCCAATGTCCTAAATCCAATGGAGTCAATGGTTTGTCGATCCGAGCCACGGTTTTCATTATATGGTTCGTTCCATCTCGCGTCAGAAAGGCCTCCAGGGACACCTGATGGATACCTACCGGGGGCATAGAATTTTAACAGTGCAACAAAACCAGGTTTCGAGGAGTCCTGCAAGTGTTTCTAGGAAGGTTCTAGCTAGGAATGCTAGCCATAAGTGCCTGGTCGACGATTTTGCAAATTTGACTCCAATGTGCAAAACTTGCACACTCCCTTACTGAGCAAAACACTAGTTTCCAAAATGGACCTACAAGATGACACCTGGGCCATGGGATCAGAGGAGAGGGGCACCCCTAGCACTATCTCGACGTCCTAAATCCAACGGATTCGATGGTTTGTTGATCCGAGCCACGGTTGTCATTCTATGGCTCGTTTCATCTCGCATCTGAAATACCTTCACGGACACCTCCTGGATACCTACCGGGGGCATAGAATTCGAACCGTGCAACCAAACCGGGTTTCGGCAAGTCCTGCAAGTGTGTCTAGGAAGGTTCCAAGTGGGAACACTAGCCATAAGTGGCCGGTCGACGAGTTTTCAAATTTGACCCCAATGTGCAAAAATTGCACACTCCCTTACTGAGCAAAACCCTAGTTTCCAAAATGGACCTACAAGATGACACCAAGGCCATGGGACCTGAGGACAGGAGAACCCCTAGCACTATCCCAACGTCCTGAATCCAACGGAGTTGACGGTTTGTCAATCTGAGCCATGGTCGTCATTCTATGGCGCATTCTGTCTCGCATCCAAAAGGCCTTTAGGGACACCTACTGGACACCTACTGGGGACATAGAATTCCAACCGTGCAACAAAACCAAGTTCCGGGGAGTCCTACAAGTGTGTCTAGGAAGGTTCCAGCTGGGAATGCTATCCATAAGTGCCTAGTCGATGATTTTGCAAATTTGACCCCAATGTGCAAAAATTGCACACTCCCTTACTGAGCAAAACCCTAGTTTCCAAAATGGACCTACAAGATGACACCTGGGCCATGGGATTGGAGGAGAGGGGCACCCCTAACACTATCTCGACGTCCTTAATACAATGGAGTAGACGGTTTGTCGATCCGAGCCATGTTCGTCATTCTATAGCGCGTTCCATCTCGCATCCAAAAGGCCTTCAGGGACACCTGCAAGATACCTACCGAGGGCATGGAATTCCAACCGTGCAACAAAACTGGGTTCTGGGGAGTCCTGCAATTGTGTCTAGGAAGGTTCCATATGGGAACGCTAGCCATAAGTTCCAAGTCGATGATTCTGCAAATTTGACCCTAATGTGCAAAAATTGCACTCCCTTACTGAGCAAAACCCTAGTTTCCAAAATGGACCTACAAGATGACACCTGGGCCATGGGACTGGAGGAGAGGGGTAACCCTAGCACTATCCCGACGTCCTGAATCCAACAGAGTTGACGGTTTGTCGATCTAAGCCACGGTCGTCATTATATGGCTCGTTCCATTCCTAAGATCAATCAAGAAAGACAAGCATTGGGTGATGGACCCATGGGAGAGAAGTTCCTCTTAATGGGAGTAATTGGGTTCTTGAATTTTTGGAAGCTTGTCCACTATGTTTCTATTTTTTCTCAGAGTTTTTCACAATGTAGTGACAATTCCTAGATATAAATGGTGTTCCTATTGGTCTAGGTGGAGGAAAAAGAAACACATACAACATCTCATTGAACTAATTAAGAACTAATGTATTGGTGGTGTAATTGATGTAACCAAATTAGCATAAGCATGGAAGTGGTTTGACAACCTTAACCACTAAAATAATGTATTAGTCAAATAGGGGGGGAAGTGATAATTACATGTCAATGAACACTTATATTCCTCCATATGATTATAAATGTACCACTTTACACTAGTTATGGGATCAATAATGTATTGTTCTACTATGTTTTAAGATTAATATGGTATAGTAAATATTCTTGCACTAAGGTGTCTTAATGTGTTTTTTTCTTTCAACTCGTAAATTCAAGACCGATACAATTGATCCATGTCTCAATTCATGATTATAAGAAAATATAAAACATGAAATTTATGTTGCAAACAACTTTATATGGCCATGCATGCATTATTATTTAGGTAGGCATGTAAGTTAATTGAGTGTGGAATTTTGAGAACATATTATAGGATCCAAACAAACCTAAGACATGTCCTATATGGTAGTTTGAAATCTCCTATATGCACATGTGGGAGCTGACAGAACCCATGTCCGCTCATCGGTTTAGGTTCTGTGCCCCCGAAGCAAATCCTCAAAGTGTCCTTGAATGGCCCTGGGGTGCCGGACCAAGATGCCTGCAGCACCCAAACCGTGGCTCGGATTGTGAATCCATCGATTTCGGTGGATACAAAACACCAATTTTCCACTAAGGGTCCCCCCACAGCATGCCACTAACCCCCAAAAATGGTGCTATTTTTCCATCTCTAGAGCTAAAGTTTTTCTCAGTGAAGGCCATGCCAATATCGCTCAAGGAGGACATTTCTTGTCCGAAGGCTCCCAGACATCTAAGGCCACCATGGAAACATCCATAATGGCCATACGCATGTGTGGGAGATGACAAAACCCAAGTCCGCTCGCTGGTTTGGGTTCCGTGCCCCCGGAGCAAATCCTCGAAGTGTCCCTGAATGGCCTCGGGGTGCCAGACGAGGATGCCCACAGCACCCAAACCATGGCTCGGATCACGGATCCGTCGATTCCAGTGGATCCAGGACGTCAGGTTTCAGCTAGGGGATGCCCCACAGCATGCCACCAACCCCTAGAAACGGTGCTATTGTGCCATCTCCGGAGCTATGTTTTTGCTTATTGAAGGCTATGCCAATCTTGCTCAAGGGGGGGATTTCTCATCCGAAGGCTCTCAAGCTTACATGGCCACTGTGGACACATCCACAATGGCCATACGCACTTGTGGTAGTTGATGGAACCCAAGTCCGCTCGTCGGTTTGGGTTCCGTGCCCATGGAGCAACTCCTCAAAGTGTCCATGAATGGCCCTGGGGTGCCCGATGAAAATGCCCGTAGCACCCAAAACATGGCTCCGATTGCAAATCCATCGATACCGATGGATTCAGAGCACCAGGTTTCATTTAGGGCCCCCTTGACAATGTGCCTCGAAGTCCCGAAAATGGTGCCAATGTGCCATCTCCGAAGCTAGGGTTTTTCTTAGTGAAGGCCTTTTGAATATTGCTCAAGGGGGTCATTTCTCGTCTGAGGGATCTCGGACATGCATGGCCACCGTGGACACATCCACAATGGAAATACGCACCTGTGGGAGCTAACAGAATCCAAGTCCGCTTGCCGGTTTGGATTTTGTGCCCCCGGAGCAACTCCTCAAAGTGTCCCTGAATGACCCCAGGATGTCGGACCAAGATGCTTGCAAAACCCAAACTGTGGCTCAGATCGTGAATCCGTTGATTGTAGTGGATCTAGGATGTTGGTTTTCAGCTAGGGGACCCCCCACATCATGCCTCCAACCCCCAAAAACGGTGCTATTGTGCCATCTTTGGAGCCAGGGTTTTGCTCAGTGAAGGCCATGCCAATCTTGCTCAAGGGGGCCATTTCTCATCTGAAGGATCTCGGGCATGCATGAACACATCCAAAATGGCCATACGCACATGTGGGAGCTGATGGAACCCAATTTCGCTCGTCAGTTTGGATTCCATGCCCCCGGAGCAAATCCTCAAAGTGTCCCTGAATGGCCCTGGGGTGCCGGACGAAAATGCCCATAGAACCCAAACCATGGCTCCAATCGTGAATCTGTCAATTCCGATGGATCTGAGACGTCGGGTTTAAACTAGGGCCCCCCCCACAGCATGCCTCGAATTCCCACAAACAGTGCCTATGTGCCATCTCCGGAGCTAGGGTTTTTCTCAAAGAGGGCCATTACAAATTTTCTTAAGGGGAGCATTTCTCATCCGAAGGCTCCCAGGCATGCGTGGCCACCGTGGACATATCTAATGGCCATATGCACATGTGGGAGATGACGGAACCCAATTTCTCTCCCCGGTTTGGGTTCCGTGCCCCCGGAGCAACTCTTCAAAGTGTCCTTGAATGGCCCCAGGGTGCCGGACCAAGATGCCCGCAGCACCCAAACCGCGGCTCGGATCATGAATCTGTTGATTCTGGTGGCTCCGAGACACCGAGTTTCAGCTAGGGGACCCCCCACAACATTCTGTCAACCCCCAGAAATGGTGCCAATGTGCCATCTCCAGAGCCAGGGTTTTGCTCAATGAAGGAGCTAAGGTTCACTTAGCAAAACCCTAGCTCCGAAGATGGAACAATAGCACCATTTCTGAGGGCTGGAAGCACACTATGGGGGGTTCCCTAGGTGAAAACCGGTGTCCTGGATCCACTGGAATCACTGGATTCACGATCTGAGCCACGGTTTGGGTGTTGTGGGCATCTTGGTCTAGCACCCCGGGGCCATTCAGGGACACTTTGAGGAGTAGCTCCGGGAGCACAGAACCCAAAATGGAGAGCAGAATTGGGTTCCATCAGCTCCCACACATGCGTATGGCCATTACGGATGTGTCCATGGTGGCCATGCACATCCGGGAGCCCTCAGACGAGAAATGACCCCATTGAGCAATATTCGAATGGCCTTCACTGAGCAAAACCCTAGCTCCAAAGATGGCACATTGGCACTATTTCAGGGGGTTAGCGGCACGCTGTGGGGGTTCCCCTAGCTGAAACCCGGCTTCACCTAGCCACGGTTTGGGTGATATGGGCATCTTGGTCTGGAACCCCGGGGCCATTCAAGGACACTTTGAGGAGTTGCTCCAGGGGCACGGAACCAAAACCGTCACATTTTTCAGGCAAACCTTCATAGTGAACTATTAGTTTTCCATATTGCAGCCAAAGGGAAACATAATACCATGAATCGTCACTGTTTCCAGGTTGAAACTCAAGACCGCTGGAAAAACTCCTCGGACGGCGGGCATGGGTCTTGAGAAACTAATTGAGGGAAAACGCAGTGAGAATCTGAGACAGTTGCATAGTGAAATGCATGCAGAATGAATGAAGAGTGGGTGGCGAGAGAAATGGTTGTGGGATGTCGTACGAGAGGAAATGGCGATGGGAATTGATTGATAAGGTCAAAATAAATTTGCGCTGTGGTAATAAACTACACTTGTGTCTTCCATGGTCAGCTACACTTCAAGCTTGAAGGTGGTAGCCTTGGGACTAGACATAGGTCGTAGGTTCGAATCTCCTCAGTTCAGTTCCTACCCTGTTATTTTTTTGCTGCAAATTATATGCTTTCTTTAATTTCCTTTTTCAACTTTACATAAAACATATAATTTGCAGTGAAAAAATAACAAGGTACGAACTGAACTGAGGAGATTCGAACCTGCAACCTATGTCTAGTCCCAAGGATACCACCTTCAAGCTTGAAGTGCAACTGACAATGGAAGACACAAGTGTAGTTTATTACAACCATGGGAATTTAATTTGACCTTATCGATCAATTCCCATCACCATTTCCTATTGCACGACATCCCATAGCCATTTCTCTCGCCACCCACTCTTCATTCATTCTGCATGCATTTCACTATGCAATGGTCTCAAATTATCACTGCATTTTCGCTTAATTAGTTTCTCAATTCAGTATGACCCACGCCCCTCGTCCAAGGAGTGTTTCCAGCGGTCTTGAGTTTCATCCTGGAAATGGTGACAATTCATGGTATTATGTTTCCCTTCGGCTGCAATATGGCAAACTCATAGTTCACTACGAAGGTTTGTCTAACAAATGTGACGGTTTGGGTTCCATGCCCCCAGAGAAACTCCTCAAAGTGTCCCTGAATGGCCCTGGGGTGTCGTACCAAGATGCTCGTAGCACCCAAACCGTGGCTCCGGTCATGAATCTGTTTATTTCGGTGGATCTGGGACTCCATTTTTTAGGTAGGGGACCCCCCACAGCATGCCGCCAACCCCCAGAAATGGTGCCAATATGCCATCTCCAGAGCTAGGATTTTGCTCAGTGAAGGCCTTTCGAATATTGCTCAAGGGGATCATTTCTCATCCAAGGGCTCTCGGACATGCATGGACACCATGGACACATCCACAATGGCAATACGCACCTGTGGGAGCCGACAGAATCCAAGTTCGCTTGCCGGTTTGGGTTCCGTGGCCCCGGAGCAAATCCTCAAAGTGTCCATGAATGGCCCCAAGGTTCCGGACGAAAATGCCCGTAGCACCCAAACCGTGGCTCTAATCGTGAATATGTCACTTTCGATGGATCCAGGATGCCGGGTTTCAGCTAGGCCCCCCCCACAACGTGCCTCGAAGTCATGAAAACGGTGCCAATGTGCCATCTCCGGAGCTAGGGTTTTGCTGAGTGAGGGCCATTCCAAATTCGCTCAAGGGGACCATTTCTCATCCGAAGGCTCCTGGGAGTGTGTGGCCACCGTGGACACATCCGTAATGGTGCATATTTCCATTGTGTATGTGTCCACAATGGCCACGCACGCCCGGGAGCCTTCGGATGAGAAATGACCCCCTTGAGCAATATTCGAAAGGCCTTCACTGAGCAAAACCCTAGCTCCGGATATGGCACATTGGCATCGTTTCCGAGGGTTGGAGGCACACTGTGGGGTCCCCCTAGTTGAAAATCGGTGCCCGGATCCACCAGAATCAATGAACTCACGATCCGATCCACAGTTTGGGTGCTGCGGGCATCTTGATCTGGCACCTCGGGGCCATTCAGGGACACTTTGAGGAGTTGCTCTGGGGGCACGGAACCCAAACCGGCGAGCGGACTTGGATTATTTCGGCTCCCATAGGTGCGTATTGCCATTGTGGACGTGTCCACAGTGGCCACGCACGTTCGGGAGCCCTTGGACGAGAAATGATCCCTTTGGGCAATATTCGAAAGGCCTTCACTGAGCAAAACCCTAGCTCCGGAGATGGCACATTGTCACCGTTTCCGGGGGTTGGCAGCATGCTATGGGGGGTCCCCTAGATGAAACTCGGTGTCCCAGATCCATTGGAATTGACGGATTCATGATCTGAGCCACAGTTTGGGTGCTGTGGGAATCTTGGTCTGGCACCCTGGAGCCATTCAAGGACACTTTGAGGAGTTGATCCGGGGCACGGAACCCAAACCAGCGAGCGGACTTGGATTCTGTCAGCTCCCACAAGTGCATATTTCCATTTTGGATGTGTCGACGGTGGCCATGCATGTTCAGGAGCCCTCATACGAGAAATGACCCCCTTGAGCAATATTTGAAAGGCCTTCACTGAGCAAAACCCTGGCTCCGAAGATGGCACATTGGCACCATTTCTTGGACTTCGAGGTTTATGATTATGGTTTTTTGATGGAACCCTAGGTGAATTTTCTAAATAAGAAGAATAGAAGCATATGTATTGCATTGGAGGACTTGTTTTAGTGATTCATGCATGTTATATCTCCTTGTAAAGCCATATGGACCACATTTCTTACAAAGCCAAGGATTGATTTACATTATATGTGTGTGATATCCATCGACGAATAGTAGAGTTGAGATTTTTTGTGTGTGATATTAACATGTTCATGTGCTCTTGCATGTACCCCAACATTCCAAGAAAAAAATATATTATATTTATTTGCAAGGCAAATTTAAGGTCTTGGAGATGACTGCAACCTTTGTATCTCATAATCACAAGCCACTGACATCATTGAAATATGAGATCATGGTAGTGGAAGAAGTTGCAGAGGTGTTCGAGGCCTAAATATTGAAATAGTTCAATCCCAACATAAAGTATCTCATTCTTATCACCAACCAAATGCATATTAGGGTTTGATGCTAGAGTATAAGACCTAAGGTTTGAGGATTGAAATACCAAGATGGACATGTAGACTTGGATTCTATAAGTTGATTTCTCTAGTGGTGTACTTGCGTGACGTGACAAACCCTTCTAATAGTGATCCTATCCCACTTGGAGTCCAAATACCCCCTATTGAGGGTACGTGTGGTGGTTCACGGATTCTAGGGCTAGATTAGGTTTCTAGGATTCTAGATCAGTTTCCTAGGGTTAGATTAGTGTTTTTAGGGCTAGTTTAGGTTTCTAGGACTAGATTAGGTTTATAGTATTCTAGCTTAGTTTTCTAGTGTTAAATTAGTGTTTCTAGGGTTAGTTTATTTTTCTAGGATTTCTAGGGCTAGATTAGGTTTGTAGGGTTATATTAGTGCTTCTAGAGTTAATCATGCATGAATAAACAATCACATGGCTATAAATCATAACTTAATCATAACTCAAACATCAAATAAACGATATAAGATAACGATATCAAATTAATTATCTAACATGAATAACATTAATCATGCATGAATAAACAATCACATGGCTATAAATCATAACTCAAACATCAAATAAATGATATAAGATAACGATATCAAATAAACTATCTAACATGAATAACATTAATGATGCATGAATAAACAATCACATGGCTATACTATGCACCTCAATCAATTAGGCCTTATGGATCCTCTCAGTTTTCTATTGTCTAGTCGAACAACCTCTCGTGCTTTGCATGAGGTAGTAAGTAGCATACCTTGTTTGATGTATTCGTTGACATTGTTTGCAGTTGGACGTTTGTACCAACGATCAAGTGCATAAAGTGATACACCCCCTGAACCTGGTTTATAATTCATATGTGTAGTCATTGCTCTTTGGTCCCTTTCCATCTACTGTAAGATATTCCCCCTGAACAACCATCGAGCCAGTCGAAAAGGTAATTCCTTCACTATCGGTTAATGATGCGAGGAGGGTTTGCTTCCCCTGGATGCATCGTGCCAACCAATAATTCGTCCCAATTGCACTGTCTATCGGGGCGACAATTGCATAGATGTGTCCTGCAAAAATTCATTTTACGGTCATATTCGAACAAGTAGTGGTTTGATAACTTGGATAATTACAAAAACAAGGAGGGAATCAGGATATGCATGCAGAAATGTTTACCTAGATATACAAGATCAGATATATGATCATATTCATTCAAAATAGAGGATTGGTCTTCCTCTAACTGGATTGTTTCAACAATTGCACGTGGTTCCACTGCAAGTGATACATTATCCCATTCATCAACCCCATCCATTGATTCACACTCATCCCACTCACAACTTCTACAAGGCCCACAAAAGCAAGCAAGTTTCCACGTCCATATTTCAAATAAAGGGTTGTTTGAGCTTCGAACCGAATGAAATCGACAAGTGCCTTGCACAGTACTACAACTATAAGAACGCAATTGATATATATCAACCACATGTCGAAAATTTCTGACAACATGTCCTCTACCTGTTGGTATGTGCTACTCCGTGGTTCGATCTGACATTTTTGCAAAGCACCATTGAACTATGGATTTTGCATCTAGAATATGAGGGTTTGACATGCACCTCATTTCCTCCCTTCATAGGGAATTTTTGAGACATGCTCTAGCCCCATCACCCTCTCCCTTTCCATGCCCGGTCTCAAAATAGTTCCATATATGCAGCACATCATAAGTCTTGTGAAAAATACTCAACCACTGGAAGACACGTGCATTTTTGAACTGGCCTGCACAACCATCTGACCATATCCAATGCTAGTCCATCTGTATACCTCTCTCCTTCAGCTAATCATAGAAAATTCTGAAGTAATGTTGCACATAATGCAGGTCGTGGGACCTGTCGTCACTGATGTAGAAGTTGGTCTCTTTCAATATTATCCTCATGGAGTTGTTGCTCTCTGGCGCATGCCTATACATGATATGGACCATTATGCTAACTTGGTATGAATGGTAGTATTGACTTTGAATCTCATTCTTTGGTTGCAGGGTGTGGTTTTCAGCAAAGTCCACAACCGACAATATTGTGCAATTAGGAAAGGTGTCTCTGCATTGTCTGTACTGTTCATCCTGCCATCGTGCTACATGGACATGTTGTACATACTGCTCGGTCTTTTGGTAGAATTCCTTCATGAAATTGCAAATTTGTACCTGGTGCCACAAAACCAAGGGCATTAATACAACATGACATTTTCAATCTGAATATATATGTACAAATTAAACATGTACAGTATGAAAGTATGCAAATTTAGATTACCTGTGATTTCACCAATGCAATTTTTTTGCTTTCCTTCGCACTATCTACTTGATATGTTATGTACTTGAAGTTTTTCATTTCTACTCACATCCTCCCAAATTCGTGCTCCTCAGTTTCATGGATGCATCGGCTCAATAATGCAAATCCACTGCAACTGGAACATGTCCCATATAAACATGATCTTTTATAATATTTTTGTCCTTTAGGTCTTTGACACATTATGCTATGTATAAATTCTCTGGATGCATTCAATGGTTGTAACGATGGGCATTCCTGCACAATGTTAGTATGCAAATCACAAAATATATGTCTATATGTATCATAATAGTACTCAAATTCTACATGGTATCTATAGCAACATGTGTTGTGATCAATGCAAATTCTAACATACCAAGGTTTGTATTTTTCAAAGGACCTTTGGCCCAAGTTCAATTGTGTGTGCTCATTCTTGAACCTCTCGTAGAGTTCCGTTTGTGTCATGTCAAGGAAGTGCTTGACATAGGGTTCACAGCCCTTAACGCCTTTTCTCAACTTTAACACATCTCTTTGATCGATGACGGTCTAGTGTTATCATGCCAAAACTTTTGTACTAGTTCTTTAACATCATCAATAAGCTTCATGTCTGAACGAGGTAACCTACCAACAAAGGCCCAACAATCTTTTTGGCCTAGGGTCTCAAGTTTTTCTCTAATAGCAGAATACTTTTGAAGAGTCTTTCTATCTACTTTAAATATTTTACATGTGTCTGATAGCAGGCCACGTTAACTTGTGGATTTGTCTACGATCGATTCCGATAGTACACGACGGGCCGCATTAAAATATTTTGTACGAGAAGTTTTTCCAATCAAATTAAATGCATATTGTAGATTTCTAACAACATGATCGTTGGCCTATGAACTTCTAACTACCTTCATGCCCAAAATTCTCCTAACATGAGCTAGACAATGTGATTTTAACAAAGCCATAAACAATTGACATTTTGCTGCATCAGTTTTGGATTAAAAAAATTCTTTGATTATCCTGCTACAATGGAAATCAATAGTGCATTTGGGAAACTTACCTTCAAGTCCTGAAAATGAACTTTCATCCACATAAATACGTCTGGGATTTCTTCATCGTCCACTTGATAGTAGAGGCAAGGGAGTCGGAAAGGAAGTACGAGTCTCGTCATCGGTTTGTTGTGGCCCTTCGTTCACAATTTGGTCCTGCAAGGGAGTGTGTTCGACATGTGTGTGCTCTTCTTGGGGAGGTTTCCAAGTAACAACCTGTTCAACATCCATACCTTCATACTCAACATCAAGCAAGATTTGATTGACTTCAACCACTTCGTCGTTGCTTGTTGGTGGATCTAAGGCACTAACATCTTGATGTCTATGGTTTTCCATGTACAACCTGGCCTTTTCTCTTATCTCATGGGCCTTTTCAGGGGGAGGCTCCTTCCTTCTAGACTTTCTTTTATTATTACGTATGTTTCCCATATTCAATACGTTTTTTAACAAAACATCAATATCACCCCTGCAATAATGAACAACAAATAAGATATTAAAACTCAATGTGCGTGATTATTAAAAATCGATGTAGCAATTGATTATGTAAAACAACATCTAGTGAGAATATTTTCATATAATCTTAAAAGCTATTGAGAATGTCCTAGATATAACAACAACATCACCTCTAGGAACTCAATTGGATGGTATTGGATGGTGGTATGGGATGCTAGTAGGAGCACATTTCCTACAAAAGGAGAAGCTCCTACACAATTCATTTTCAGGTTTTGGATGAGGGAAAATATCCCCAAAATATTAAGAGTTTGATTTTTTAGGTGTTTGTGTGAGTTGTTGTATTGAAATCATGAGGAATTCAACAAATGTTTGTGTACTAGATGGAGTTATGTGATTATGAAACCTTATTGGTGGTGATGCAAGCAAGTTTTTTTTGTTATCTTCATGAAAGGTTCAAAGCATTGCTCGGTGCATGTTGTCGTTTTCTTGTGGTAAGATGTTTTTACTGTCTATGTTGAAGATAAAGAAGACTAAAATACATCTATCATAAAATTCATGAAGAAAAACTAAAATAAATACAATTCAAACAAAGTGAATGAAGACTAAAATACATTTAACAAGAGGAAGAGGTCACCATACCTCAAGGATTATGATTGCTCTTTGCTTCAAATGTAAAATGCTCTTTTGATGTATCCACTATATGCAAGAAGAGTTCAAGTGTGTCCAAGCAGCACGAGAATTCAATCCAAGGAGCCAAATAGAGTGCAACTGTTGTGTATTCAATCAAAGGAGCCAAATAGAACCTAACTGGTGTGTATCCAATCCAAAGAGCCAACTAGAGCCCCAACTCATGTGTATTCTATCCAAATTGTCAAAGAAACACCAAATGGTGTCTGAATTCAATCCAAGATGCAATCGGTTGTCGGATTGTGCGTGAAAGCAGAGAAGAAAATGCGTGAATGAGAGAAAAAATGCAGGAGAATAGCACGGGTACTTTTCTGAATTTTATGCTCAACAGGGGTGCACATGCGCTACTAGCATGTGTGCGCTCCTAGCGCGTGCACACTCCTGTTGAACGTTAAATTGTTTGGTGAGTAACGTTTACTTCATTTATTGCCAATTAAATCGATATGTTTTGGTTTTTTCCTAGAGCCCCTCCCCCATAAAGGCCTTTAGACCCTCTTCTAAACATTAATCCCTAAGTGCATAAGTGCACAAGATGATGAGGAGGAGGAGGGTGATGACAATGAAGATGATCATGATGCAGATGAAGATGATAAAGATGATGTTGATGAAGATGAAGATGATAGTGATGATGATGAAGATGTTGAATATGATGATGAGGGTGATGAGGATGATGATGATGGTGATGAAGAAGATGATGATGATGGAGATGTTGATGGGGAAGAGGGAGATGACAATGATGATGAAGAGGATGATGATCATCATCATCATATGATGGGGATCATCATCATCATCTTCATCTTCATCAGCATCATCTAAATCGTCTTCATCATCATATGGATCTTCTCTAATTTTGGATATAAGGAGGATATAAGATTATGATGATGATGATGATGATGATGATGGAGATGTTGATGATGATGAAGATGTTGATGATGATGATGATGATGGTGATGGTGATGGTGATGGTGATGGTGATGGTGATGGTGATGGTGATGGTGATGAAGATGATGATGATGATGATGATGATGATGATGATGGTGATGATGGAGATGTTGATGAGGAAGGGGGAGATGAAAATGATGATGAAGATGTTGATGATGATGATGATGGTGATGGTGATGGTGATGAAGATGACGATGATGATGATGATGAAGATTATGATGATTGAGATGTTGATGAGGAAGGGGGAGATGACAATGATGATGAAGATGTTGATGATGATGATCGTGATCATGATGATGATGAAGATGTTGATGATGATGGTGATGGTGATGAAGATGATGATGATGATGATGATGAAGATGATGATGATGGAGATGTTGATGAGAAACCTAGAGATGACAATGATGATGAAGATGTTGATGATGATGATGATGATGATGAAGAAGATGATGATGATGATAATGATGATGGTGATGGTGACGGTGATGCTGATGAAGATGATGATGATGATGATGATGATGATGATGGAGATGTTGATGAGGAAGGGGGAGATGACAATGATGATGAAGATGTTGATGATGATGATGATGGTGATGATGATGATGATGGTGATGGTGATGGTGATGAAGATGATGAT